>JAJMKW010000001.1:0-525194 GCA_030569455.1 Australozyma saccharicola
CCAAGACAAGATTGAAGCTGAAAGTGATAATTGGCTCATGTACTTCCCGTTTCTCTTTACGGGTCGACCAATGGAAATCATTTATAGTGAATCTCCAACGGAACTCATTTATATTCCTAACTTCGAGCATTGAAGTCCAGAATATGGGTCACTACTATTCAAATCATTATAACAGACACCAAAGAATTCAAAGTTTCCTAAAGCATTTAGGAGTCTCTTTCTTGGCTTGGCTAGACTTGTCAATCTTGATCTAATAAAAAGACATAGTAATTTAAGGCAGTTGAAAAGACATCCGCTCTTTGACACAATGTTTTGGTTCAGTCAAAGTCAATAAGAAATTCATTCGGAAGAGCAAGATCAGATCCGTAGTTTCTGGAATTCTGCTCCGGGTTTGCCTCTGCCCTTCGACGAAGAATCTTAACGAAGCGATTAAATATTCGAGGCTTTCATATTTTCAGAAACTCGAATTAAAAACCAACAATTTTGTTATTACATGTTGAAGTTTCGTATGATATTCATCTTCGAGCCTGAACAGAGACCATTCCCACAGAACACATTACCAAAGAAATAACGTCGTTGCTAATCGATCAATTGCAAAATAATAATATGACCGTATAACAGGTAACTGAAAGCATTAAGATTTAATTAGTAAATAGTTCGAAAAGTGTCTGTTCTTATTTCCCCCACAATATTGAGCTTCAGATGACATGATGTGATTGCCTGCACATAACCCAAATCTTTTCTGACCATCTCGATCTTATTGTGGTCTTTAGAGATTAGCCAAGTAAGTGAAATGGACCCAAACACTCTCCTCCAGTGCTTCGCCAGTACTTTAGAAGTACAGCAAGCTGTTCGTGAGCAGGCCGAGGCGCAACTCCGTCAGCTTGCTACAACTCCGGGCTTCCTCGGTGCCTGTCTAGACATTATATCAGCCAACGACGCTCCAGCCCACTGCCGGAAAGCTGCTGCTGTCTATTTTAAAAACAGAGTGGTCAGATATTGGAGAGAGGATAATCGAATTGACGCTGGCGAAAAGCCTGTTCTTCGTGAACGCCTCTTGCCAGTGATGTGCTCGGTGGACTGGCCCACTAAACATCAGTTACTTCCAGTCTTGAGAGTCATTATTGCCACAGACTACCCTGTAGTTTGGTCTCAGCTACTTAATAATGTTGGTGCTCTTCTCCAGAAGCAAGACAATGTAATGGAATTGTATACTGGTATCGTGTGCTTTGCTGAGATTTGTAGAACGTTCCGCTGGATTGACAACGACGAGCGTGGTGCAACATTAGACCCTATCATCAGCCAAGTTTTTCCTCACTTACTTAGCATAGGAAATGCAATTTTGGAATCCGAACTCACTGAAGTTACCGCTGATCTTTTAAAGAATATCTTGAAATGTTACAAATTCGTCACTTATTACGATTTACCTGCCGTTTTACGTACTAAGGAAGCACTTGTTTCCTGGGGCGAATTGCATTGCCGTGTTGTCAGTACTGAACCTCCCGCATACGTCTCAAGTGGCAGTTCCGGTCAAGAGTCTCAAACCCAGGTATCTAGATGTTACAAGTGGTCAGTCGCCAACATCGACAGGATCTTCAGACGTTACGCTTCAAAAAGCTTATCGTCTAGATTTCTGTATAATGACTTCAAGAAAATGTTTGTAGACGACGTGCTTCCTCATGTGATGTCCATTTATTTGGGTCTTATGGAGAAATGGTGCCGTGGTGAACGCTGGCTCCCAAATCTGACACTCTATTATCTTTTGGAGTTTTTAAGTCATTGCGTTACGCAAAAAGAGTCATGGAAAATTATCAAGCCCTTCTTTGAGAGCATTGTATCTCACTTTATCTACCCTCTTTTGTGCCCTTCGCTTGAGACTTTGGAACTTTTCGAAACAGACCCTGCTGATTATATCAATTCGAAGTTAGATAGTTTCGACGACTCGGAGCCAGATGTCGCTGCTTTAGGCTTGCTTGTTACCTTGGCCACAAAAAGAACCAAATCTACTATGCAACCTTTGGTATCCTTTGCTTACAACCAGCTCACCACTTTGAGTCAGCAACCTGAGGATATGGAAGTGGCTAGAAAGAAGGATGGTGCTTTGCGTTTAATTGGGGGCATTTCTCATCTATTGACGCAACAAGACTCGCCCTTCTATGCTCAAACCGCCGATTTCATCAAGGATTTGGTCTTGCCTAACTTAACCTCTCAGCACGAGTTTATTGTGGCGCGGACGCTAGATGTGTGCGGACGTTTCTCCGACGCTCCAATTAAAGACCCTGCAACTTTGTCTACATTGTTCAACGGAATCTTAGGCCCTTTTACTTCTGACGCTAAGGCTGTCAGTCTTCCTGTGTCTTTGCAGTGTGCTTTGGGTATTCAGGCATACATGCATCACCCACAATTCCAGGAGATCCTCTCTACTGTGATTTTGCCAACAATGCTGAGGCTTCTTGAGCTTTCGAATGAGATTGACAACGAATCCGTTTCAATTGTCATGCAAGAGTGTGTGGAAAACTTTTCTACTCAGCTTCAGCCCTTTGGCGCTGACTTGATGAAAAATTTGGTTGACCAGTTCATGCGTTTGGCCGCTGAAGTCAAGGAGGCTGCTCATGTGGATGACGATGCTGACATTGGTGCCCTTGACGCTGGATTAAATGACGAGATTAATGACAAAATTACTGCAGCCATTGGCTTACTTAATACTATGATTACAGTTCTTTTGTCCTTCGAAAATTCGCGTGAGGTTTGTATTCATTTGGAGCAAACATTTTCGCCTGTCATTGAATACGTTCTCGCCAACGATTTGGATGAGTTTTTCACGGAAATTGGTGAGTTGATCGAAAACTCCATATTTCTTTTGCGTAGCGTCACTCCTGTCATGTGGGGCCACTTTACCCTGCTCCATAGTTCATTTTTTAACGGTGTGGCTTTGATGTACACTGACGAACTCTTCCCTTGTTTAAAAAATTATTTGGTGTATGGTTCCGAACATTTGACCGCACATACAGAGCTCATTAACTCGTACATTGGCCTTATAGAGCTCATTTCTAAGGGTGAAGATGATGATGAGAGCTTTGATGAGCTTACACAGGGCCTTGAGCTTGCTCAGACGTTGATTCTCAGCTTGCAGCATAACCTGACCCCTTACATTGGCCAACTTTGTCAGACTTTTCTCCCTGTGCTTACACGCACCGTCACTGATGTTTCTAAGGTTAAAATGACCGGAATAATCGTAAACTCAATCAACTTTGTTGTATCTTGTCTTGTTTATGGCCTTTCAAACACATTCACTATGCTTGAGCAATTGCTGTACTTGCCAATGTTCTTTCAAGTATGGTTCACGCTTCTTCCCAAGTTTAAGAAGGTGTACCACATTAAGCTCTCGATTCTCGGTCTTGTTAGTCTTGTGAATAATCCAGAGTCTCTTCAAGTAGTTTCTGGTGGCGCGGCTGCTGTAGGATCTAATCTCGCTCTCTTATTTAGAGAGTTGCCTGCTGCAATCCGTAACTTGGAAAAGCAAAGAAAGGAGTTCAGCGCCGAAGATTTTGACTACGACAATGCCATGTTCGGTTCCTCGGGTCAGTTTGATGGCGACGACGATAGCGATTTTGAAGACGAGGACACTCAAAAGTTTGTTTCAAACAGCGATTCTATTTCTACTCAGACCATTATCGATTCGATTAACAACGAATCGGACGTTTTTGGCTCTGAATTCGACGAGACTGTACACGAAGACTTCTTGGGTCTGTCCCCTCTCGATGACGTGGACCCCTTTGCACTTTTCAAGGAGTTCTCGACGACGTTGCAGGTCAACAATCCGGCATTATATAACGCAGTTTTCAATGACCTTGGCGATAGTGAGAGGCAGATTTTTGTTGATATCTTTGCCGTTCAGAGCTGATTTATAGATCCCCATGCATTAATTATATATTTCCGAAGATGTTTTGTTGACTTCAATTAAGTATGAGCTTAAGTACAATGAACAATGAATCAAATCTGTTCTATAAAGTAGTGGACGAACAATTTTAATAGCAAGTGCAAATCACGATCAAAATTTGTTGACCAGAGAGAAAAAAAAAAAAAAAAACGTACAAATGAGAAATGCGTGTTGTAAATTTGAATTGGTCCTGTGCAAAAGATAACATTTGTCTATATAAAGTAACTCTTCCACAACACACCCTCGAGAGCTTGCATCTGTTCTTCGGAGAATACTTTACTGTCAATGTGCCATGAATCTTGTCTCGTCTTCTTAAATTTTCCAAGAATTTCCTTCGCAGATTTTCCAACGAGTCCGGGGATCCCCGAGGCTTTATTGGAAATAATGGTCAAGATATTTGGGATCCATTTTGGTGGTGGCGAAGTCAAAGAGAAAGCATGTACTAGCGCACCTAATCCAAGAGTTGCTCCGTGCAAAATGATGGTATCTTTCGGTGAGATGTTCTTGAGACCCTCCTTTTTGTAGAGTTTTCTGATGCGGTCTAAATCAGTCGAATACTGCTTCTTGTAAAACTCAATGATAGCTTCGATTTCACTTGGAGGCGTAGCATGTACAAGACCGGAGAATGTTTGCGACAGAGCCTCGCGAATCTCTGCATTTTTGTGGAAGAACATGGAATTTACGATGTTCATTATTCGCTTTCTTTGGTCTCTCAGTAAGGTGAACAAGTTCTTGAAGTAAATAACTTCTACGAACTCGCCCATGGCAAAGTACTGCATTAACATCAAATCTCTTTTGGAATGAAATTCGAACATTTGAATAATGTCCTCCAAAGCACGGGAATCGTAAGAAATCTGAGACACCTGTTTAAGAACCGTGTAAGGATCAATGGTGCCTAACATACACACCTCTTTCATGGCAATAAGTGAAAGCAAGAACGGAACTATTTCTTTAGAAACAATATCCTGAAATTGTACTGCAATGCTAGTGTTAAGAGCCTGTGTGAGGAAGCTCATCATTGTTGTAGCACAGTAAATGTATTCGGAGTGTAAAATCTCTTGTGCCAGTAAATCTTGAACTTTGAGTCTGAGCAGTTCAATTTTAGCGAACATCTCAGACAATCTTCCAAAAAAGCCTGCGTCTGAGGCACGCAAGCGCATTTTTTCATAATCACCACAGGCTCCGATAAATTCACTCATGTCCTTGTATGAATCGCCATAAAATGTAAACGAAGCCACAGCCAAAAGTGAACCCACTTGGTCGCGTATAGCTTGATACTTGTTGCTGAAGTTCTCAAAACACAAGTCCAAAATCTGATCGGTATTTGGTAAACCCCATGAGATAGCCGAAGCCATGGACCGGATGTAAGAGAGAATTGTGGCCTCCATGATAGCCGAGTCAGAGTCACGACTGATTGGATACCTGAGAAGGGTGTCGCGCACTTTTGAGTACCTTCTGCTGTCAACGTGAGCTGGAACGTACCAGAATAATATATTCCAAACATGACGTGTCTCTGGAGTGATGTCATGAACCAATAATTTCCTCATGAAGTTAAAAAGAAATTCATCGCGCAAGACACGCCATTCTGGCTTCAAATACCTGGATCCTACAAGTATTCCCGAAATTAGCTCACACACAACAATGTGGCAACTCTTATCCTCTGCATCATAAATTTCCAGGATCACGTCCAAGAGATCTTGGAATGTGAATTTGGTGATGTACCCTTCATACATTAGCATGACGAGTCCTGTCGTGAAAGAGACGTCGGAACCTTGGAACGCAGAGTTGGCTTCGTTATCATCGATCCATGAATCGACTACGTCGAGAAACCAATCCTTATCCACTAAATCAGCAAAATGTCCTAACGTGGCGGAATCCTTGTCGTTAAGATTTAACGGGTTTTGCCCATCTTTATTAACCATAATCATACTGTTGTCCCAGAAAAGCCAGCCGTGGTTGAATTTATTATCCCAGTAATAAGTTGGCTCCTCGGTCAGGACCTCTTTCAGCCATGTCTTGAAAAAAGATCCTCCGTCTACAGGACGTGTATCGACCACCTTTTGGTCTTTTGTCAAATAATTGACATCGTAGGCTGAATGTAAGTTGTAGTTATAAGTAGAGAGAATCTTGAGTTTGTGAAACAACTTAGTCATTCCCTTCACGGCTAACTTGGAGATCAACGGATGATCTGAAGTGACTGCATCGCTTACAAGCGAGAAAACATCGGCATTAGTCTCGAGCTCATACTCTAACTGTAACTCAATTAAAAACATCAAGTTATAGTAGCTAATTTTCCAGTGCGAATTGTTCTTCTCGTGATTTACGACAGCCTCCTGAATTTTTTCGAGCTTATTTAGGTAAAGTTTCCGTTTTTTCTCTTTCGCCAACGTAACCGCCTTCACCTCCAAATCAATGAACTCGTCGGGTGGACGGATTGCATCTACGAGATTCTGTTCAATGAGACAAGTTTTGCGAGGCGGGTACACTGCAGCACATAGGTCTTTATATAGGCCCTGGGCAATTTCGATAACCTCATCGTCGTCCATGGACAAACAGGAATGTAAAAGTTCCATAAACTTTCGCAATACCATGTAATCTCCATGCAACTTCAGGTTGATTTTCTTTAATCCAAAGACTCCCAATGCACTTTCTATGCGTCTGTGCTGTTTCTCTTGGATTGCTTTGCTCAAATGACGTAGAGTAGTTCTGACAATGACTCCATAGGAACCATTAACACGCTTCATAATATCCACCAATGTCGAGTGAGCTTGATCACTGATAGCTGCATAGGTTGAGCACGAGAGCTTTGTGACATCCTGAATAAGCGACTTGTCTAAATCCGACATGCTGCGCGAGGCGGCGTGGAGACTGCTACGAAACAAGTGGTAAGATTCGATCCTACTTCCAAATGTGATTCTTGAAAAAGGTTTTCGAATTCGATTGATTTGTTGAAGCTCGTTATCGAACGAATAAGGAATTCGAGCATGGCAATGATTTAGGTTGCGCTCTTTTCCAACGTCATTGAACCATACATTGAGCGCATAAATAAGGTGCCTGAAAAGCTTGGTATCGTCCGAGAGATGAGTTAACATGAACTTGCATATGTGGTGCAAACTGCGACCGACCAAATGCCTTAATCTATGCACTTCCAAGTACATGTCGTTAGCCCTTCTAGCTTCAATGTCGTCCCCAAAAAAGTACTTGCTTGTATAAAGCTTGCGTTCTCTGAAAGTGATGGCAGGATTTACAGATTCTTCAGCGGCGGCAAACTGTGGACTGAGTTGCGCCAGGGATGGCTCGCTTGCCTGGCTACACATCTTGAGAGAATGCACATCGGCGATATGGGTAGATGTCCCATCAAAACTATCCTTTGAACCCAGCTGTGATTCTGGCTGCATCATCTCCATACCAAAGTCCTTTGCTTGCGAATTGGCGGTAGATTCTCCATTTTCAGAACTCTCGCCATTAAAAATCTGAACCTCGTCCGGTAGCTCAATGTCCTTGACGATCTGCTCCAAACTCTCTTGAGCATTTTCGCCGGCACCATTCTTGAAAACTTTTTTCGACTTCATCTCTCTAATCTGTCTCAAGAGAAGGAGACGCTCCCCTATTGGCTCATTTGTATGATCACTCAACTTTGGGATATCTTCATCGAAAGAGGGGTCGAGCAAATAAGCAATTCCGCTGAGACCAAATCCGAGGTAAAGAAACGATGGGCGCAATTCGTCCGACACATCAAGCATATATTTCTTGTCAAAATTCTGACGCGCCACCTCTTTGAGTGTGTTCAGGATCTTAGTAAGTGCCAAAGTCATGTGGGTTTTAAAAGTTTGAATTGCAAACTCGACTTCACGAGTTGTCGGGATGAACCAATCGAAGGTGAGGTTTTCTTTCGAAAAACGGTAATCGTCAAACTGAAATGCTCCCCAACACTTTTCGTCCATGGGCAGCTTTTCCAAATAAAGCGGGCTGATTAAACGCGATTCCTTCAATCGGATCTCAGTGGCTCCTTGTAACATCTGGTTTAAAAGATGAGTGGTACTGAATCCGAGTCTGCCTTTGACGTTCTCCATTAAGAAAAGAGACAAAGAGTTTAGCTGCTCACCCAATTCAACGATAAATTCACCGGCATTTCCTACGGCCTCGTTGAGAATCAGGAGGTACCAGAATAATGCCTGATCTCGAGGAATTATCTCGCTACCCGAGCGGCCCATTCCGGCACCATTCTCGGAGATCTCTTCTTTTATACGAGTTATGAGCACTGGCGCGATCTTCTTGAAATACGCAGGGTCACGCTTAACAATTCCTCCAAAAGTCTCACCAACCTCGTCGGCAATGGAATGGATGACGTTATCAAAGATAAAAGTCTCAAATTCGCTACGAAATGCGTAGAAAATATCGTCGGACAATGCCTCTAGGGCCATAAAAATGAGTTTTGGTAAGCTTTCACAAAGCTCTTTCTCAATTCCGTCACTTTTCGAGGGGTCAGGAATGTTTTCAAGGAGTGTGAAAATTCGCCCTGCAAAGTTCTTGATCAAAAACTTAAACGAAGTAGAGGCGGATTTAAGCGCCTCCACCTCCAACTCTGGTTCAACCACAAATTCTTCGGTGTTGCTTCTAGAAATGATTCTTCTCTCTAAAATTTCAAGCTGCGAATTCGTGAATTCCATCGCTAAGCCAGGATCTCCCTCTCCCATAGTAAGATCATAGAATGGCACGTAGTTGGATGTGGCTGCAAATATATTGAGTGCATGCGTCGTTTTCACTAAATCGTTCGAATCGATGCCGGGTAAGAGAAGAGAAAGAATGCGAGGAAGATGCACTCTGAAGCAGGGCGTAGCAGCAAAATACCTGTTCAACTGCTCCATACATCTCATAGCAGTCACCACACGATGTGTGGAAATGACACCATCCAAAGATTCGTAAATATCTGGTAATACACAACTTAATGTCTGTGGAGCATCCAAGTGTGCTAAAAATTCGAGCGCCACCAAGTATTGCTCCATGACACTACTGCGTTTCGACTGGAGACCAATACGAACAATTCCCAACATGCTTTCCACAAATTTCAGGACTACCTCATCAGAAAGCTTGACCTCGACTGGAAGACTGCAAAGGCCACTAAATTTTTCTCTTTCCATGTTAAACCGCTTGTGAAACTGGTATACAATGCTTAAAATAAGCTTTGAAATTGGCTTAGACCATTCGCCACTGTTTGAAGGGTGAACAAAACTTTGGATGGCATTTAAGAGTACCTTAATGTGGTCAAGAATTCCGCCTGGTTCTAAGCCACGCTTTCCATTTATTGAAAAGATAATGATGCTGGCAAATCCATGGAAAAATTTGGTTTTCATCGATGCAAATTTCTGGCTGTTAATGCTTAAAGAGTTCAGGAGCGAATTGATCATGTATACAAATTGTTCCTCGTTAAACACACCAAATTTTCCAAATTTGGGAGCTTTTGCATTATTATCGTTCACGTAAGAAAAATAACACATTGCCACGCGTCCCACGGCAGACGTTAGGTGTGTGTCAACTCCAGCGCTCTTGCTAAGCTTCTTCCACATGTAAATAAGAGGCAGGATATAGTGGCGAATATCCAATTCATCGTGCTTTCCACTTCCATAATCTTCTACAAAGTTTTGTGGAAGAAGCCGCATGCTCCAAAGAATGACAGCTGCATTTGGAATTGAGAATTGAGACGCTAACTTTCTGAACAAAATGGGTAAACATTTGGGATCAAAGAAATTAGATGCACGTTCACCCAATTTAAGGAGTTGGGCTAAATCCTTCTTTTCAAAGTTTTCTTGCATAGAGTCGGCCAGGGGGATATGAACGCTTACCTCATTGAATATAGGTTCCCAGGGTAACGTCAAACCGCAGCCGCGCAACATTTCAACGTCTTTTGTAAGAGATTCGAACATTTTGGCATACACCTTTGTGTTAAGATGCTGCCCCCGGCAACAGCAAATGGCGTAATACACTTTGGCGAGTGACATTCGTAAGGAAACAGGCATGTCGTACTTCATCTTTAGCCACACCAAAAGCTCTTGTGTCCACACACGAACACTAACTCCAGCTGCGGATTTCGGGGAACGGCGGTGTTGCGTTGCAGACTCGCCCGTTTCCATGATATCGTAGGAATCATCTCTGTCCTCTGCATCAGAGTCTGAGTCGTCTTCATCTCCCATATCGTCGTCATCGTCGTCATCATGATCACATATATCATCACCGTCATCGGCACCCTCTTCTGCCATATCAAGATCGTCTGTCTGGGACTCGTCAGTATTGTCTTCTGCCGGGGGTTCCTTGGATCCACTAAGCTCAAACAAATTTGTTTCCAATGCCAAATCAACATCAGAAATCCCTGGAAAATCCCTTAATGCTGCCAAGTCTTTGGCTGTCACAGAGAGAACACCTTGAATGTCTAGAGACTTGATGGCTATGTATAAATGGGCCACGATGTGAGCCAAGAACTTAGCACGCTCTTTTGGCGTTTCTGTCTCGTAAGGAAGTAAAGATGGAAGATCAAGGCTTCTGGGGCGTGACCGGGAGTAAAACCGGGATTTAGGATCCAATTGAAGCCGGGAGAGCTCCTCCTTGTCTTCTGGATAGTCTAAATTGTAGCAAGATTCTCTGCCCGATTGCAAAGTTCCATAGGAGGGCCTGCGTCGCGAGATCACTTTACGTGCTTTATTTGGCGTAATTGATCGAAGTTCATCTTGTGAAAAGATCGGTTGAGTCTTTGGTAGGGTCCTTTGTGCCGATGGAGCTAATGGAGAACTACGATGTCCAGAAGCCATCAGGGGCAGATTCAAATTTGGAAGACTCGGTAAGTTGTTCAATTGTTCTTAGAGAAATTGAGTCTCTGGAAGGTATTTCGATTCGGTGGCGGTGGCAAATTGTAGGTTTAGTGGGGTAAGTGTTGGTCAATGGTGGAGTGTGAATTAAAGATCTGGAGCAGTAGTGTGAGCAGGTGAGGGTTGAGGCAGTCACTTTAAAAAGGAGGGTGGCATATGATTGAAACTGAATTTATTTTAATTTTAATTTATTGTTAAATAATTGTATAATGTGGTAATATTTTGGCATGTGTCCTCTAGTTATTCTTTCTAAGTTTAGTAGGCGTTGTCTTAATTAAGGTTGAAGTGTCTAAGTCTTGCGAGGCAGGGCAAGGCAAGTTCGGGGTGAGGAAGATTTTAAGTTTGTAATTATGACGAACAAATACAAAGAGATTTCAGTAGATCTTTTCTTCGATTTTTTTATGTTAGAATTGACATTGTAGGTCAGTTATTGTTGTGTCATAAATGGTTAATATTGTTGACTAAAAGTAACGTGATTACTCAATAGAAACGGTTATTTATTAGACTCCACTAAGTGGGATCTTCATACGAAACAAGATTATTTTTGGAATTTCCCTCCTGGTTGATTGCTTTCTACTTCCAAATCCAAATAGATCACCTAGTTTCCAATAATGGAGATAGGCAGCTAACTTTGTAAACAGTAACGCAATATCTCGTCGATATTCAAATAATCCTTCCTGTTTCAAGCTAGTAACTTTCTTCTCTTCTGAAGTTCTTTGGCTGCAAATTCAAGATCGTGTATATAATCACGTCATCCGACTAAACCTGCAGGCCTCTAGAAAGCAAAGTAGGCAAGAAAGTTAGATTATTATGAACTATCCTCTTTTCATTTTTAAAAGGGTTATTAGTTGATTAAGATTTATGATCTTCTCGTTCTTCTAGTTTTCGTTTGCAACTAAGATCATAGTTATCAGTTTATAGGTGCCAAAACCTCATGAACTATGGTGAACTAAGTCTCGGTCGTTTTTATTTATGAACTTACTTCGGTGATGTTCTAAACCCAAGGAATGTCTTTAGATTGCTTTTTCTCACAAGAAAGACATACTGGCACAAATGCATTGGCAACAACTACAATTATTAGTTTTAAAACATACGTCGTATTCAGTTCGGGGACTACGTTAGTCGAGAAGCAAACTCTCTATATTCTGAGTTTAACCAGGAGGCAATTGAGAAGCGTCGACAATGTCATTAGCATTGACAGCTTGGTCCTCTTCTTCAGCAACTCCTCTACCCAAAGGAGTACGTGGCAAAGCCATCATACCGGATCTGGCGATTTCCAAGATACCAAATGGATGCAACAATTGAATAAATGCGGAAATTCTGGATGGTTTAGCGCTCAACTCAACAATAACGTTACGTTCGGAGATATCAACAACTTTACCACCAAATTTCTCGGTGACATGGGAGATTTGTTGCAAATGTGTGTTTTTGTGTCTCAAGGCCTCAGATGGAGCCAAGTTGCTTGGGTGGAACTCGCTCTCTGCGGCGGTCAAGTCTGGAAGGGCAGAACCCTCACCAGCGTAGTTGTTATGAGATGCAATCAACTCCGAAAAGTACTCTGGGCCCAACAAAGAAACACGTGCCAACAACAATTCTCTTTGGACAATCTCAGCGTTGGTGTAGTCCAAAACAGCGTAAACTGGGACCAAGTCCTCGATTTGTCTACGGGCCTGTTCGACAACGGCATCTTGACCTCCCAAAACGATGGTCATACGAGACAAGTCTTTAACAGCAGTATTGCAAACGACCAAGGAGTCAATATTGAAGCCTCTGGCAGCCAAAGTACCGGAGACAGAAGACAAGACACCTGGTTCATTTTGAACCAAACAGTTCAAAACATGTTGAGTTCTTGGAGCCTTAGATGGCGGAGGAGTCTCGTACAAAATAGAGCAAACAGCAGAGTCAGCAGACCAAGTTGGAGCCTCGAACGTTGGTAAAGGAGGACGCTTTTGGTTTCTATGCATTGTCTTGTAGGCCAACGCCGAGGTAGACGATGAAGAGACCTTTGTCCGCACCTGGCGAGCAATGCTGGACCGAATAGGAGCTAGCATCTTGTAATGAGGGTTGTTATGTTTTGACAGAAGCGACAACGGTAGGTTAGTTGAGTTTGGAAAATTGAAGAGTCATATGATGGGGGAGACACTGTCTGCAGGCCCGATACCGGGAACAGATCGGAGCAAAGGGAAGAAAGTAGAGGAAGAGAATGGAGGAATTTTTTTTGAATGAATGAATTAATTTCAGGTTTTTTTTTTATTTTTTATTGGAATGGGGGTTTATTTTATTAGTAGAAAGAATGTTCCCATTGAGAGACATGGACTATACTAAGTAAGAGGATGGGTGTATAGTTAAGGGCAGACCTCTAATTTACGGACGTGTACAAATACAAAAAAGAAATTATGGCCAAATTCAAATAATTTAATTTCAAAAAATTCAATATATGCATTCGTTTCATAATTTATTCTGTAATCATGACCTCAGCTCGCAAGTTTTTATGTAATGGATAGAGAATCCAAAAGGGAACCTAAGAGAAACCAATGAAACTTCCAAAATGGAAACGTATTTTTCTCAATGATCCAAAAAAGCAAAAATTAAACTGATTTTGTCAATCAATATTTATTTTCATCCCATAGGTATCTGTCACTTGACGGAATTACGGTCATGTCATTTACGGCTCGGTTGCAAAAAGCTAAATTAGCCGCTCCACAACAAAGGTAAAGACAACCATCAACGGAAATCACTTCCATATAAAAATAATTACTTCATTTTTTTTTTCCATTCTATTTATTTATCAATTTTCTCACATTCATCACCGTCATCTTTACTTTCTGTGGTTTGTAATATCCCCGCTACGCCTTTGGCCGGCCCGTCCCTACCTATATATACCCTGGCCTGGTGTACCCCTGATCTAAATCCAACTCATACCTTTAAAAGACAAAACTCTCGATCCACCATATTGATACCACCATTTGTACCGTCTATTTGATATAATACAATATGGCTACTGCTCAAATCAATCGATCACTCACAAATATCCGCACAGAGCTTGAATTCTTGTTGGACTCCGAGGTCATTGATCAGGCCTTATTCGATGCATTGATGGCTTCTCTCCCTAGAAGATACAATAAGGATGAGGCCAAATGGGGAATCGATAAATTAAACACAATTGCTTCTTCTCAAAATAACTCATCTCAAAATACTTCTTCTCAAAATGTCTCCGAAAAGACTTCATATGCTCCTTTAAGTAGCCCTTCAAATGGTCCTTTAAGTAGCCCTTCAAATGGCCCTTCAAATGGTCCTTCAAATGGTCCTTCAAATGGTGCATTATCTGTGGCTGCTGCTACTGCTGCCTTATCTGCTACTTCACTTAACGAAGTACCACCTCCAAGCTACCCACCAGCGCCTGCGCCTGTGCCATCAGATAAGACCAAGGGCTACTATGAAGCTCTTTATGACTTTGAGTCCCGCGAAATGGGTGACCTTTCTCTCAAGAAGGGCGACAAATTGGCGGTAGTTGAAGAGTTGTCTGCTGACTGGTGGAGAGGCTATAAACTGGGACAGCTGGAGAAAGATGCTGGAATCTTCCCCTCGAATTACGTCACCAAAATCAGTCAAGAATCTTTTGAAGCAAGGTCGGAGAAGGCAGACTACAGACCTCAATACGCTCCCCCTCCAAGTACTCTGAGCCTTCCTTATCAAGGAAGTGGTGGCTATCAAAGTCCCTCAAACCCACCGCTTCAGACAATGGAACAACAGCCCTCTTACGGGGGCTACTCGCAGGTTCCTGGCGGTGCACCAATGAACTACGGCGCAATGCAGCCTGTACCACAAGCACAATCTCCCTACCCAGCATACCAGCCTGGTCCACCTCAACAGCAACAACAATACCAGGCTCCAGTCCAGCAGCTGTACCAACAAGCCCCACAGGAAACGGGCGGTCAGAAATTCAGTCAACAACATCCACACATGTCTAAGTTTGGAAGCAAACTAGGAGATGCTGCTATTTTTGGTGCAGGTGCCACAATCGGAAGTGAAATTGTCCATGCGATTTTTTAGGTGCTCTTGTCGATTTCCTAGGTGCTCTTAATGGGCACATGAGACACCAATGGTTTCTTCACTTTTCTTTTCTTTATCTTGAGGGTTTGAATTAGTTTAATACAATAAAATATATTTTTATTTACATTCTCTGTATTTATCTCAATACATCCATATATACATAACTCATTACTTTCTGGAGTCGACGACCGTGTTCAACAACAAGGTGTCATTGTCCAACATGATCTTGTTAGGCGAGTTAGCCAAAATACCAGCAATTTCTCTGGCAGTTTCTAACCTCTTCAACTCAACATAATCCTTCGATTTCTTGATGGCTTCACCAATCAACTCTGCAGACTTGGCCTCACCGGCAGCCTTAACGACAGCTTGTTGTTTTTCTTGAATAGCTTTGTCAACAATGAAAGCAGCTCTTTGTGCGTCTTGTTGAGCAATTTGTTTGGCCTCGACAGCGGCACTGAACTCTGGGGAGAAGGCCATGAAGGTCAACGAAACATCATCCAACAAAATGTTGAATTTGGAAGCACGACGGACAAGGTTCTCCTTGACCAATCTGGAAACCTTTTCTCTCTGTGTAATAAGTTGCGAAGCGTTGAACTGGGCAATCACAGACTTCAACACCTCATTGACAATCGATGGCAAAACCTTTTCGTCGTAGTCTTGACCCAATGTTCTGTAAATGGTAGGCAACTCAAAAAGATCTGGCTTGAACAAAACACGACATGTGATGTTGACCATTTGCAAATCCTTGGTACCTGTCAAGGAGGCAACGTTTCTAGGTTTGGCTCTTACATCGTAGACAATTGGTCTCTGGAACCATGGAATCACAAAGTGAGTACCTTCCTGGTAAATACGAGGCAGAATACCGTGCAAACGCGAGTAAACAATGGCTCTTTGACCACCATCAACGTTGAACAAAGCGTTCTGAGCAGCTAAGGTAGCGCCTCCCAAAAGAAGGAGACCTCCGAGGCCAGCGAACATAGAACCGATGTTTTTTGGTGGAGAGCCTCCTCCGGTACGTGCCTTAGCAGCCCTACGCTTCAATTCTTGGGATAATCTTTGCCAGTTTGGGTCGCTCATATTATATGTCTCTTCCGTTTTTTGAGGTAGTAGCTTGGTTATGTGAGATTTAATTAGTGTGGCACTCGGAGGCGGTGTTATATGCAGTATTATGAAAAGTCTGGGGGGTATAAGTGAGTATTTGCAGCCAAAGGATATGAAGATTAGATGAAGAGAAGGGAATGGAGTGCCATTTGAAAATAAATTCAGACTATTAACATTTTGATATCAAACATAATTAAAAGAAATAAATAATGTTTTGTTCCTGGGAACCTACGAAGGAACACCCTCAAAGTCATTCTCCTTGTAGTACTGGGCAATGGTCTTTCGCCAATGCCGGGTTCGATTATTCTGAATTGGCATTCTCGTAAATACATGCTCGGAAAAAATCAAAATAATCAACACCAATGACACCACCAAACTCGGAGCAAGCCTTTTTATAAGAGTAGTTGTTGTTAAAACCCTTCCATGCGGACACACAGCGTAAGGGCCACCAGTCACATAACAAGTTGGGAGGTATATATCATTTAAATCCACCCAAATAGGGTACAGAACATTTGTACTTCTTATTAGCGAAATCAAAGAATACTGTTCTAGCGACAGACGAGGTACGCTAAATGTGTACCCTGACGGACACAAGTCCTCTGAAGCTGAAGCAAAATAAGTCTTGACTTTCTCCGACAAGGTCCAATTAAACGGGTTGTCTTTACTTTTACAAGCAAAGCGAAATTGATTGTAGCAATTTTCTACAACCCAGCCTTCTTTCGCAATCGAGACACATCGGTATGCCACCTGTGTTTCTGAATAGATCGCCCATTGTGGATTGTCGTCATCACTGGAGTCTGCCCTCGAAATGTCTGTGTTATTAGCGGTGATATTGAGGGGCTGTCCAGGAGCCCACGACCAAAATGCGCCTGGTAGAGTTGCATTCAAAGATAGGAGGACGCCTGTATCGTTTGTACTCAACTGCTTATCACCAAATGCAGAAGAGTTGAGAACTGGTGTAAAGCCACTTTTCGCAAAAAAATTTAGCGAGTCGTTCGAGAATTGATTTTTTTCGTTATCAAATGCAAGCCGAAAATGTGTGTTGTGAGCAATCTGCAAGAAATAAGTGCTGTTGTACTCTTCTGTAAATGGTTTCTCAATTGCCGATATGGTTTCGTTATCATCCAGCAGCACCAACCATGGATTAAAATTGTTGTTTTTGGAAATGAAGAATGTTTGCTCGTCGTTATACGTAAGCTGGTAAGGATTTGACCCGGATTGGTCGGGAGAATTCATAAGATACATAATTATTCTACAGGTCAACTTAAAGATGAAACCATTTCTTGTGGGAAACTTTGAGCCGTATTGATTAGACTCAGTCGTTGCCCCAACAGCACCACTTGATTGAAGATATGAGGGATAGTATAAATATTTGGCGCAACCGCCTATGAAGTCTGTGAGAGAACTGTTGCCAGCAGCAGGAATGGAAGTATTGTAATCTGAAATAGATGGAGTAATCAGATAATTTCTATTTTGATTAATTGGGTGATCTTTTATGCTGATGACTTTTGGATTGAGTCCCAATTGAACGTAATTGGCGTCAAGTTGGGTATTTGAAATGTCTAAGTACTCCGCTATGGCATCAAACAAATGTATGGGCGCTAGATCAATCAGACAGAGATAATTTTTGCCCAACCATGTCAAGTTTGCATTGTTCGAACTATCCCATGTCATATTTTGCGGAAATGGCGCTGGACATAGCTGCCACTTACTAGTGAATTCATTCCAATAGATATCCAAGGTCAAGACACTAACCAGCAACGCCAAGACCTTTTGCATTGCCCAAATTGCGGGAAATGTATAACCCAATTGATTAAATATCACATTGTTAATAGAGACGCCAAAAGACGTGACCTGATCGACAGGAACTTGTTCCAGTAACTCACTCTGAGCTTCATAAGCATAATTGTAGATACCCGATAACAGTGTCCAATTAAGGGCGATCTGAGCATTTACGTAGCATGCTAC
The DNA here is from genome assembly GCA_030569455.1 of Australozyma saccharicola. Taxonomy (NCBI): domain Eukaryota; kingdom Fungi; phylum Ascomycota; class Pichiomycetes; order Serinales; family Metschnikowiaceae; genus Australozyma; species Australozyma saccharicola. The sequence continues at coordinate 17,923 of JAJMKW010000001.1, forward strand.
CAAGAGAAATTGTAACAAATCAAATAAGAGCATCGGTCATGGGAGCTTGGATTTGAAGAACCTGTGATGTATATGTGTGCTTAAGTGGTTTAGAGGAGGAATAAATATATAAGAGTGAAATTAAAGGATTAAAGGTAGCCGGAACAGGAAAATAGCATAAATAATGCAAAAATAATTATGTTGAAATGAATTGAAATGGTTTTTTAAAGTAATTTGATTTTTTCTCTTGCTTTAGGTTTTTTAATTGATGTTCATGTTTTCAACATATTGATGTCTCTCCAAATATAAGTCAAAACATGTAAAATTAAGCCAGGTTTCCAAAAATAATGAAAAAAGTACGAAACAAATATTTATGAAATTAGAAAACCGAATTTCAAAAAGAGTAATTTCATCAATTTATGCCCTTTGGAGTGTTCCAAGTATCATGTTGTATACCTAGGTTGCAACACTACAAGAGTTAAAAGTCCGAATACATCATTGGTTCTGAAAGCTACTCAAAAAAATTTAATTTTAAAAGAAAGTTCAATAATCTATATTATTTTAATATCATTAGGGCCTTTCGAATTTGCCTTATCTCATCGGCCTTTGTTTACCTTTGACGCGACATAGATGAACTCAATTATCATCTTAGAATACACCTATACGAAAACATAACTCGCGACTTTTTAGTATCATTGTCCATTTATATGAAGATATCTTAATTTGCACTCGCTTATTCAAAAATTTGTTGTTATTGCCACAGTCTCCCATAGATTTCCGGGCATTCACGTCTCAACAAAACTCAACTACGTACATCGCTCTAACGCGTAAACAAGCATATGAAGCTTCGAGACAAAGATTTCTTACGTTCAATTCTATCTTCTTTAAATGAGAAACAATGCGAGGCTGTCACCACTCCTATCACAAAGCCTCTCCAGATCCGGGCTGGTCCTGGAACTGGAAAAACAAAAGTTCTTGTAGCTCGAGTTGCATATCTCTTGGTTCACAATAAAATACCTCCACAGCATATCATTGTTACGACATTTACTAAAAAAGCCGCCAAAGAGATGGTTGAGAGGCTAGCGACACTCTTGGAGGGTTCTGGAATCTCGTTAGACAAATTGATAATAGGGACGTTCCACAGCATAAGTTATAGAATAGTTCAAAAATATGGTGCTTCAGAGGGTCTCATTGGGTTTACAGTGGCCAACGAGAAAGATGCAATGCAGGTTCTCGAGGATGTAATCGATAACGAAATATTAGACTCAGAATGGAACGTAATTGCACTGTTGGCTGATGCAGACCTTTCTCCTTTTGTAGCCAGATCAAGTGAAGCAGAACTGTCCACTGATTCAAATAATCGAGTGAAACTCGACAAAAAAAAATTAATGCGTCAAATTTCAAAACTCAAAGCACATGCTGTTTTCCCCGAAGCGTATGAAGCACAAAAAGATTCAAACTATATACTCTCTCGGGTATACTCTCGTTACCAGCGTAGGCTATCGGAACATAAACTTCTCGACTTCGATGACTGCCTTCTATATTGCTTGAAAATAGTCTCTCTGCGCCCAGTCTTGAATTTTGTCCAACACACATTAGTAGACGAATTCCAGGACACCAACGAGATACAACTTCAGTTGATGTATCGATTTTCACAAATTTCAAAGATAGGGAATGAAGCATCATGTGGTGTAACAATCGTAGGAGACCTGGACCAGGGCATTTATGCCTTCCGAGATGCGCAACTGGGAAATTTCGAAAGTATGTTGGAATTTTACACTCAAAATCATAAACTTGACTGCAAGATTGTAACTCTTACTCAGAATTACAGGTCGACTTCGGATATCTTATCCTTCCTGGAACAGATTATGCGCCAGCAGCCAAAGCGAACGAAAAAAGATCTTGTCTCACAAATACTGCATTCATTTAAACCAATAAGAGCATTCCTCACTTCCGCGGATGAGGAGGCGAGATGGATAGCCCACCAGATCGGACACGTTATGAAGTTGCCTCAGAAGCCGTTCTTGTACTCTGATATAGCAGTCTTAGTGAGATCTGCGTACCAGACAAGAGCATTGGAGAGTGAACTCGTAAAGAGAAAGATTCCTTACACTATTGTCAAGGGGAGGGCGTTTTGGGAAAGAAAAGAAGTGGTGTCTGTTATAGACTACCTACGCTGCATTGCGAATGAAAATGATAAATTGGCTTACCTCAGATGTTTAAACTATCCCAAAAGAGGTTTTGGACCTGTAGCAATTACAGAGCTCGAACGCATTCTCAAAGAGTTCTCGAATACCCCGGTAAGAGCCAACAACGATATTTTAGAACGAGTAAATGCTCAGCGACTCAATCAGGCAATGGCAGAACCTGCCAAATACCTGTGCTTTGATGTGCTTCAAGCAATTTCGAACAAAGAAATCAAGTCGTCTTTTGGCGCTAAGCTTCTCTCTTGTCTCAACGAATTCGTTATGGCCATTAACCAAAGTCGTAAAATTCTCAATGATGGCTTTCGCTCAGGAGATCTCATGGATAGTTCTAAATGTACAGAACAAGCTTTTGATCACATTTTTACTAGCTCTGGTTTGAAGAAGGAGTTTGGCGATGATGAAAACCGAATGCTAAATGTGGAAGAAGTCAAAAACCAATTAATGCTGTACACAGAACCAGAAGTTGAAGATTCGTTCCCGGATTATTATGCTAATTCCATCGAGGAAGACGAGATTGTCATCATTGATGATTCAGAGACAGAATTAGAAATTATAAACCTAGATGATGAAGAATACAAATTTGGAAATCCTCACTACGAGATAGAAAAGGGACAATCTTTCTTGCAACTGTTTCTCTCCCTGGTCATTCTCTACGAGACTGATTCTTCAACTCAAGAAGAGAAAGATCAGCCTAGAGTGGCAATATCTACTATCCACGGTGCCAAGGGCCTTGAATGGCCGGTAGTATTTGTGCCCGGACTTGGAGAGGGTTTGCTTCCTGCTTCCTTTGCTCTTGATGGTACAGAGGAGAGTATTCACGAAGAGCGAAGATGCTTCTACGTGGCAACAACCAGAGCCAAAATGCTACTATACATTTCCGCATACACAGAGGCTGCAGGCAGCCTGAATTGGGGTCGGAAGCCGATTGAACAGCCATCTCGGTTTATTAAAAACCTTGACCTGTCTTTCACGGCAATCCCATTTGAAAACAAGACCCTTCTTGAAAACTTTTATGAGATATTGAAGATTGAATTACCTAGAGAATTTGATTTCACAAAGTTTCAAACCCAGTATGATAAGAGCCTTTGTTTGTATGTCAAACAAACTTCCGATACAGTTGAAGGGAAAGCTGGTTTCGTGACTGGTCAAGAGGCGCGGGAGTTAAGTTGGGACAGTGGAGATTCCAGACGACAAGTGTTGATGAAACGAAAGTCGGCACAGGATAATAAAGCTCCGATGTATATTCCTAAAAGGGCCGCGTGTGCTCCATTTAAGCCAGTTTTTGCTGCTCTTCCTTTAAGGAACATTAAATCGTCTCAGGATCAGCAAAATGATGAACGGAGCACATTGCAATCCAACGTAGCTGCCAAGACAATTCTTCGAGCTCCGACTTACATACCACAGAGAGCTAAAAACAAGAGAAGGTTAGGTACTAGATGATTTCTACAGGCATTATCAATAAATAATTAGAGCTTTTCCTTTGAAGGCAAAAATCAATAGCCTATTTAGTAATTTGGAAAGACCAAGGGAACTGCAAATGAGTCATTTTGTCGTCATCTACAAACTTAGTGGTGGCCGAGTACCCACCACGGGCAAAGATTCCCGATGGAGCTTCCGTTTGACCCAATGCTTTTTCGTAAAATGGGTTCTCAACAGTGTTTGGAGCGTAGGAACCCAATGGCTCGTCAACTTTGTCTACGGGGATACCAGCCTTCTTAACGGAGTGCAAGTAACGCAAGCCAGTGATGATCTCATGTTGAACTCTGAATTTGATCTTGATATCATAAACGGACTTTTCCTTGACAGCAAATTTGATTTCGCTGTTCGAAAGCGTGTTGCCATCCTTGTCCTCCAAAGGGATCACCACGTCGGGCAACGAAGGGTCTTCTGGGAATACAAGTGCCATCTCAACAATCACCACGGTTCTCTTATCTCCCGCTTTGACTGGGTATGGAGTGGAGTTTGCAGCCAAACCGAGTGAGGCCTTCCACTTGGCCAAACTCTCATCTTCAGCATCGAGTTTGGTGTATTCCTCAATGGTTTTCTTCTCGCCTACTTGGTATCCCTCGACGTTCTCTGGGACCAATTCGTCTTCTTGTGACATGATGATAAATGGGATATGAAATTAAATATGGAGTACGAGCGGAAGATGAATTTGTTTTCAAAACACAATTGATAAGAAAGAGCTATATAGAAGGTTAAGTGTAGCGTGTTTGGGATACGAGGAGCTGCTTCTGGATCAAACGGCCATATGCAGGAAATCAGCTTTATGCACGCGCTTTTTTCGCAGCCGTTCTTGATTGAATTAGTGCTGAACAACCGTTTCTAAGGGTAAGTAATAGAGAGATTTTATTATTATTTTTGCATTTCTTTTTTTGGTCGCCTAAAAAAATATGGCTTGAAATTTTTGTGCTCATTTCGATGGATTGTGTCCCTTTTGAAGTATAATTCAGTAAAAGAAGTTCAAATTGAGAGAAGATGTATATTAATTAATAGGTGAGTACATAGACTTAAATTTAATAAGATTTTTGGGTTGGATTAGCTTTTGTGACTTAAATCTTTCAATTTGTACAATCTAGTGTCCATAGGGTTTACAGTGCAATAGAATGACTTAACTTCCTCCAAAGCTATATCTAGCTACAAGTGGCCATTTTGATATAAATTAAATGATTTTTTTTTTGAATTTGAAAGATATTATAATTCTATTAAATAATGAAGGCCATTCGTAAATGACAATCGAGTGTGATTACACACCGTGAAAACAACAAGTCTTGATCTCTAAGGTACTCAACTATTTCCATTTATATGAAATAGAAAACGCACTTTTTCTTACTATGAAGCTCAATGCTTCAAATTGTCATACTAAGCATATCTTCATTCTGTATCTCATTTCTAGTATCCACTAAGCATTAAAAAGTAACTCGAGAGTCGTAAGATGAGGTCACAAACAAAAGAAACAAAAAAGGAATAGACAAACAAAATTAAATACAATATATTCATTTTTTTTTTTGTTTTGGTGTTGCCTGGACAGAACTCAATATCCACATTTCCTCCTCTCACATATATATGCTTACTCACTACTTGTGCCTCCCCACAAACTAATTCTACAACCATGTCAGCACAAGATGACGTATGTTTCAAACTTAAACCATCAATGCCTTCAACTACTAACAACTCAGATAAGAGCCAAACGTTTGGCCCGGCTAGCAGCGCTTAGTCAACTGAATCAATCAACTGAGTCAGCATCCACCAATGTGAATCAAACGAGCGCCAAGAAGACAAAGGTAAACGAAACATCTGAGAACGCAAACTCTTCAATTTCGGCCAAGATTCCAGATAATTCTTCCAATAAACTCAAGAGTGAGGAGAATCAAACTCCTACTAAGTCTGGTACCACCAATGATCCTTCAACCAACGATCAAGCTGATGGTTCAAGTAGGTCGCCATCTGCCCATTCCACCACTTTAGCAGTGCAAGTGCCTCCAGAGGTTAAAATTGATAAATGGATCAGATCCGAGGCCTTACATTGGTTCGCATTGAACACGTTTCCAGACGTGCTGCCTGACAACACCTATTTCAACGTTAATTCGATGGATGACTTCTTTGTTGAAATTTTAACGGTGAAAGGTGTTGAAATGCCGATGTTGTATTTGTTTGAAGTATACAAGAGGGTGCTATCCATCAAGAGAACACTTTCAGCTAAAGATTCAACACACGCCGCTAAGAGTGAGATCTTGAGCACAATAGCATCTTTCTGTATTTCATACGGTATAATCTGTTTCCAAGTTCCAGACATGATTTTAAATAATGAAACTTTGTCCATTGTACAGTTGTTTGTTGATAGACAAGAAACACACATCTTTTTGGCTGATATTATCACCAAAGCCGACGAGCAAGAGTGTTTATTGGAGGTCCTTGACATAGTGGTACCTGCTTTAGCGTTTAAACTACATCAAATTTTCCTTCACCAACCAGAATACTCCAAGTATCTTTCACTTTGGGAGTCACTCGCGGCCATAAAGTGTGTCTGTGCCAACTTTTCCCAAATCCGCTATTTCAGCCCCTCTGATCCCAAAAAAGTTTTAGCCTATGAACATGAGACACTTCTTGGATCGTTTTTTAAATTGTCACCATTGAATCCCAATTCTGCGCTGGCTTACTTCAATTCAACTCCACAAATGACAGAGGAGCTTCAGCTTTCTAATAGTCAGCTTTCCCCTATCTTTCTTTCCATTAAAAGCGAGTATAGAGCTCTATTTGACCGCATTTGGTTTATTACCGATAAACTCATTAGAGGAGGAGCTAAAACAAGACTGGACATGATGAAATGGTTTTCTAACCTTATCAATCTTTCACATTTGCGTACCGGTACGTATTCAGATACACGTAAGCTCCCATCCGATGCATTCATGTTTAATATCTCGTTTGTTTTTATCCGTCTTAGCTTGCCCTTCTTGGATTTTCCTTCTTACACAAAGTTTGACAAAATAAACCCCGACTACTTTGGACCGCTGAACAAGCTTTTGGATGTCAATGAAGAGGCTAGAGTGTATGCCTCATCAAAAGAAGCCGAGGAGTATTATGATAATGCCATGGCACAAGACGCCAATTTCATAACCGAGTGTTTCTATGTCACGTTGGCTTACTTGCATTACGGTATCGGCGGAACTATTTCAAACTACAAGAAACTAAAGAAACAACAACAACATTACAGACAACAACTAGAAGCGCAAAAGAAGCGCTTGGGGCCGCAACACCCTTTGCTTGGGAATATTGTGAACATCCTCAATACAAGCAAATGCACATGGTGGGCAATTACCGCTTTTGCTGTTGATCAAAGTATCAATTCGGAGATCTTTGACTTCGTGGTGGGATGTACACAATTCTTCACAAGAATGATCGACCCACAACATAAGCATCCGTCACCAAAGCTAAAGATTCCAATATTTGAAATAGAGTCAGTCAGTCAATTGGATGACTTCGAGCTATTAAAAGAAAAGACACCAATTCCATGGAAGTATTTTCCCGAATTCTGTATTGAGGGAATTATTGACTATTGCAAATTCTTGTTTGAGTTTCAATCAGGTCCCCAAGATGAACAGAAAATATCTTTTCTAGCTGATTTTTTAGTCACTTTGTTACGATGTCCTGAGCTTGTTGGTAATCCTCATATGAAAGGATCCATCGTTGAAATCTTATTCCTAGGTACTATGAGTGGTGGGGGCGGCCAACCAGGTGTGTTCACTAGACTCTTGTATGATGACCCATTGGTACAAAATAACCTTCTTTATTCGTTATTAGATGTTTATGTGACGATAGAAAAGACAGGCGCATCGTCTCAATTTTATGACAAGTTTAACAGCCGTTACTACATTTCAAAGATCATTGAAGAATTGTGGCAAACGGACTTCTATAAAACTCAATTGAGTAGTTATACATCTACAAAAGTTGATTTCTTCATCAGATTTGTGGCCAGAATGTTAAATGACACAACGTATCTCTTTGACGAGGCTTTCAATGAGCTTAACAAAATCCACTCAATGCAAGAGGAGTTAAAAAGTAGAGAAGCAGGCAATCCACCTGATGAGGAAACTCATGGCACATCCGAGGAATTGGAATCTCAACTTCTGTCATCGGAACAGCGCGCAAAGTCCGAGATGGGCCTCGCTAATCAAACCATGATGTTATTCAAGCTCTTCACAGAACAAGTACCAGAAGGTTTTACTATCCTGGAACTTGTAGATAGGTTGGCTGGCATGTTGGACTATAACTTGAGTTTGATGGTAGGCCCCAAATGTTCGAACTTAAAGGTGAAAGAGCCAGAGAAGTACGGCTTCGACCCTAAGAAAATGCTTTCGGATATTTGCCAAGTCTTCTGCAATTTGAGCGGACAACAAAAGTTTGTAGAGGCTGTTGCAAGAGATGGAAGATCGTTCAATTTTGGTCTTTTTACCAGGGCTCGGGACATTCTTTCTAAAAGGACTAATACCCATCCAGACACCATCAAGAAATTCTTTGAGTTTGGCGAAGCTGCCGAAAGCCAACGTCTCTTGGTCGAACAGGAAGAACTAGAGTTGGGGGATGTCCCAGATGAATACTTGGACCCATTAATGTATACACTTATGGAAGACCCGGTGATTCTTCCTGGATCTAAGGTCACAATTGATAGATCCACCATTAAGGCACATTTGCTCAGTGATCCTACTGATCCATTCAACCGTATGCCCTTAAAACTTGAAGATGTCGTTGACGATGTTGAGATGAAGAGGAAAATTTCGGAGTTCAAGCAGGGTAAAAAGGTGGCCCCTTGAAATCTTAAAACCGACTTTGATTAGATTGTTTGTAATGTGTAACTCAATTAACTGTTAAATTTGGCATGTTAGATACTTAAAATAGCTGTTGATATTGGAATCTTATAAGAATTATAGTCATGGCTGTTGATCTCACAATTCTTTCACGGTTTAATTTTCGACTGCCCTTGATTGTTACTGCAAGCTGACTCAGTTCAAAAGTTTTTAATTTCAGGATTGAAGGAGTGACAGAATATCTAGAAAACTTGCTTCATCAATATCCCGGCTCTCCATGGAAACTGACGCATGGATCAGAGAACAATTAGCCAGTTTAAAGAGAATAAAAAGAAAATCTGGGAACAGTTTCATTGTCGTCACTACAATTAAAGCGGCAACATGAGTGGAATAAGCACTTTTATGATAACATTGAAAATTCTGCTCAGCTTCAAGCAAGTGCAATTGGCTGTTGCAACACCAAAAGTGTCGTAGAAACAATATGATTCTAAAATTAATAGAGTAAGCATGAAACTACATGAAGTGGTAAGGGACTATCTATTCCTACACAAAACTCTCCGAATCGTACAATTATATTAATACCGTGAATGCACTTAAGCCTTGAGAGCGTAGACTCTCTTTGGGAAAGCAATTCTTTGCTTTCTGGCCTTCAAGGTGATTCTAGCAGCATCTTCCTTGGACAAAGCTCTTCTGATGGCTCTGGTCTTCTTCTCTCTCAAGTCCTTTGGAATGTACTTCTTACCAGCGTACAAAGCTCTGACGTTAGCTCTTTGGTTAGCAGTGATCACAGTCAAAACTCTGGCGATGTTCTTTCTGACGAGGGCGATTTGTGGGACAGCTGGCTTGGTCAACTTTTGGACCTTGAGGGAAGCCAATTCTTGCTTCAACTCAGCCAACTTGGTCTCCAATTGCTCCTTGGATTGAGCTCTCAATTCTGCAACGTTAACACCGGCCTAAATGTTAGTATAAATATCTTAAGATCATTGGGGATCTTGAAACTATCTGGTGGAGATGAAATGTTTGATGGGGATATAATGGCGAGCTACAATGCGAATAAGTCATCAATAGAATATTTTGACTGTTGAGATTAGAATGTGATGATGACCATGTTGAAGTAAACACCTTTCTTGGTTTCCTTGATCTACTCTCCCTGAAAGGAATACACCAAATACTAGAGGTAATATCGTGACTATCGTCGTACTATCATCGGAAAAGACCGCATCTAGTTTGCCATATGCTTTCCATATTGGGATGGAAGGATTACTGTGTATTTTTTGTGATTGGGTCCTTTTCGAGGATCGATGGATTTACAACATCGGTAACGAGACCTCTGATGGGTACTCCGGGGCTCAAATCTTATGCTCAAACTGGATAGCTCATGTACATTGATGGATCAACATTTCGTTCTTTCAAATCGTTTCTATGGACAGCACATACCATTTTGTATAGTGTGATGAAGAGTTATGCTTGATGTGAAGAGACGAAAAATTTTGTGATAGAGGGAGAGTGCGAGGGACCTGCAGGGTGCGCTAACATAGGGGATGTATGGGTGTATTTACGTTGCACGTGATGAGCGGGCACAAGCCCTAATGGATATCTATGGCACAAATTTCGTAATGAAGATTAGTTTGAAATATGGTTTTATGAGTATAGTGTTATTTTAATTTCTAGATTGTTTTCAGGTTGTTTAAGTTTCAAAAAATGGTATCAGAGAGCGCCAAATGGTCTACAGAAGGTGGGTCCTTCATTGGTAGTAATATCAGTATTGGGCAAACTTTATAATTCACTGTGAAAAATAAAAAAGTTAATTAAATCAGTTGAGAAGTGGCCTTTTGAGATTCACATCTAAGCTATTGTGAACCTGGGTAAGTCAGAGGTTCTATATGCTTAGGTTGAAGTGGCTGCAAAAAGTCAGAAAATACCCAAAATACAGTGAAATCTTTTACACAATATTGGAATAGATCCAATCGCTTGCTGTTTCAAATTTCATTGAAGCTTAGTTGACCTAGGTCTAGAAACTTCAGTTGTAAGACGTAAGAAGATGAAATCAGAGCTTGATTGATGACGGAGCAATTCATAAATGATACATTCTATTTTATTCTCGTTTTTAAAAATGACCCGCTCATCTTTTGAACACGCTTCTTTCAATTCAATCTTCTTACCTTCTGATACATGTGGAAGAATGCAAACGAATATACTACGAGCAGTCGTATTTTCTTCGTATACGATTCAAATTTACAATTGCTTTCGATTCGGTTCTTTTTTTAATAACATTTGATTAAAGAGGATATTAAGATGAGCTTGCCCGGATCGTGAAGCCGCTGGGCGCCAACTAAATTAATTTACTGCTGTCGAATAAAAGAAGAAATGATAACAATTGAGATTTGAAATTAAATAGAAGTCAAGCGAGTGACCACAGAAGAAATTGATAAAAGAACCGCCTAGGCCAATTAGGAAAGAGATCTATCAGGCTTAATCTAAAATAGGAATAGAGACAGATCCCAAAACAGAACAAAACCATCAAGGCTTAATTTGACGTAAATCCACTTTCTGTAAGAGAAAAGACAGAATGTTTAAATAGTGTTATACTTGGACGGAGGTTCATCACAGCTTTAAATAATACATATGGTACCTACAGAAGCTATTGAGTTAAGTTTATTAAATCTTTACATGTATACCATTGCTAGCTACAAAACACAGTCAATGGACATGCATTTGAAATCCTAGAGAGGAACTAAATAATTAACAAGACACATGACGAGTGGTATTCTTTTAAAACAAGTAGGATTGTCAAAAGAAGAAATTTACACGTCCTATAGAATGAGAGCAACAGGATTAGTTGGAGCTCTTCAACTTGTTAGACAACCATTCCAAACCCTCGTACAAACCGTCACCGGTGGTAGCACAGGTGGCTTGAATGTACCAAGATCTTTGTCTCATGGAATGCAAACCCAACTTATCGGTAACCTCGGCAGCGCTCATGGCATTAGGCAAGTCCTGCTTGTTAGCAAACACCAACACCAAAGCGTTCTTCAATTCATCGACGTTAAGCATTTGTTGCAACTCCTCTCTAGCCTCAGAAATACGGTCTCTGTCGTTGGAGTCGACAACGAAGATGATACCCTGGGTGTTTTGGAAGTAGTATCTCCACAAAGGTCTAATCTTGTCTTGTCCACCGACATCCCAGACGGTGAAGGAGATATTCTTGTACTCAACGGTTTCGACGTTGAAACCAATGGTTGGGATGGTGGTGACAATCTCTCCAAGCTTCAACTTGTACAAGATGGTGGTCTTACCGGCAGCATCCAAACCGACCATCAATATTCTCATTTCTTTGTTAGAAAACAAACTACCGAACAATTTGGAGATAGACAAACCCATGACGCGTGATTAAGTAATACTTTTTTTTTGGAAGGGGTTTTAAAGTAGAGTGGGTTTAACAAGGTGGCGACCACAAGTTCGGAAAAAAGGGAGCCTTGAAACGCAAGAAAAAACTATACAAACTGTTTGAAATTGCCAGCGGAGAAGGGAATTCCAACTAGCGATTTGTCAATGGAATGTTCTTTTAGCCTTGAAAAGGTTAAAAAATTTTTTAGTGACTTAACACAGAGAAGGGGGTGGTGAGGGAAACTTCGGGGGACTTTTGAACAAGTGAACAAGGTTAAAACGAGCCAATCAGGAAAAGAGTCAGCACGATTTAAACAGCGAAGAATTCACAGATCAACAACTTTGAAATCACTCACAATAATTCCGTCGGACGAGGAGTGGAAAAGGTTGAAGGAAAAGGGTGTTGTTAGGGCGGAGCCTTTTGTCGAGGGTGGGAAAGGAACAGCAAATCGCGACAGGACAAGACACTGTGTGCAGGACAAATGGATAAAATAGGATTTTAAAATGATTTTTATTATATTATTATGAGGATGTACGGGTTTTCTGTCACATGCAAGTAGGTAGTATTGGCTGCAAAAAAAGGAATAGAGTTAGGAAAGGTGATGGGTATGAGGTGAAATTGTGAGGTGAACGTGTTTTTGTGAAAATTGGTTGGTATTTATTTTCTTTTTGTTATTTAGGATGAGTTTTGTTTGGGGAACGGTTTGAGTTGGCTCAGTGAGGTAAGTTTTCTAGACGTGGCTATGTTAAATACCGTGGAAGTGAAACTATAGACAACCATGAGATTTTTGAGAAGTGTAAGTTTTTTTTATTTTGAATTGAGTTTTTGGGTTATTCTTATTGGATTAATGTTATTTGATTATCAGATTATCAATTGAAGCTTCTTTATCTTGTATTGATTGCATTGGCATTGGCGCTGGCGGCTTTCTGATGTTCCAAGTTGAGACTATGCACTTAGCTGAGCAAAATTGTCTTTGGAGCTTGATCTATTTGATAAAAGATGAGAAAAGCTTTTTTTGAGTTTTCGGGAACAGTGAGAGTTTCTACTGTGTCGATTCTACTAAAGAAGCGTGTTTGAGTGTAGTTGAACATTCCTTTAAAACAGCCAAAATTTCATATTCTTGATACTCAAAGAAAGATCGATTTGTGAGTAAATTAATATAACGCGTTTGGTTTTTGAAATATATTCAATATCCAGCGTTGCTCCTTCACTTTCAGTTTTTCAATGTTATCTGTTGAAGGTGAGAAATTACAAACTTCTGTATAAAACTTGACAATTGTCGAATTTATTTATATAAATCCCATCACTTACAACCTTCGAAAATCAAACACCACCTTATTATCAATTCATTTAATGAAGCCTTAGACGTAACATCGAATGAATCATTTAAGGTACCTAGTGAAAATTCAGTTAATAGCGAATGGAATACCTTATTAATAACCAATTAGAATATGCAAAATTTTTAATACCCATATTACTTTCCCAAGTTAACGCGTGATTGCGCAAACTTATTCAATGCTCGAATGAATACAGCGTAGTTCACACTGTTGTTGTCTGGCTCCCAGTACATCTCCGTAAGACGAATGTGCCACGGCGGATAGTCTTGCAAGTCCAATACGGGCCCAAAGCATATAAGCAAGTCCGGCTCTGGACCCACCAATTCACAGAGTTCGCCATCAATAAGTTTCACCGTTATGTCATCCGGTGAGAGCTCCTTACTCACAGTAAGCTCACCAATGGTCCGCGCAAGTTCTACAATAGTAGGCTTACCGTCAATGCGCGAGAGAAGAGATATTTCAAGATCTGTTTCGCTACGGTCGGGTTCTGTGGCCACCATCTCATTTGTATGTGGAATCTTTATTGAAAAAGACGGCGTCTGGACCCCAAAGTATGCACGGAGGTTTTTTGATACAGTTTGTTGAAGCTCTTCAAGACAACTCTTAACACAGCCATTGTATTCGTATATCGTTAGCGAGGGTATGCCGGCGCTGAGACACCAAGCGGCAAGCTCAGAGATATCACCCATAACACCTTCACTGCCTCCATTTTCGTCGTCATCGCTTCGTAAATTGACAATGCAACTGACTCTCTTGGGAAGTTTACCGAGTTTGCTAACGTCATCACGAATCACTTGTGGAGATTTGTTAGGATAGTATGTCATGGAGAAGACTCGAAGCCAGAACTTATTGTACACGTATTGAAAATTTCGAAGAATTGACATGAGAAAAAATATGCCAAGTAGAATCACATGGCGCAAATGATACGAGAGCGGGTTACCACGGGCCATCTCGTCTAACATTGTGTTAAAGATCTCTATGTATAGAAGAAGGTGATCTGGTGTTGGGAGTGAGACGGACCTGAAACATGGGGACGCTGATTTGGGTTGAACACATACAAATTTTAGTTCATTCACCGGAAATATTTACCGAATCCGGTTAAAAACCTGAACAGAATATAAAGAGCATTTTATATTGTTCCAAGGGATATTCTTTGGCTTTGTGCATTTAGGTGTCTTTGATGGCTGCAAATGAACAGATGCAAACCAATAAAACGCTTAAGATGAGGAGCGAATGATATTTTCGCCAAAAATCGCTCTCAAAAGTTCAAAAACCACACTAATTACCACGAACTTCTGCAAATTTCGCAATTCATAGAATGGTTTCATTCCCTTCCTTCTCAAACTACCACTGTCCTGACAACAAGTGGATAAAGAACCAAAGAATCTATTTCCATCCATTTACAAAAAACTCCGACAAATTTACTGTAAGATTTAATCAACACTTTCATAAAAAAACTATTAACACTGAAAGACTACCTAGGGCTCGTCCCAGCGTTTCGGATCGAATCAGGTTTCCAATTACATCCATAATCAAACATTTAAAAATTTCAGATTACTATGGTCTCATTGTGATAATGCAGCATTAACCGCCAAGACTTTGTATCGATAAACTATTCAAATTGGGAGCTGACACCCAGATTTATTAGCCCCAATTGGCCCCCAATTGGCCCCAAAATGAGCGCCATAAGTCCGATTTTTACACGAAAAAGACGGGAAAAAGACGGGAAAAAAACCAGGAAAAACATGAAAACAACCAGAATTTAATGAAGCCAATTCCTGACCCTTTTTAAATTTTGTATCCCTTCTTTATACTGAAAAAGCCCATTTTCCAGCCATCTCATTGACCCTTCAACCCGCGCCATTTCTCTCTCTCTTCCCACCTTATTCTCACTTCCCCACTAAGTGCCTGCATACAAGCCCCTGAAATAATTCCGCATCATTAGTACCGCCCCGATCTTCACTCCACTTACAATCTACTTCCCTTCAACAAATATCGTTTCATCAACTACACTTAAGTAGGGAACAAATCCTGTGCGTTAGCAGCCCTTACCTACAAAGTATTTTTTTGCCCGTGTGTTGCTGAGGTGTGTCATATCCTAAACTGCGCGTTTCCGGACCCACACTCGCCGTTTTTTTCACGTCTCTGCAATCTCATTTCCACGTCTTGGACTCATCGCTTTACACGTGAAGAAAAAAAGAGACCGAAAGTCATAACTAAGTCCGACTTTCTCGGTCATCGACAGATCCGCTGGTCGAGTTTTCTGTCAATTTGGCGTTGGAATCTCCTTTCTTTCTCCTTTAAACTCCTTTTCTTTATTTATACACTGGCCACTTCGGTGGACTGTCTCCACAATCCCCTAAAAACACAATGATATTCAAAAATATGATGAAACAGCTCGAGGGTCTCCTTTACGACAAAACCGTTGAGGAGGAGCACTATCGAAAATTGCGTCAGAAATCGTCCTCTAATAGTGCTATCGTTGTTGGTTTGGTTGCTGCCGTTGGTGGTTTCCTTTACGGTTACGATACGGGACTTATTAATGATATCATGGAGATGCTGTACGTTAAGCTGGCAATCCCAGCAAATAGGCAAAGTTTCAATGTTCACGAAAGAGCTCTAATAACCGCCATTTTGTCCCTTGGAACCTTTGTGGGTGCCCTTGCAGCTCCGCTCCTCTCCGACTCCTACGGAAGGAAATTCTCCATTATTTTATCTGCAGCTGTAGTTTTTAACACAGGAAATATTCTACAGGTGGCTGCAACAAATTCTGCTCTCCTATGTGCTGGACGAGCAATATCTGGTTTGGCTGTTGGTATCCTTTCTGCCATTGTCCCCTTATATCAAGCTGAGGCATCCCCTAAATGGGTTCGTGGATCTATTGTTTTTACTTATCAATGGGCCATTACCTGGGGCCTTTTAATTGCTTCGGCCATTTGCCAAGGCACTCGTAAAATTAATCTGTCAGCGTCTTACCGAATCCCCATCGGTATTCAGTTTCTCTGGTCGCTGACCCTATGCATAGGTATGTTATTCCTACCCGAAAGCCCCCGGTTTTACGTTCAAAAAAATAATATTCAAGCTGCGTTGGAGAGCTTATGTAAGCTACGACGGTTGCCAAGTGATGATATAGACCTTTTGGAAGAATTGGTTGAAATCAAAGCCAATTACGATTACGAGATGTCTTTTGGTAAAACAAAGGTCTGGGACTGTTTTCGACTGGGTGGTGGTCGCCATAAACAAGGTTTGAGGATCATTACTGGTATTGGTGTTCAATTATTTCAACAATGTTCAGGTATCAACTTTATTTTCTATTACGGTGTCAACTTTTTTGCTTCTACGGGGATAAACAACTATTATCTCATGTCATTTGTGACCTATTTGGTGAATGTGGTCTTCACTGTCCCAGGAATCTTTTTCATCGATATTATCGGAAGAAGAAAGCTTTTATTACTAGGAGGTATAGGAATGGCGCTATCCAACTTCATAATTGCCATCGTGGGTGTCTCAATATCTTCTCAAGAGATTAAGGGAATAGTGAGTATTGTCTTTTCGTGCTGCTTCATTGCCTGTTTTGCATCTTCCTGGGGTGGATGTACTTGGGCTGTGTGTTCAGATATTTTTGGTATTAGTATCAGACAAAAAGCCGTTTCAATCACAGCAGCTACTAATTGGCTTGTGAATTTTACATTTGCTTATATCACCCCGTACTTAATTGATACCGGCTCTCATACCGCTGCTTTGGGGAACAAGATCTTTTTCATTTGGGGTGGCTGTAATACCGGGGGAGTCATCTTTGTGTATTTTATTGTTTACGAAACAAAAGGTTTGAAGTTGGAGGAGGTCGATTTAATGTACCAAAATTGTGCCAACTCCAGGGCTTCTACTAAATTCAAGAGTCGTAAGTTTTACTCTAATTTGGCTAATGGCGACGACAACATCCAGGCCTTTGTCAATACACCACCAAACGAGTGGATGATTGGTTATATTGGTCACGAGAAGGACGTCTCTAACTCGTCTTCTTCTCCTGGCGCTGCTGATGCTCCAGCTCACCACGCTCCCACGACTTCTCCAGGCCCCGCCTCAATACGGGAGGAACCAGGCAAGGAAATAGAAAAAGCAACAGACGAGAAAGAAGAGACAGTTGAACAAAAGAAAGGCGCTCACAACATGGTTAAAATGGTTAACCACAAGAATATTCTCCTGCCAACACTCAGTAACACCTCCAATGAGTCTACAGCTTCCACTGCATCAGCTCATTCTGCATCAGACTATCAGCGCTACTTACAAAGCTTGCAGAAAACAACGTCCGATTCCGGAAGACATCCGCTGACGTCATTTACCTCAACGTCAGTTCTTCGTGGCCCCGGCGGCACATCGAAGACAACTGTAAGCAAAAGCGACGAAAGAGGCACCCTGAGCCAGTCGCAAAATGCAAACTCATTGTCATATACGGACTCTTATGCCTCTGCAACAAATTACCTCAGTGATTCAATTCAACTAAGTAAATCCGGAAACATGAAGATTATAGCTGTTCCGTTCTACAACAATCCACCAAGCGACTCTGACTCCGACTGAAAAAAGAGCCATTCATTTATTATAAATATATAAAAAAGAGATTGACGCGCGCTTATTTCACACTCAATGTGAATATTTTTGCGCCCATTAACGACTTAATTCTTCTGCAATCATGATGATATTCTTTTTAATAAACGCAAGAACAAAACGATACACAAAAAGCTATGTTTCTAGTTTCTTTACCGCGAATGCTTTTTTCAATAAGCATACTTTAGGTGATGATTCTACGTCAATTTGAGGTTCATTTCTGGTGCGCTTTCTCGCCAGTTCCAAGTCTCAACAACACCATCCGCCTGACATACAAATTGATCTCTCGTCGCTCATTTTTTAACGCAAAACAATTAATTTTGTTTTATAACTTTTAATGAAAATTTTGTAAATCGACTTACTTCATCGCTCATAACCCCTCAATCTTAGAGCGTTTACTATAGCCCAATCGGGGATGAAACAAAAATGGAACATCCTGCAAATAGAACCTGCGCCCAGTTCGAATAAAACCATCAAACACTATGGATATGAATCATTTATTGATGCCCTGAGGCTCGGGATTCACAGGCAATTGCCGCAATCTTGCCCTTCCTCATGTCTCAGGATGGTTCCCGTCTCCGACTTAGTTGCGATCGCTTGTAGAACAATTACTAACTCTAATGGTACTATGACGCACTATGGTTAGAAATATTGCTTCTACCCTCGGAAAGCATTATGCTATCTGCAGGAAATTTCCCAATTCGTCAAATTGCCCTTCTGATCATACTGGCTCTTAGTGGAAACATTGTATGTGAGATAATAACCAAAATGAGCCAATTTTTTTAATTTAAAAACATTAAATAATATACTTTGCATGAATTAGCCAATTTTCATTCTTTTTTTTTAAAAAATTATGGTGTACGGGTGTATACATTGACCCCCGGATTCCTAGATTCTCAGGTTCCTGGGTTCATAGGTCTCTCCACACTTATATCAATTTATCTGATTAGAAGTCTGTACCACAAGTAGATATATGAAAACCATGGAAAAGCCCCAAGAAATTCACGAGGCTGCAAAAAACGGAGACATCAGTTCGGCAATTGCCCTTTTAACCAAAGATCCTAGTGGAATATACGGATTGGATGATGATGGAAGAACACCGTTACATTGGGCATGTACAATGAACAACACGGCTATGATCAAAGCCATGCTTCCATTTTGTAAAAAAGATTTAGACGATTTGGTAGATGCCAGTGGATGGACACCTGTTCATATTGTTTCTGCGCTCGGTAATGACGAAGCATTGCAACTCTTCATGGGAACAGAACCTAGTCCAGATATCAATTTGGCAACACTGTCGGGAACAACAGCACTTCATTTGGCTGTGAGTAAGGGCCACGTCTCTACAGTGAAAGTTCTTTTACAGGAATTGAAGGCTCGTGTTAATGTCAGAGATAAGAGAGGTTGTTCAGCGCTTCATAGAGCCGCTGCCAGCGGGAATGACGAGCTCGTGAAGTTGTTGGTTTCTAATAAGGCCGCAATCAATGCCACAGACAAAGAAGGCTGGACTCCGTTGCATCATGCTTTTGCAGAGGGCCAAAATGGAACAGGCTTACTTCTAATAGAATTAGGAGCTGACAAAACCATTGAGAACAGTGAGGGAGAAACCGCAGGAGCCGTGGCCATTGACGAAGACATTCGGGAAAAGTATAAGTGAAGGATGATGGAATTGATTGAGAATGTTAAAATTGAGGCCCATACATAGGATATGGAAAGCACTCACCTACAAGATGTAAAGGGCAGCATCTTATTACTGCCAATTGTTGGCGGTGGTTTCGATCATAGAAATGAAGGAAGTAATCTTTGTAGTAGTTGTTTCTAGAGCTACTTGTGAAAAGAATTTAGTTATTTAACTCAAACCATAGAAGGGACGTATCTGACTATGCAAAAAGGCACAAACTAAACCAATTGCACCATCAATTGGGGCCAAATCACGAAGTGTCATATATTCGTGATTAACTATTTTCAGCTACAAAATATCGAAAAGTAAAAATCCAAATTCAAGGATACCGAATTGAGTTTTTCTTGATTATTAAGGATCTTTACTGAACAGGACTAGAACACAGCACCAGTGATTGTAAATACTCTGGGTCTGGCCGGAGTTCGATCCGATGATAGCTGTCACGAGATTCTCGACAAAGATGTCAACGAAATCGATTCTGACGTTATCTTGGTCACAACTCTCATATTGTTAAGTCAATCTAAATTTCCCAATCGGCCCGCTCCAACTCCGTGTCACAGTAGCCGAATAATGACCCACCTATCATCCAAAGTACAATAGAAGTCATGTCAACAAGCCCAAGATATAAAGATTATAAAGAAGATTTATAATCTATAAAAAGAACTAGATGTCAGGGCAAATCAATCAGGACCGACTTTGTTTTCTTTTGGCCTTATTGCAAATTACTCTCGTTAACCGTTTTGCGCTTAATTGATTTTAAAGTTAGTGCCTGCATACATACCGAGGTGATAATTACCAAACTCAGGTCATTCTCAGGCTTTTAGGAAAAAGCAAAACACCTTATCTGCAGGACTTCCGGCCCTCTCTGCATGAGCGCTTATACCCGATGGAAGTATCACCATTGCTACTGCCGACCGACTCGTTTTATATATAAAGACCATCTATGCTGCTGGTGTTACCACTCGTTCAAAAATTTCGAAAGACTTAGTTTCAATTGTACTTGTTTACGCCGTCATTTAAGTTCCTTAACTCAATTGACTTTTCTATCTGTCTCGGATCCAACTTTACCCTTCGATTCGAATCTGACAAATTACCTCACAAGAAGTGTTTCACATTTTGAGATTCTGTTTTGAAGACACATCTAATCAGAAATAAACAAAAAAAAAGAAAATGTTGGCTATTGGTGACTCTATCTTAAGACTTGTGAACTTGGTGTTTTTGGTTATTGCGCTTGGTTTGACCGGCTCTCTTGCAGCAACAACTGTCTACCAGTCCAACCCACAGGTTAACTTTGCTATTTTTGCATGTGCCTTTGGACTTTTGACTTCCTCCATCTACGGTCTCTTGGCCTACTTCATTGAGGCTCTTGCATGGCCAATTGTTTTGGGCACGTTCGACTTCTTGAACACCGTCTTCACCTTTGCCGCAGCTACTGCAATTGCCGCAAACATTAGAGCTCGCTCTTGTAGCAACGACTTGCACGTCAAGACCAACAACATCATCCAGGGCTCGGTAGGTAGATGTAGAAAGGCACAAGCTTCCACTGCTTTCCTCTACTTCTCATTTTTCATCTTCTTGGCTTCTAGCGTTTTCTCCATCGCCTCTATGGTTAAAGGTGGTGCTTTCACTCCATACGGCCGCAAGTCGACCTCCAGAGTCGGTGTCCCAGCCACTGCTCAAGTTTAATAAAGATGGGCTATATGATGAATTTTTAGAGTGGTGCTTTGGCGATTCAGTTTTCCGATTTGTAAAGCCCTACTTCAATTTTTTTATTTATGTACATTCTTGGAGAGGCGTTTGAAACATGTCTCAACACCATTCCACTAAAACCAGTTATAATGACATGCTCTGTTGTGTAATAATGGATACTGGCAATTATTGTTTCGTTTTCTTTTTGTAATACTTAAATACTATGTATATCAATCGCTTACTCATTAAATTCTGAATAACGCCTGTAGATTTGCAGACTCAATGTTTTGATCGTGTCAATGATACTTCACTTTACTTTTGTACTACGAAGATAAATTACAGTTTATGAGAAAGAAAGACGTGAATTGATTTAAATACACAGCGATTATTTTTGATTTTGACGTCTTTTTTTCTCCCTTTCGTATTGATTCTTCTCTGCACCCTCGACCGTGGAGATAGAGTTGACAATGTTGGCCATTTTCTTGTGGTAGTCTGAGTACATTCGTTTCTTCTCTTCGATTTGTTGAATTGCTCCAAAACGTGTTTGTTTCCGGAGTTCCTTCATACCAGTCTTCTTCTCCTTCTTGATCTGGGCACGGATCTTGTTGAGCTCTTGTCTTTCTCTGTCTGGATCGTAAGACTTCTTGTCGGGGTTGAAGTTCTCTTCAAAACGAGGAGCGAACGTCTTGATGGCGAGCTTTCTGTGCTCTTGCAAAGTCAAAGGTTTTCTGCTTTGTTGCAAGTTTTTGATAAGTTTTTGTTGGCGGGACATCAAGTCTCCTAGTTTGGGTATATATGCGTTGAAGTATTTGGCGGTGTGTAGAAGAAGCTTCTGCCAAGAGCTCAAGAATTCAATAGCTGCGCTCTTGTCACGCCAGAGAGAAGTGCTGTTGTCGATGACGGCTACTGTTCTATCAATGAGGTTAAATTTAAGTTGTTCCACATCAGTGGAAGCTTCGAACAACAGCAGGACACTAACTGGGCCAGAAATTGGCTTTGGCTTAAAGGACTTGCTAATGTTTAATACCTCGTATGACTTAGTGGCGTTAAGAGTACCAGTAATCTTATTAGGCTCAGGAAGAAGCCACTGTAATGTCTTTTCAACAAATCTGGCAACTTCAGGATCATAACGTTTGGCAAAATCTTGATAACGTAACAAAATTTCACAAACGAGAAGACCTTGTCCAAGGCGTTGAACGGTGGCTGATTTTTCATCGGCCATGGTATTTGAAAGGAATTGATTCATCAAGATGAGTGCTGGGGTAATAACCAAATGGAAGTGATCAGAAGCAGAGAATAAATAGCCCAAAGTAACAAAGAACAAAAGATCTTGCTTCTCGATGTTCTGCGCTACAACTCTGACCTCGACCTGCTGCATGACATCTCTAATTGTTTGTACTAACAGTTCATTGTATTGCTCAGCCATAGTACGCAAGAGCTTGGTGAGGTCATTGATCAAAGATACGTTGGGTTTATCTTGTTGACCAAGGTAAAGGATGTGCTCAAAAATGATCGCTACGAAGCGGTCCATCTTCTGCTTGTTGCCCTCTGCAAGTCTTGGGTGGAAGACTTTGCCTACGGCTTTGATGTGCTCCATGGTTTTAGCTCCGTCCATTGCCTCGACATCTGCGGCAAATTGAGCATGATCCAAAGGCATCGTCACAGCAGTAGCTTTTTGGTATCGGCTAAAACGGGCGTCTTTCCTCGAATTTTCCTCTTCGCCCTCACTTTCCTCATCATCTTCGTCATCATCTACACCTTCTTCGCCATCAACTTCTCCATCCTCGGCATCGCTGCCAGCCCAAAAATCGTCATCTAAGTCATCAGCAGCAGTCTCGTCATCATCTCTCAGAGCAGTCATACGGTTAATTCTATCTTGTTCTAATTGCTGCATTTTCTTTTTATGCTCCTCAGCAATTTCTTCTTCTGTCTTTGTACGCTCTGCTGGAACGGAACGTCTATCATAAGTCAACTCACGCATCTTGGCATCATACTCTATGTCTTGTTGTGATTTAGGGGTAATAGCAGCAGGTCCACGCTGTCCCTGAAGAGCTCCAACAACGTCACCGAATTCATCATCCAAATCCATGATTTCTTCTTGGGTCTTCTCGAAGGCCCGTTGTCTTTCTTTACGGTGGAATTTGGATTTAGCAATGATCTCAGCCATGACCTCTCTCTTAGACTTTTTGCGTGGAGGCGCATCAGTAGCATCGTCATCGACATACGTGGTCTGTTCTCCCAGACCACTTCCTAACAGGGGTGAGTCAAACGATAAGCTCTTGCCTGAGTGGGTCAAGGTGAAGCCTCCATTGGCATCGTCGTCGTCATCAAACTCATCGTCACTGCCCAATGAAAATGCATTAGACCGAGATTGACGCTCACGAGTAAAACGCTGCAACATCTTTTCTTCTTGAGTCATTTTCGAGTTGGCCTCTCCGAATCTTCGATCCACTAAACCACCAGTACGATTACGCAGTTTTTTCTCAACATCATATTCAGCCTTCATGGCCGCTTCTATGCCTCCATGGCTACGCGACAGCTTGTTGTTCTGTTGCTTTCCTGCTGTGACAAAAGCACCACCCTGGATGACTGTATAGTCTCTTTTTGTTCTATTTACTCTGGTATCGAACTGATTGAATTCGCCACGGATTTTCTCCAAATCTCTTGCGCGAGCGGCTTGGTCTCGACGAGTATCTGATGCTGCTATTTTCTTTCCTTTTTTGCCGTTAGTTTGACCTACAAGCCCTTTGGCTTGTAAGGTGGCTTTAAGCTGTTTAAGCTGTGATCCGGCCATATGCAAGTAATTCTAAGCCAATTATATGGCAACAAAAGGTAAAATCACCGGAAAATGAAAATTGGAATAGAAGAAACGTTGGTCTTCTATGAAAGGAAGCGTAGTGATGTACTGAGTACCTTAAGTAGTGGTTAACTTGTGGAGTAGGCGATGCTCATCGCGAAATTTGAGGATGGACATGGTGTGGGATAAAACACGAATGTGCAAAGATATCAAGAGAGCAAAATAATTCAAATTATCCAAGAAGTTTTGTCATTTATTTTTTGGCAGCTTTATTGCTATTGTTTTTTCTTTTGACTTAGGACTTATCTTATTACAAAGATCACAAAGATGAAAAACAATGGAGATATTTTGTTTGGACTAGACTGATTTTACATTTGCCTTTTTTTCTTCCTAAAATAGAAAATTCATATCAGTAATGTTTTACTGAGGTATATTATATATCTCTTAGTCAGATAACTAAGGTCGGTCCCCAGATCTAGAGAATTGATTAATCATTCCTAGAACACCCTTTCTCCTCTTATCTACTGGCTCGGTGCTTTCTTCTATACGATCCGGGAAATTGTATGACAGTTCATGGAACTCACTTCCATATGGAGTCGCACGTCCTTTCAACCCGTTAGCACCAGGGCGACGAGAGAGAGTCGTGGAATCCATTTGTTGAATAGGAGGTGCTGCGCCAGTACCAGGCCTATTTTTTGGAGCTGGGCCAGTTTTGCGCTGGTCCTCATTGCCATAACTTTCCAAGAAATACATGTATGATTTGATCATTTTATCGTCTTGATAGTAATCATTTAAATCTGGATCCTCTTCGTCGCTAGATACTTCAGAATCCGAATGCTTTGCCTTTGTGATTTTTGCTTTTTTGTCAATTCTTGAAGTCGACTTAACCTTTTGATTGAGCTTGTACATCATATTCTTATCCTTCTTTTCAAAGTTAAACATGGCAAAATAACAAACATAACCAAGCCCATCGACGTGAATAGTATATTCACGAAAGAAATCAATTATGGCACTGGAATTGCTGGAAATTTTAAACCAAAGGATGAACGGTGTGAGCACCAATGACAAAAGTTCATTGATAATGATAACAATCTTCAAACTATACAACTCACAAAACTCATTCTTCACCTCAACAGTATGTAAGCGACCATTCCAAGAGCTTGGAAGATAATGTGTAAATTGCGATACGTATCTTAAACTAGCTTCTGGATCGTAAAAGAATGAAATTCCCTGGGTATTCGAATTCTCCGCTGTCTTCGTGACTGTAGAGGTATTCAGAGAGTTAGACGTGATAGCCCAAAGCGTACCGAATATACTTATGAAGAATAAGGTGCTTCTACCTTCCACTAATTCGAATGACCAAAAACTATGCTCTTCATCCTCAAATAAGAGACCCATAATCACCAATACTGCCATAATAGCTCCAGATACAAAATTTAGGAATGACATGCAATTAAGGGCAAGAACACTTCCAGGAAATTGATTTATGTAGGTATTGGCAGGCCCCACAGACAAGTGAAGTCGCTTGATGAAAAAATGGGACAATTCATTGAACTCCCTAAGTTTCCACTCGGCCCAGGGTGTGTATTGCCTGAGAGCCAATATAGATGAGGGATTTGATTTATACTCATTGAAGTAGCGGAAAAAATACAACAAGACAAAGTAAATGACAATAAATGGACAGAGAAGGAGGTTTATAATTGCAGCCATCTTGAAGCGAGAGCTAAGTTCCAGAGAAAGTTGGTTCCGAGATGCTTCTTTCAAAATAGCGGGATTTACTTGTCCGTTTTCGTTAAACAAAAAATTGTTGACACATAACTTGATATTCCATTCCAATGTTCTTGTGAGAACAGACTTATTGGAAAAAAAAGATCCAAGAAATCGCGGGACTGGAATTGAAAGATCCAAAACATCTTTATTGACCAATGCGATGAGATAATTCTC
The DNA here is from genome assembly GCA_030569455.1 of Australozyma saccharicola. Classification (NCBI taxonomy): domain Eukaryota; kingdom Fungi; phylum Ascomycota; class Pichiomycetes; order Serinales; family Metschnikowiaceae; genus Australozyma; species Australozyma saccharicola. The sequence goes on from JAJMKW010000001.1 coordinate 43,855, forward strand.
TTTCCTCATAATTCGATTGGCAATATCGTGCGCGTTCAACCTGACTTTGGAGTTTAGATCATTAACAAAGTGAGGCGGATTGGTAGCACTCGTGGATGTAAGTGAATTGTAATCTTTGAGCAACATAAGTCTCTCGACAATAGTAGACCAAGAGATTGTCATTAGCTCCAAATCATTTGAAATTCCCAAGAGATGCTTGTAGAAATTGCGAAGCTCTGCAAGTTTGTATCTTGAATCGAAATACAATTGCAAAATGCGAAGAGCTATATAACCAGCAAATCCTAGCAAAAGTAGCTTATAAGAAAAGGGGACATTGTAGTAAAGAAAGTCTGGGATGATGAGGTCCTTCAAAGTTAATGAATCACTTGATTTTGATTTCCAGTGGTTGAAGTATAAGTCATAATTCACACCCCAAGTGAGAAACGACGTAAATGCTATGATAAATATAAATATGAGAATGTCGACCACACGGCTCATTATGATACTGGCAAAACCTTTACCACGATAGTAGTAGTACAAATCCACTAGAAAATCATCCATATTTACAATGTTTGCCCATAGATAAAGGGCCTTTTCTTTTGGTGGTATGAGACCTCTATTGCTGGCAACAGATAGTCTCTTTGGTTGTGGATAGGTACTTTCTAAGGGTTTACGGTATTCAGTTGGGGTGCCGCGAGGGTTTGGCTTTCCCGAATTGAAGCTGGTATACAGCTTTGTTGGTAAGTCGAATTTAAGAGAAGTTGCTTCTGGTGCCTTTTCGTTCGGGACCTTGTCTGTGAATGTAGGTTTGCTATGTTGATTGAACACGACAGAAGCTTGTTGATGTGAGGCGCCGGCGCCGTTTTGCGACAACATAGAATATTCTGAATTTAGCAACTTTGATGGCTTATATGGTGTAAGAAGGGGAGATGGGGGCAGACTATCGGAAGATAAGTCCAGGTTAGACTCTGAATCAAGGAGGCTCTTATCTTGGTGAAGAGACCCCACAAGACCCAATTCGATATCACCAGAGTCTCTCCGACGCTGCAATTCCCTCTGCTGTGTATCTAGCAGATCATCATTCTCATTTTCGCTGGCCACATCGTTCTCTGGGTCGTAGTACTGGTAGTTGTGATGAAGCTGGTTGTAAATGGAGTGAAGGCCAAAGACACGAGATAAGAATGTATCACTCGAGACAGACTGATCCTGGCCATGGTTCGAATCGTAGGAAGACATCCTTTTCCGCGTTAATATCAAATTAAATTTGTCTTCCTTGGTTAATGTAGTTTGGTGTGGCGGATTCAGATAGTGTAATGACTACATGTAGGAGATAAGGCTGGCAGAGTTTAATCCAGGTTGGCTATAAGAGGTAAGTGTAAAGTTCTGCTTCAATTTATTCATAAAGAAATGGAAAGGAAATAATTTAAATGACAAATTCATCAATTCCACTAATTTTAGTTAAAAAAGCTCTATGTTCCATCGGGTAGGCGACTCGGCGCTGACTAAAATGTGTCTCACAAGACTCTGTTTACTCTCTGATTTCTAAAATTTTGGCCCTTTTGAATGAGAAAATAGAAATCGTAAATAAATGGAACTAATGGTTTTGTTTATGATTAATTCTTTCCTGGGGCGGTCTTTTCGCTCTTTCAAGATTCATGATAAAGATCTTGTCGATTCCAAACTTAAAACATGAACAAAGCAAAGATAAAGCATAATATGAAAATTTACCACAAATTTATCTAAACTTATCAAGTTCGATCTACCACAAACTTGTCCCTTTGTCTCTTCAAAGAGTAAACCCTGATGTATCAAAAGGACCCTGAACGCTTACAAAACCTAAGACGAAAAAAATTAAGTAAAAAATAGCAAAATAAAATGAAAATTTTTACATTATTCATTGTTCCAAAGTGATGTCTATGATTTTCCCTGTCTACTTTTTCTCGTCTTTTATGCATTAAAGTCAAAAACATCATCGTGCCTCATTTAATGCACCTAGAGCAACCTCTTCTTCTAAACCTTTTCCTCTCCCATATCCTACGCCACCGAACTTCACCCGTCTATACTAAATTAAATGCTTAAGTGGGTTCAATCAGGATTATCTGCCGTTGCTGGCACTGCCGAGCCGGAGTATGGCCGTGAGGCTATTCACACTGTCGTTGACGCAATCAAGAACGAGAACTTACCAGTGTCAAGAGATACGACCATCGAGGATTTTGCTTGGCTCCATCCTGATTACACCAATGTTGAAACCCAGACTTTCTACTTCAGTGATTTGACTTCTGGATACACTGGTTTTGCACAAGTGATTCACTCCAACCTTATGGGACTCAAGGTTACGGCTCAATTTACCTTCAGATTGTACAACAATAAGACTGGTGCAGAGGACCCAAATTGTATTTGGACATCTACCGCTCTCGAAAACTTCCGTACCGAGGGTTCCAACTTCTATGCTGATGGCGTTTCCATTGAGTCTGATGGCAACGAACAATTTGTGTTGAAGTCAACAGTCAACCCAGAATCTGAGGTAAATTTGACCATGAAGCGTCTTACCCCAGGTGTCATTTTTGGTAAGGATGGCCTGACTTACTACGGTGATGACGTAACTGCTCCTTGGGGTTCTATGCGCCATGTCTTTTGGCCAAGATGTTCCGTCACTGGTACAATTAAATTGAAGGATGCCACTGTTGACATCAATGGATACACCATGTTTGTCATGGCCATGCAGGGAATGAAGCCTCATCATGCTGCTAAGTCTTGGAATTTCTTGAACTTCCAGTCTGATGACTTCTCAGCTGTTCAAATGGAATTCACTACTCCAGTATCCTATGCCCTTACAAAGGTCAATGTTGCAATTTTAACCTCCAAAGACCTGATAATTGCTACCTCCATTGACAACGAGATTGTTCACGAGAATGCAGAGGAGGATGATGTTGGCTGGAAAGTTCCTAAGGCTATTACTTTCAATTTCACCGACGGAACCAACTCTGAAGTCATTGCCAAGGTCTCTGGAGAGACTAAGGCTCTTGTCGAGCGTGTGGACGTTATGGCCGAGATTCCACAGCTTATTAAGAACATCGTGAGTGGAATTGCTGGCGCCAAGCCTTACATCTACCAATTTTGCAACACATTGACTTTAGAATACGAAGGAAAGAAAACCGATGGAGTTGCTTTCAATGAAGCCACCTTCATCTCTGAGTAGATTAATTAAACTAGTGGTTTGTGCCGCTTTGTTTTTTTCAAAGTTTCGATATAAGCGATCAGATCTAGATCAAGCCAAGATGGGAATTTTAATACTCACGCTTCCCACCTAGGATAATATTTAATAGGATTATAACGTACAGGCAATTTTATTCAACGTAGACGATTAGTTGATCTAATGTATCACATTCTGATGAAGTAGTAGGATCACAATTGAAGAAGTATTTACAATCAAGACTAGAACACTTTGAGAATACACAAGTAAAGAACAAAAAATTAATGGAACATTTTAGACAAGCGTATCAGAAAAATTATCAGACAAACATTAGATTTACGTCTTTATGTTAATTTGCAACCCAGCGCTTCCATTTGAACCATGTTGTAGTATTAAAGACCAGAGACTTTAACTAGCTAGTGCTCTATCGTATCACACGACGACGAAAAACTTCCGGATATCAAAGTCTGCTCGGACGAGGAACCGAACAAATGATAAGACTTATACTATTCAAGCCTCTCATTGTCCTGGATTCCGATTGGAGTTCCGCCATGGACTCGTAGTCTTAAAGATCATAGATCATAGATCATAGATCACATAATACATTATAATACACTCCAATACATTCCAAAATTCTTCCAAAATTCTTCCAAAACAATATAAATTGAATTCGTTAATTCATGCTTTTACAGATAAAGACGGCCAATTGATCTCAGCCATGTCCTTTTCGACGTGCACACTATAATCCGGCTAGCCGGACTTGATGTTCTAACCCGGCGAACCATAGCCGGGATTGTCATGATTATCGGACAAGCGCCAATAAGAAAAGAATTTAATGATTTAAAAGAAATTCTTACTGAGCCGCTATTGGGTTTGTGTGAGAGTTAGACTCGGTATTTGGAGTGTCTGGAGTGTGATCTTCACCGCTCAAATAGGCAAGTGAGAAAATGGAAATTGGACATTAGACACTGGAATTTGGGCATTGAAAATTGAAACTGAACTAAGTTCCACGAAAATAAAACTCCGATCAAAACAGATCAAGACGTATTTCTATAATATTGAACTTGTAAATTCTGAAACCGCGGACTGCAGATAAAAGGCCGTTTTAGCAGCAGGGCTAGTTACACAAAAGCAGCCACAGCTGATGAGAAGGTTAGTAGGTTAGTCCCCAAACAAGCCACGAAACGAAAAAAAAAAGAAATCTCTTGGGCGGTTTTTTGGGCGAACCGAACCACAGTGAAAAAATCTGAAAAATCGATGCCGTGTTGGACTTTGTGGCACCGTTTACCGATTCTCCCCACGAGAGGCGCGGCTTTCTTAGGCAGACAGAGTCAACTCAAAAAGCCGTGACGACCATCGGCCTTAACCTCAAGCCAAGCCCGATTTATTTCTTTTCCGACGTAGATTGTTGAATTATTAATTGTGATTTAGTAGAATTGAGAACCTGTAAATTTAGAAGAATGTAGATTTGATGAATACCTGTAGATTTAGAAGAATGTAGATTTGATGAGTACCTGTAGATTTGTTTCGATGGCAGATGTAAGGAATGATATAACCGAGCTTTCGGAGAACTCGGAGTATATGATTCAAGTTTTTGCAGTCGAACCCGATCATGGATACCAAAAATAACCACAAACCGAAACAAACAACCACAAACCAAACAAATCCGAAACAAACCAAAACAGAAATTGTAACTAAATATCAACGTAAAATAGAAATCGACTAGAAAATGAAGTAAAAACGTTCATTATCATCATTGACACTAACAAGGACTCCTACAGCTTCACTCTCTATACACAGTGGAGAGTCCCATATATCACGCCAAACTCTCTCTTCTCTCTTCTTTTTTCAACACCAGATAGAAAAAGACAACTGAATACCATAATCACCTAAACAAAAAAAACACCAAAAACCGACCCAAAACCAACCCAAAACCTCCCCGTTCCAAACCTTTTATTAACTTTTGCAGCTGTGCCCTTATGTCCATACAATTTTTGGGTGTCCTGCACATAAGCCAAGCGATTATGTCATTAAAACACTTATATGCATTCCACAAACTTTAAAATCCATCCCGTCCACATCCAAAACATCCAGACATCCTCACCAAACGGACAAAAGGTAATCCCCCCAGTGTGGGGCCCCCTCTTTACCCCGTGAAATTGCGGGGTCTGGCAGATAACCGTTTTGTCTGAGCCATCTCCGAATCTCTGTCCTGCAGCCGAGCTCGTCTGCTCTCTCCTTTTAGCCAAGGCTTCTTCATAGGGGCAATGGGCATATGATAATAATTTCTTTATAATCGGAAGACTTGACCCGGCGGGAAGAAATTTGGAGGTCTTATTATTTCTAGCTTTTTTTTAATTACTGACCACTAGGTGTCTTTTTGGGGGACTTTGTTCTTATTTATTCGTGATCCGATTCTTTCTTCTGGCAATCTCAGATTGCAGCCACCTTCTAATTTTCCTGACGGCCTTGCTTCTCCCCCAATATTCCTTTTTTCTAAGAAACCCATTCCTATTTATTTTTTTGCTATCTCCATCTTGCTATATTCATACTGTTCTTGGATCGTCAAGGAAGTTGCAAATCGCTTCAATTCGTACGATTTTAAATTTGTGTAAATCAGAACTCACCAGGACCTCACCAGGACCTCACCAGGAACTCACCAGGAACTCACCAGAATCTCACCAGGAACTCACCAGAATCTCACCAGAATCTCAACAGGAACTGGAATATCGCAAATGGCTGCTCCTCAGAAAAAGTACGTTTGTACGTACTGTGCTAGAGCTTTCACTCGTTCCGAGCATAAACAAAGACACGAAAGATCTCATACGAACGAAAAGCCTTTCCATTGTCTCTATTGTACCTCTGCTTTTGTTCGGAGGGATCTCTTACAGAGACACTGCAGAACTGTGCATCATATTCACAAGGTGCCTCGTAAAATGCTTCAGGAAAAGGAAGCTGCCACACACCCACAGAAGATTCTACCTAAACCAGAGTTCGTGTCTTCCAAAAAAATCAGAAACTCAAGTGTTGACTTCGACCCTCATACCGTTGCTAACCAGGGTGTTCTATTAAACAGAGAAGGGTCTACCTCTGAGTGCTCTGTGGAGTTCTCTTCTTCTACAAGATCGTCTGCCTCTTCTGTCGCCAGCCAAATATTCGACTCGCCGGTTCTGCCATCTATACCTAATGCCTGCGACATGAAGTGTTCTCTGTCGATCGGAGATGCGAGCCTAATCGCAAGTGCTCGTGTTCTTTTACAGCTTGCACCACATAAAACAGAATCATGTGACCTGGGTCCTCTGCTGACTTATCTGCCTCGTACTCCCATGGCCAGCGCAATCCCTTCCAATGATACATGTAGCCCTACTATTCTGCCTAAGGCTCGTAACAGCTTAGGTATGCTGCCAACGACTGTTATGAGTAGACCCTCGATAGCACGGCCAGATTTCCAAAATGAGGCTGACATAGCAAATAAACTTTTTCATGCCGCCAAGACAATGGAGCATTTATGTGATATTAGTGGTAGAGGTGTTCCTATCGCAGATATGTTCTTACTTGGCTATGCCACCATTGAGGAAGAGCCAGTAATGTTGCTTTCACAGCACTCAAAAGGCAAACCAATCTATTTTGAAGCATACTTACTGGGAGCTCCCTTCTCTGACTTTGAAGTTGGAGTTGCATACACAGTTACTGCAATTGGAGCTATCAGTTTCCCAGGGAATTTTGAGGAGAACCGTGTTGTGGCCAAGGATCTTATTAACAAGGCCTGGACGTTTCTTATCGAGTACTTGATCCCTAGTCACACTCTTATTGAAAACCAACTTGAAATTCTCAAAAACTTGTATCTTTTGGCACATACGTACTTGCGTCATTTCAGTAATGACCTGATGATAGGTTATTTAGAGGAAACTACTCATGCAATAGTAAGCCGTGTCAATTCTTCGCAAGAAAGAGGCTCAAAAGAAATGTTGACAAAACAAATGGAAGTGATTTGGAACATTTACATTCTTGTATCCAAGTATAAATCTCACAGCTCCCCTCCAAAGTTTTATTCATGGATTTCGAGTCAAAAAATTGACGGATACTTCCCATTATCCCACTATATGCTCACATTTTCAAAAGGCGCATTTCCATTGGATGATGCCTTCTTTTCTGAGATTATTGCTTGCACATTTTCTAATGAGGTGAACGGCTTTAGTACTAACAATACCTTGACTATCTTCCCTTCTAGGCTTGAATTGCGTACAGCACTTGACCTGGCTTTGGAAACTATGGTGAACTTCTCATCTCAATCACAAAGAATTGATTTTTTCAATCTCCAAAAGAATTTACTTCTTCTGGAATGTCCAGATCAAGTTAAACTTAACTTGAAACAGCATTTGTGCAGGATCTCGCAGCCACATGAGTGGCAAATTCTTTCCCTGTCAATGAATGAGGCTAATGTGGATCGCAATTTACAAAATTTCATTCTTGAAAATGGTCGTTCTTCATTTGATACTTTCGGTAAAGCCTTATTGGAATATCTTAGGGCAGACTTGAAGAGCGCAAGTACCGAGAAAAATTTGAGTAGCTTAAGCACCTTGGGAAATTCTTTGGCTTTCAATGGCAAATTACTTCAGGTAAGATCATTTGCAAAAGCCTTTGACCAATCAAAAATTAATACTATAGAAGCAAAAACGCTTAGCGTCTTGGTATTGGAGTGGTATCTCTCCACTGTCAAGAGTTTCATTTCTCTACTTACTATTATGTCAAGCGATGACCTTGGTCGTATTATTACCGAGAGCCAAGCTCTTCAAGGTCTCGTTTACGTAACAGGTAGCCAAAAGTTAGTTGCTAATATGAAGGCCTCGGAAATTATATTGCAGTTGTTCAAGAAACTTACTACAGTATGCGATTCGTGGTTAAATATGAACAAAGGCGACTATCAAGAATTTAGATTCTATCTTGCTCGTTTCTTAAACGACCTTTTCTTGCTTGCCTCAAACAATGACAATTTTGCGCTTGAAAATGCATACGTTTCCAATGGTTCTATATGTTTACAAGACCGCACGAGCTTTAAGGAACGTAGATCCATGTCAATGTCGCTTCCCATGTCCAGCTCTCAATCTGAACACCACGCAGTTGGCTGTAATTATGTACTTATCAAGCCAAAGGAGCTTCTGCCCTCTGTGCAACTTCCTGCCATTAATAAGCCCAGCACTGCAATTTTACCACCTCTTGTAGCTGTGAACGGACTTCAATTACCTCCCACAAGACAACATCGGCTGTCGTATCTGGGACTTCCCAGTTTGTCATATCTGGCGGTGAAGGGCCCTCCATTCGTTTTACCCCCATTACAGCACACCATCCATAGTGAACTGAGCGACAGACCCCTCATGAGATGAAACTATTAAGGTAACGTGAATATGATTTAATGAATTCAAATATTTATATACACTTCAATAGACTGTTTTTAGCGTATGAGATTGATCGACAACTTCATCACACCGAAGGTGTGTTAAAGTACGTAACCCATTCTTAAAAGCAAAAAGAAGATACAAAAAAAGAGTGACAAAAAGAAATAGAATAAAAAACGAAATGGAAAAAAATTAATGGAAGCATCTACCTGTGATCACCTATCAAGACATTACCATGTACAAAGAAGAAACGGAATCGTACCCAAGTAATAGTAAATGAATACAATCGCTCTCACAGGCTTAACGGCATATCGTTCCCCCATTGAGGACTGCACCGGTATTTGTGTCAAGATGTGAAACAAGCACAATTGTACAAGCCCTTCAGTCATTTCAACTAAACACGATAAAACAGCCAAAACAACTCAGAATCAAAAAACTTCACACAATTCCAATATCCGCCTTCAATCCAGAGTAGAAACTCAATCACATTAAAAAAATTTCTCTTCCATGTCGTTTGAATTCCTCTGTTTCTTCTTCACAGGATATTACCGCATTGGGAATTGTCTGCTAGTCACTGTCACAGTCGGTGGAACTTATCACTGCATTAGGTGGAGTTCGGTTAGGCATGCACATAGCAACCGAGGCTGGGCCTCATGTGATCACTATAACTAAAGTTATAAAAGCCTAACGAATCTTAACTTTTTTTTTTCCACTGTAATCAATTACATCTTAACCAACAACTTCAATTCACAAAACAGTTTGACAAAACATTTGTGAACTATCGTACTTGACAACTGAAACTATTCCCCTTACAACTTTCTACCCCACATAGTTGAAAATAATGTCTTTGGCCGCCGACGGATTCAATGCCTCTTCTTTGTTCCAAGAGTTGAGCGATGGCTTGAAGGACGATGCCATCAAGAAGAAGGCCATCAATGGTGTTAAGGCTGTCATTGTCATCACCTTGAAGAACAAGGAGGGCAAGGACCAATCCTGGGTGTTGGACTTGAAGAAGGACGGTACAATTTCCAAGGCTGACTCTCCACCAAAGAGTGACGTTCAATTGTTGTTGAAAGACGCCGATTTCGTCAAGTTGGCCTCCGGTAAGGCTAACGGTCAAAAGTTGTTCATGAACGGTAAGTTGAAGGTCAAGGGTAACATGATGAAGGCCACTGCCATTGAGTCTGTGTTCAAGTCCATTGACCCAAGACCAAAGTTGTAAACAAGCTTTGGCGCTCCACGATTTTTATGTTTATGATAATAAAACGGCATTCGTAATTGAATAGAATTGTAGTCGTCCGTAAGTTTTGTGTAAGCGATCTTATCTAATACATTCCGATCTCATCTATTATTCCAATCTTATCTATTGTCTTCCGATATTGTCAATTATATTCTGATGTCATCTATTGAATCAATAGTTATCGTTTATCTGTATCAAAATATGGCAACTTCATCGCTGGTGGAGATACAATTACCGGTCAGCAGTACATGAAACATTTCTTGCAATCCTACCAAGTACGAGACCGTAAATTGCGAATCATCGAAATCAATTTGTAGAAGCGCCTCAGGACCGTTACTTACTATGAAACTTAGATTTGGCTGCTCGGCGCGTATAAAGATATGCTCAACCGCTTGGTTTTGATTCAATTGCAATTCTCGTGTGGTTCCTTTTTTCCAATCCCATAGCATTATTAACCCATTGGCATATCCTGCTATCAAAAACTCTTTCGAAATACTCATACTTGTAACAGGAGCACTACCATGTAGTTTGATATCAGTTGGGCAATTACGTGCTATACTATACTGCTGTATTAAGCCCAGTTCGTATCCTACGAAAAGAACTTTCTGTGCGCAGTCAAAAAGCAAATTTGCGCGGAATTGATTTTCTTCTGGCTCATTATCACTGGTTGTAACAGCTATACATTTGGCTGGGTCTGTGCGATTAGTTACGCGACGGAACTCAGTTACAATGCATTGGCTTGAACATTCCCATATTAGCACTGAGCCATCTTCTGATGCTGAAATAAAGTTACGGCCCCGGCCAATAAGTGCCACATCAGTAATTGTCTTAGTTTGGTTCATAAATGCGCGTGTAGCATCTTTTGGGACTTCTTCGGCGCCAAGGTCCCAAAGACAAATTCTGAAATCATCTCCAACGCTTAAAAGTACTTTTCCAGATGGAAGTAGAATCAAGTGAGTTACACTGGAGAGATGAGCCCGATTGATAACTCCCACTTCCTCCCATGAGTTTTGGTCATAGACAATTATATTTCCGTTGAGTGTCCCTTGAAAAATAGCGCTATTCAACGATGGGTCAAATTCAGCCAGAGTAATTTTATTCCCTTTAAATGACTTCTTCAAGCGAGGAGAGATAAGGGTATATGTCACAGTTCCTGATTCATCCTCGATAGCAGCAGAGTATTTATGAGGAGCCAACATCTTAAAGTTTATAGAAGTGGTTTTCAGTTCTGATTCTCCCTCGAATTGTAGAGTCTTCCCCTCCGTTAGATGAACATTGATCTTGAAATATTGCAGCTGAGCTTGATCGTCAATTCTCGCCAACCAGAACTTTTCTGATTTGATCAATTCATTTTCAACATCTCGAATAACTTCTTCGAAGGAATCTTGAATAGTGATATTATACATAATGGTTGGTTGGGGCGAAAAGTACTTTCAAACCGAGTAGTGAAAATCTGGGGAAGGAAACCAATGAAAGGAAATGGCGAGGTTTTGAGAACTATAGAAGGCTAGTCACTGAATGATATAAGGACCTCTTTTACTTGATAATTAAATAAGCCTTGGTGCAATTGAAGATCTTATGTAGATTGGCATCTACTATGTACTGATCACCACACAAGTTGGTATTATATTTGAAGTATACTGAATGATCAGAAAACATGTCGCGTCAATTGCCAAATATATTTCGATTTATTAATTCATTCTAATTGAATATTTGCTCCCTAAAATTAGACGTTCGAATATTGTTATATCTGATTCTGAGGTTGTGTAATTAATGTGCTTACAGAAGGTAAACATACCACATCAATCAACTCTATAGTGAATTTTCCAATAATATAGTAAATTATTTTGAATGAAACAATTTATCTTTTATTCTGCTTTATCTTTTCACGATGCATTTTGTTAATCTTGATATCACTATGGCTCCTCAGATCAAGGCATCATAATACTGTTAACAACTACATCCTCGTTAACTTGACCCAAAAGTCTTTCCATTGAACAGATTTGAGGTCTTACTTCTGCATATTGTTCTTCTGATAGACCCAAATCAACCTAAAAATGTCTTTGATTGAGGATGAGACGCTCCATATGTTCTTTGATCCAAGCTTCAACCCTGTGGAGTTTGTTGATGCTCTTTATCTGTCTGTAACTAAAACCGGAGACAAATACTCACAGGCTAATGTGAAAAATGCAAGTAGCACAACTCAAGAACTCATAACGCGTTTAGATTACAATACGACTGAGATCGTCACTGAATTAGCTGGAAAGTTGGAGCAGCTCCGAAAACTGGCTGCTTCTGTTAAGGTCGCAGATCTCACAAAGGATTCACTGAATTTGGACACAAGTGTAGGAGGAAAGAGGCTAGATTATTTTGCCGATGTTCTTCGACACTCGGTTGAAACGCTATCCGAGGAGGTAGAGGAAGCACAGACTCACATGGTAAACAAGCTGGCCTCGGGTCCGCTTGAAATCTTATCTCAATTGAAAACTGCGGACGAAAATCTTCTCAAAACCAATAGCCTTCTTCTTAATGTCCGTAGGACGATTGGGAATCTAGATAAGGGCTCCATTCCTTTAGAGAAGTTTCAAGAACAATTAGCGGCATTGCAAGAAACCATTAGAACCCGTATTAGAGAGGGCACAAGCGAAGACCGGGAAGAGTTGAGCAAAACAGTTCAAGAAATGAAAACGTGGTTGCCTTTGTTTCAACCATTCGCACATTTTGGTCCTGTTTTTGCCAAGTTCATCGCTAAGCTTGAAAACGAGCTTTAGGAGTCAAATTCTTTAAAGGAAGTGAATCTTTCGAACAGAATTTTGTCAATTCATATGTTAGTTGTTTTATCTAACGGAATTACGATGGCTACAATATTAAGGTTTCATCCAGTTAAAATAAAAAAGTTTAATTCATCTAAACAATCAAGAATCAATATTCTTCTCTTCTTCATTCTTTTCCAAATCTTTCTGAGCGCGCTCTTTCCGTTTCTTTTTACTCATCCATCCGAAACCCACGTAGTACAAAAATGCATTGAAAGCCTTGGTTGGGAATATTTTGACTACCCACCAGTTTGGAATGATCCGAATAAGGACACCGACTGGAATAGAAAGCATACCGCAAATAATGGCAGTTCCCCACATGGCTGGCGTTTGCTTTTTGACAGAGAAGGCAGCTCCTCCAATGAACATGATCAACACTTGCATAGATCCAATAAGAAGTGCAATGCAAACGAAGTACCAATTACGGAATAAATGAGCAAAGAAGTTCAAGTTCTCGCTGTTAATGCGACCACGGACGTCTCTAACATCGGCACACTCGTCAAGCTTCCTGGTGACAAACAATTTCCAGAATTGCAACCACACGAAAGCATTAAAAGTCATTGCATCCAACTGGGCCTGCTGGTAACTTGTCACTACTTTTCCATTAAAGAAAATTTTTGCACCAGCGAAATGTAAAACGAATGTAATAATAAGCTGATTGATAGACTGACCAAGAATCATTTTCCACATGGACACACTTATCAATGGTGCAGTCCTACCAGCAGGCTTTCTGTTGAGCAAAGAGTCATCAGGCTTGTCAGTGGCCAAAGCCAAAGCTGCTAACGTATCCATGATAAGGTTAACCCATAACAATTGCACAGCGGTCAAAACAGAGTGACCCTCGGAAGAAGCAACGGCTGAAACAAATGTCAAAACACAAGCGGTGATGTTGACAGTCAACTGGAATTGAATGAACTTCTTGATAGACTCCGCTACGGTACGTCCCCATTTAATTGCTTGGACAATATCGGTAAACTCGTCGGTCATAAGAATAATGTCGGAAGCCTCTCTAGCAACCTCTGTACCACTAATTCCCATTGAGAAACCGACATCAGCAAGCTTCAAAGCTGGCGCATCATTTGTGCCATCACCGGTTACAGCCACTACCTCGCCAGCAGTACGGAGAGTCTCGACCAAGATTCTCTTGTCCTCTGGTGAAGATCTTGCAAGAACACGTAACTGAGGAACTATTTCTGCACGCTTCTCGGGGGTTAATGCTCTAAATTGGGGCCCCTCCATGTGAGCATAAGGGTTGGAAGAATCCGCAGGCGTGAGGATGTTGCATCCACGAGAAATGGCCTTTGCTGTGGCCAAATTATCACCTGTAACCATTCTCACAGTTACACCAGCTCTTTTACATTGATTAACTGCTTCAGGAACACCTTTCTTTAAAGGATCTTGAATACCAACCAACAAATCCATGGTGAAATTGGCATCTGACAGATGAGCAGACGCCCCACTATCGATTATTTTCTCCACATCAGCATGATCAAGATTTTGATCGTCGGCAATTTCAGCTGGTGGCCAGCTCGATACGTCGAAGTCCTTGTGTGCTAAAATAATAGCACGCAATGCATCATCAGCGTACTCATCTATTTTCTTTAAAACCTCCGAACGATCATCTCTAGTCATTTTTTTGACATCTTTCAGGGTTCCGCTATGAATGCTTGAGCAGTGACGAAAGACAATTTCTGCAGCGCCCTTTATGTAAAGACGGAAGCCAGTATCGGTTTTGACAACTATACCCAGCCACTTGCGAACACTCTCAAATGGAATAACTTGAGCGGTTTGATCGGATATTTGATTTCTTTGAAGAGACAAAGACTTATCTTCAAAACTGCAAAACGCGTCTTTTGCAAAAATTAAAAGCGCAGACTCAGTTTTGTTTCCCAAATATGGTTCCGAAACCACGCCCAACTTTTGTTGCTCCTTCTGAGCATTATTGCTGTCATGGAACAAATGATAAAGGAAAGATTTATTTTGCGGTCTTTCCCTTGCCTTTTGAGCCTTAGCTTCATCAAAATCTGGATTGTCGAAAGCAGTGGAATTAAATAATATATTGGATACGATGGTTTGCTTAAGATCTTCATCGACACGAGGAATCATTTCTTCAGAACTTTTGGCGATGTCTGTAATGCCTGCATTGGCAGTGTCGTCAAAAAGCATATCATCGTTAACAAAAGCGCGCACGATCCGCATCTTGTTCTCGGTCAAAGTACCAGTCTTGTCTGAACAAACTGCAGTCGCACCTCCCATTGTTTCACAAGAACGTAAAACACGCACTAAATTACCGTTTTGGGCCATTCTAGTTGTAGCAAAGGCCAACGCCAAAGTAACCGCCAAGGGAAGACCCTCGGGTACAGCAACAACAACAATGGTGACCGACACAATTAAGATGTCAACAAAGTCTTTTCCCTTTTCGGCGGCAGGAAGACTGTTTAATGGTCCATTGGGAGCTATGTTAACTCCAAATCTAATTAATAAGACAGAAAAAAGAATGAGTGCGGCCAAGAAACCGTACTTAGAAATGCCTTCCGCCAAGTTGTCCAAACGGGCTTGAAGTGGAGTCATTTCTGACTCGGCACCAAGAGATAACATAGTTCTACCGTGAACAGAGTTTTCACCAACGGCAGTAACAAGTGCTGTACCAACTCCAGAGAGAACTTTTGCTCCGGAAATGAGAAATGGGTCGGGAAATTTAACGGTTGAGGAGCCCAAATCTTCATTTCCACCGGCGTAATCCTCAAAGAATAGGCCCGCCTCGCGTGCTGATTTCTTTTTGATGGTATTAGATTCTCCTGTTAAAGCTGACTCGTCACATTCTAACTCACCATGAACGAAAACACTGTCTGCGGGAATCACATCACCAGTCTCTAAAGAGATAATGTCACCGACGACAAGACGATATATGGAGATCATTTCTCTAACACCATTTCTAATTACGATGACCTCGCGGTCTTCTTTTTTTGCATTAAGCTTCGCGAACTGGCGCTCCTTTTGGTAATCATTAGCTGCACCGACAACTACCACAATCACAACGGCAGTGATAATTGCGACACCCTCCACCCAGTCGACTTTGGGTAAAGGTTTGCCCTCGACATCATATTCTTGATGGGAACTGAAGGTCTCATAGAGCCCCAAACCTAACGATATAGCCGCGGCGCATGTCAAGAGAATCAAGACCTTATCTTTCATTGCCTCAGCGCACAAACGCAAGAAAGATTTTGAAGATTTTGACGGAAGCACATTTGCACCGTACCTTGCGACTCTTTCATCGTGGCCGCTTTCGACAAGCCCGCTCGAGACATCAGTCTGTAGGTTTCTAGCCAAGTGGTCAATTCCGCCCAATTCATGAAGTTTTCGAAGTGATTTTGGGTCATGAAGAGCAGTGAGGTCCTCGGG
Organism: Australozyma saccharicola; assembly: GCA_030569455.1. Taxonomy (NCBI): domain Eukaryota; kingdom Fungi; phylum Ascomycota; class Pichiomycetes; order Serinales; family Metschnikowiaceae; genus Australozyma; species Australozyma saccharicola. The sequence continues at coordinate 59,878 of JAJMKW010000001.1, forward strand.
CGAGAGTGGAAAACCAGTAGGCTGAAGAGGCGAGTCTGACGTTGCTGAGATGTCATCTCTGTGTTCATCCTTTGGGACAGCCAACGACATTTTCTTTCTGTATGGGCTGTTGAATTCAATTGGAATACACGAAGGTCCAATTAACGCAGAGAATAATTTCTTTTGCAATTAAATTTGAGGAATTAATCACACTTATCGAGGTGGTTGCAAATCACGTAATTAAACTGATGCAAACGGAGAGAAAAGACTTTCAATTGAGGTAAGTTTAAATTAGGAAATTGAAATTGATATTCTTAATCGAGTTGAAAAAGAAAAAAAAAACTTTTTCTCGTGTTTCAGTCAAAGTGTTGTAGACCGCTAAGTTCTCAAGCTGTGAGTGAAGTTGTAGACCCAATCGACAGCTTGCAAGAGACAGATAGAGTGAAAGTATAAGAATTCAAAGAAATTTAAAGAAATTTAAGTGAATTGATAATTCCTATGGAAAGAAGCATCTAGTTATAAACTTTTCCCGAGCAGCAAGCGGCACCATTGCGTTGTCCCAACCACACAGCCTCGTTGCACTTGATATCTACTTTGCCTGCAGAGGCTGAGTATTAGTGGGATTAATGGAGGCTCAGCGACGTGGAATTAGCGGAAATCCGGCGGGAATTTTTAGTTGAAAAACACCAAATCGAGTAATTTTTGCATCGTTTTATTGACCTGAATTATTTTTGTTCTTTTTTTCTTGTTTTTTTGGTGCAAATGCTGGAGGTTTAGTGACTGGTTTGCTGCCTTCGATAGCATCTTATATGTATGAATGACATGAACTTCGCACCAAACTTGCACCAAACTTGCATCAAATACGCACCAAAAGTAGCGCCAGACTTACAATTTACCAATTGAACACTAAGATTGAGCGCCACAAACCAACAAAAATTATTGCTTTTTTACAAAACGAATACGATTCTTGTGTTTTCTACTTCCAAAAATTCAATTGAGTTCGGAATAATAGGTTTGGAGTGCGGAGACTGGCGGGGCCGATCGTGGTCCTGGTCTTGGCATCGTAGTTTTAATGTAGTATTGAATTGATTGACTTTCGTCATTTCATTCCCGCCTAAGCCTCAGGTCGCTAATAAATGAGATATTCCAACACGAGATTCGAGCTTTTGGCAAGAAAGAGGTTTGTGGTTTACATTGTCTAAAAAACTTGGTTTCCTTGCTTTTTCCTTGCTTTTTCCTTGCTTTTTCCTTGTTCTTTCCTTGTTCTGTCCTTGTTCTGTCCTTGGTCTTTCACGGTAAGTGACACCGCCTCAAACTCAAGCCATGAAGATGCAAAATTAAAATGATTCTAAGCGTTGAATTTTTTGGTATGACTAGAGAATTTTGGGTGCTTCTGGAATGATGGGCATAAACTTTTCTTGTGCTTTTGTGTCTTATTACGACAAGTCCATGTGGATGTGTGGCATACTTTGCATTTGCAGCCATTCCATTTCTGGCAATTCGCGTAAGTCTACCAATAACGACTGTTGATATGCTGCAAACTTTGAATTTTAAACGAATTAAGAGTTAATAAAAATCATGGAATTCTGCTATGTTAAAAACTCAATTTTTTGATTTTGATTATCTTCAAAATTGTGGATGATCTGCGGCATGTTCTCTGGGAGTTACTTCCAAATTAATCTACCGATTTATTCCGAAATCAAACCAATTCAATGATTTTCTTGACTTTCGTTGTCTGTTTTTGTCTCTATATTTTTCTTTATTTTTTTTTTGGCTCGATTCCGATAGAAGCTTCCTTCCATTTGTCAGCCTTGCCATCATTACTTTTTGCAACCACTACATCCACGTGACAATATCGACCCACACAATACTGTGGCATCATCGCACATGGGTTGAGTCACGTGACCTCATCTCAAAAATTTCACTACAAAATCAATAAAAGACCGTCTTTACGCTATACAATTATTTTTCTTGTTCAGTGGTAAATTCTAGTCGAGTCAAAAAATGGAACTTCCAAATATCATGTATTTGTGTCTACCTTCGTTTCCTAAAAATCAGCTTTATCTGAAACAAGGCGATTTAATTCATCGCGTCTTATCTGCAGTACCCGAAGAAGCCTCATATTATGGGTTTGTAAGCTAAGAAATTATAAAGGCAGTAGCTTTTGTCATTGTTGCTTAAATTTTATTATTGAGAAACCTTCCAATCTTTCTTTTGATCAAAACACAATCGCACAAAAATGACCATCGAAAACACAACAGAGTACGGATTCGGCACTAACGCTATTCACGCCGGTGCTCCTCTTGATCCACACACTGGTGCAGTTATTGAGCCAATCTCTCTTTCCACCACTTTCGCTCAAAGCGAGCCATCCAAGCCTCTTGGTATTTACGAGTACTCTCGTTCTGCTAACCCAAACAGAGATAACTTTGAGTTGGCAGTTGCCACTTTGGAAAAGGCCCGTTATGCTATTGCATTGGCTTCTGGCTCTGCTACTACCGCATTGATTGTTCAATCCTTGAAGATTGGATCGCACATTGTTTCTGGAGGTGATGTGTACGGTGGTACCCACAGATACTTCACCAAGGTTGGTGTCACCCATGGTGTTGAGACCACTTTCGTGAAAGACTTGGCTCAAGACTTGGAGTCTGCCTTGAGACCAGAAACTGCCCTTGTCTGGTTGGAAACTCCATCCAACCCAACTTTGTCTGTCACCGACATTTCTTACGTCGCTTCTATCATCAAGAAGTGGAATCAGCAACACAACAAGTCTGTGATTTTGGCTGTTGACAACACCTTCTTGTCTCCATACATCTCCAACCCATTGGTCCACGGTGCCGATGTTGTGGTACACTCTATCACTAAGTACATCAACGGTCACTCGGATGTTGTTGGCGGTGTTTTGGCCACCAACTCCAACGAGTTGCACGAGCAATTCCGTTTCTTGCAGAACGCCATCGGCTCTGTTCCTTCTCCTTTTGACTCCTGGTTGGCTCACAGAGGTTTGAAGACTTTGCACTTGCGTGTAAGACAGGCTGCTACCTCTGCTCAAAAGATTGCTGAGTACTTGTCTGCCCACGACTCTGTGATCGCTGTTAACTACCCAGGTCTCAAGACCCACACTAACCACGCTGTTGTGTTAAGACAACACAGAGACGGCTTGGGAGGTGGTATGATCTCTTTTAGAATTAAGGGAGGTGCTTCTGCTGCTTCTGCTTTCACCTCCAGCACTAAGTTGTTTACCTTGGCTGAGTCCTTGGGAGGTATTGAGTCCTTGATTGAAGTCCCAGCCGTCATGACCCACGGCGGTATTCCAAAGGCCGAGAGAGAGTCTAACGGTGTTTACGATGACTTGATCCGTGTCTCTGTTGGTATCGAGGAGACCGACGACTTGTTGGATGACATTAAGCAAGCCTTGGAAAAGATTAGTGCCTAGATTATAGACAAGAACTAATGGGTTTTTATAGAAAATAAAGTAATTGAAATTGGGATATATGAATGCGATTGAACCTTATTGTAGAAAGTAATTTTTATCGTAAACATTCGAATTTTGGAGTGATCTTGATGAACTTAAATCTCCAAGTAGTGACTGAGGACACAAACCCAGAACGAGAATTGGTCCATTTAAGAAGAATTTCATTTACAACAGCGCTCTCGTTCGACTTAAATTTTTAAATTACAAAATTTAAGACCGATAAAGTCCGTTTTTGGATGTCGTTTTGTGTGGCTGCAATTTCTAGTGCCTGCATCCCGATCTCATCTCTTAATTTGCAGCTACTTCATCTTTCTGACTATACCACAACCATGTCCTTCTCATCGGCATTATCGAAGAAGAAAGCAACTGACACAGTCAACAAGCTCTTCGAGAGCATGCTTCCTGGCACCAGAGTGCTTCCGCAGGACGAGGTCTCAACCACAGAGAGCTTTCACAGAGAAGCCAAGAAACAACAGCTTCTCCCGGAAGAGATTAAAAAATTGAATAAGGTCCAAAAGGCCAAACAAAATAAGAAAGTCAACAAGAAAGTGCTTAATGACAAAAAATTCACCAAAATGATGAAGTACAAATTGATTAAGGAACATAAGAATAACGATGATCTCACGGAGGAGGAGAAGAAATACCTAAGAAAGCTCGTGAAGAAAAACTCTTCGGCCGTTAGGCGTGCGGGCGATGTGGATGATATGATAATTAAGGAAGAAATTGAAGATCTACGGTCGGAGATCCTTGCCTTGGAGAATGATAAGAATGATAGATCTTCGGCAAAGCAAAAGGAGAACCGCTTACATGCATTCAAGGAGAAGGTGACGGCTGGAACGCTCTCCTATCCTGGTTTGACGCCCGGCTTGGCTCCTGTTGGTTTGGATGATGAGTCTGATGACGAGTAAGAAAGGCACAACCAAATTGCATTAAAGCGTGTTTTCATTGACGTTGAACAAAAAATTAAACCCTATGAAGGACATGATTCCAAGGAAATAAGAATAGTATCACTACAAGAAAACCTAAATCACAGTGTATAAATAATTGCATTAACGACCTAATTCGTAAAGAGCTTGACAGACGTCTGTAGTCTTCTTTCTTACAGAACGGCGCTTATCGTCGAGTCCAGGCGCGAGTAGCTGTGTTAACGAGAATTGGAAATTGGAAATCTTTGCATGGTCGAAATTCTGCAATATTTCTAAAAGACATTCCAAACTCAAGAGTCTGATCTTTTCAATGTTTATAGTTTTCTTATTGACCACGATCTTCTTGGTACCCAAATCGACTAACTTTTTGATGAGACCATGTAAATCTTCCTTTAAGAGTTCAGGTGACTCTGTTATTGCCGTTCTCAACGTTTGTAGGGATGCCTCGAGGATGCAGCTATTGTGTGAGTAGAGCCCGCTAAGAACTAGAGGAAGAACAGCTGTAAGATGTGGATTGATGACTTTCGATGACACGTTTTGAATGACAATGGAGAGTGTGCTTAAAAATATTTCTTTTTTCTGGTCATTCTGTGTTTTCAAGTAGTTTTCGATTAAAACAGGTGCTGTCTTTTCGAAAATCTGTTGCTTGTAGAGCATTCGAACATTCAAATTGACAACTCCTGAGATAATTTTAGTGGACTTCGTTTCGTTGACAAAAATTTCGAGATCGCTCATTAAAACGGCGTATGAGCGAGAGATCAATCTGCAGAGGCTCAAGTCTTCCGATTCGGTCAATTCCGAAAGAAGACTCTTCAAAAAATTCAAACCGTTGGGGTCAACTTTTACCAACAAACCTTTAGCAATCCAAATAGACACCTCAAAGCTATCCTTGTTAGTCTTTCCTTCGAGGAAAAGGTTGTTTAAAAGTTCATTGACATGGCCGTCATTGACCTTCGTAAACTTGTTAATGAAGAGTGCTAAAAGCTGAAGGTATTCCAATTTAACAAATGCATCGTCTATGGTAGGAATGATTTTAATGATTTGGGTCGTTAAATCTTGAATTGTTTCTTCAGAGAGAGTACATTTGCGGTCAACGTTGACAATGACATGCTTGTACAAGGAGATTTTGGCTGAGGGCTGGCTCAAGGTGAAATCAACTTCGAAGCCTTGCAAAGATTTGCCCTCACAAAAAATATCTGTCATTTCATTGAGAATCTGTTCGTGTTTCAGCTTGTCGCTGTACCGAACAATGAGACCTATTAACCGTCCAGAGAATTCAAGAATCAAGGCGTTATTAGGGAAATTCTTAGCCATGACTGTCAAGAAACGGGGAAAGAATTTGCTGTACCAAGAAGTGGCCAAGAACGGTCTAACTTGCTGGGCTTGTTTGAAAGAAGATAGAAGACTCTCAATTAAATTAAGACATAACTCTTCGTCGCACGAGTCGTAGGTAAACTTGTTGAGATACCGGATCGACAACACTTCTAAAAATTGATAGTTGAGGCAGATACGATTAATGATGTTCAAAACCGCAGAATTGGATACTCTTTCAAGCAAGGGGGGTAAGATGATGGAAATTACCGAGGTGATGTACGCGTGTTGTAACTCTTCAGCACCCTCGGACATTATTTTGGTCAAGCTTGTTGTAAATTCTTTGACCAAAACATCAGATTCTAAATTAGAATTGCTTTCAATCAAACTGTTGAGGTTTTCACTAAACCAAGTCAACACTAGAGTGACCTCTTCGGAAGACAAAAACTGTTCGAGAATAACAACTTTTGTGAGCTGCAGCACAATCTTGCATTTAAGAGACTTCTCGATGTTTGAAGAACTTTGTAACAACTGGCCCATGAAAATCAATATATGGTCCTTGTAGTTATCCAAAGAACTGCGTTCGCCAAGTAGTTTCTGCGCCGTGATCACATATCCTAGGTTGTCAATAAGATCACGCTGTTTGGAAACAGTCAAAACAACGTCAACTTCTTCCTCATCGTCAATTTTCTGGTAATCACTCCGAATGAAATGGCCCCATACCTCGAAGGAGAAAAGCTTGTCCACTACAGCATTAAAAAATGCAACTGATGAGCATGCCATCGCGCATAACATCAACACAGCTGGCTTAGAAGTCTTCCCGACCAAAGATTTGTAATTCGACTCCAAGCCTTCGAGAACATTAGAAGTGAATGTCGAGAAAGATTCACGGTCTACTAGCCTCAGCGCCAACGTATTAAGAACTAATAATGTTAAAATAAGAGTCTTGTTATCATCAGTCTCTTCCAAAGTCTCGAATTTAGGGGGAATAATGTAGTCTGCTTCGGGTTTGAACGTCAGAATGTCATTATGCAAGATTTCGAATTTCAAGGCGTCCCAGATTGATAACCAGAACTGCTCCAAGATGTCTGCGGAGTAATTAGTCGTGCATAACAAGAGACATTGTAAAACGTCGTTCCTAACTGCAGGATTTGTGGATGTTAATTTTTCGAATAGTGATGGGAATGCATCCTGGCCATATTGTGATTGAGATGCTATAGTATTTCTCAACTCAACCTTCAAGTCTGCAGCAGTGATTTTGTAAGGGTCATTTTCAGGAGTTGTAAATGAAATGGGAAAGTAGCAAAAACAGACATCAAACAAGTCCGATAAGAGAGTGTCGTGCGTCTTATTTTTTGCTCTGTCTTCAAAGGAGACCAGCTCGTTAATGAGCCGATTCAACTTAAACGATAAGAGCAAATTACGAGGGTCCTTCTCCCCGGTTGCTATATGAATGAATGTTTTAGTATATGCCTCGGAAAATTCTGCACTAGCAGAAATGGCTTCGCGGTGCTTCTCCAAGATGGCCTCAAGAAGTAAGAAGCCAGCGTACCTGACCTTTGCCAAGTGTTTACGGGGGTCATATACATTTTCGAGAGTATTTAATAAAGTTTTGAGGTTATCATTGACGTGGGGAATAAAGTTTTTGGCTTTCACAAGAGAAGTCAATGCGTTTAGAGTATGAAGAGTCAACTTTTCATCCTCAAGCTTGACGGAAATGAATTGCAAAAGAACTCCGACATCTTGTTTGGTGATTATGACAGTATCTGTCTCTGAAAGCGTTTCTGCGAAACATTGGATCGCAATGACTCGAAGCGATACATCCTCAGATGTCAAGGAGGGTCCTAAAACCTGGATGAAGTTGAGAAGTGAGAGGGACTTCTCTGTCAATAACAGGGCCAACCTTTTGGAAAATTCGGCAGTTGAACCCTCACTCGTCGCAGCAGCAATGAACTGGTTGACGAGGACAGACGGACCTTCGGAGCTCATTTCTTGTGGTATCAAGATCAAGTTGAGTTCGAAGTTATCGCGGGGGAGTAAGAAGATTTCAGTCTCAAATTCTAGGTTGACGATGGCAAAGAATTGGACTAAGTGAATTTCGTTGAGAATTACGTATTAATTTCGAAAAGTTTCAAGAGTATGAAAAATAACGTTCATCTTTTTTGTCGGCATGTCTAATGTGCTATATTGATTAGATCTCAGTTGATCTTCGTGGTAAGTGTGGTAACTGGGAGTATTTGATAGTTTTGGGGAACGATCATATAAAGAAAGAAGAAAATTATTGGACATTTTTAGTTTTTTGCCAAATGGGTTATATTGTGATCGGACTCTGGAGCCCCATCGACGACACTCCCATACCGTGAAGATACCCAAAATTCAGCTGGGTCAACTATATGAAATTCAAGAAAAACTCATGAATAATTCACTTGTTTTGAACATATTTCACATGTATGGACCTTATAATTCACGTCGGCGCCGTGACTTTTGATCCAGCTTCTAACTTATTCATCCAACGTCAAAGAGTAATGAATTCTCATAATTCCACCAAAAAAGCGTCAAATTTTCCAGCGCCTAATTAAGTACAAAATTTCAAGGCAAAAAAAAACAAAATTGTCGCTTTCCTTACCCCTTTTTGTTCAATAAGTTCCCGCCAGGTGCCTTCTTCGGCGCGGCTGCAACCTCCTACTTCAATCCTGTGTCCCCTAATGTATACACATATAGATCCCACCTCCACGATTGATCCAGGAACATTAAGGCACTCAGTTCACACAATTAGTAAATAATCTTCAATATTTTGCATTGTTTTGATCTTTTCTACCCATTGTATTACTCCCATCAGCATATAAAATCAGTCTCTGTGCCAGGGCCCTCAAATCCTCATGATTGAGATACCTGCCCTAGATCAGCCTATGTACGCTAAACACGAGCTTCAAGAGATTCAGCTGCAATTCAATCAAACTGCCGTAAATAATAGTACTCGAGATCTGTATGATTCACTTAATCGGGCAAATTACGAACTCTCTCCTCCTATTGACAGTCCCATTGCTTCTGAAACTGCGCTCAATAGTCAGTCTTTGAGTACCGAAACTCACCACTACATTCTGGAAGACAGACACAAAGAACTCACGACTGGCTCTTCTTTGAATACTCCGCAAATGCCGCAACAATGGCAACTTCCCGTACTTGATCCAGTTGATCAGACACCTGTTGAAGAAATGAACTTCGAGCAGCCTGAAATGGGATACCCATTTCCTATTAGTGAGCCATATGAAGACGATGGTAATAGTCCTATTGAACAATACGTAAAGCATATTCCTGCGCCCCCTCTCCGTAACGGTCCAGACTCCTTTGGCTTGAGCACGATTGAACCGGTTCTAGAGGAGCAAGACGAAGAGGAAGATGATGTAAATGACATGTATAAGTTTGGCGCGAATCTTCCTGTTGATTCAAATCATATCAATGGCGAAAACGGCACAGATTTCCTACAGACTCAGACCCTTCTGTCGTCAGGCTCTGGTCTTGGTTTAAAATATACTAATCAAGCCCGCCAAATCGACCCTGTTGAACCTACTGATGATGATTTCTACATGAAAACTAATGTGTTCCGGATTTCTCCCGGTGCAGGTGAATCTGCAGAAGTCTCGGGCCTAAATCTTCTAGAGAGGCATGCTGAAGACTTGCGATTGAACTTAGATGAGCTTCACATGAACGACAAACCTGTTCCTCAATTGGTTCAATCTGCTATTGTCCTGTCTCATCATCTTTCCGAGCCAGTGGGCGCACCACTGATTGAACACACTGCTCAAATGAATGAAGCGGCATATATTGATGAGTTTTCTCCTGATGCGACGCCTCTTCGCGCGCTCGAATTAGACACTCCTTTCAAAAACTCTTCTTCTCAAGTATTTGCATCGTTGCCACCAGCGGTTGCAAGTAGACTTGAGCCTTCTCCACAATTGCCATCTCCGTTATCAGCCAAGCCTCTGCGTCTAACTTTGCCTCAAGGAAAAGAATTCGCGCAGATGCGGAAATTAATAGCTACAGAGATGAAAAATCCTGCTGAGTACTCGCTTCATATTCTTTTCACTCAATTTGTGCGCCAAGCCGAACGCAAGCTCAATAGGTTTATAGATTTTTCATTAGATCGAGAACCGCCTATCTTGGAGCTTCTAGCCGAGGGCGTAGACCCTCAATTCGATAATATGATTGCCTCTTTGGGATATATCGCGAAACGAAAGCCCAAGCCTGTTATTGATAGTGTGATGTACTGGCGTAAACTGAAGAGTGAAGTGGCCACTATGGCGTATGCAGAGGTAGAGCGCATCATGGACATGTCACGGTCAACACAGGCAGTTACTGCGTCTGACAGGCTGCTTGAACATCTGGTTTCAAACCTGCCGTCCTTTCTTTCGCAACAAAGCCCTAGTAGAACCAAGCGAAGTCTAAGTGTCAGGCGTAAATCGCCTGCAAAATCTTCTCATAGAAGAAACACGTCTACTTCTGTGATTCCTACCCTTGAGCGTCTGGAATCGCTATCTTACAAACCAAACGTAGACCGGTCTTTCTCGAATAACGATGTAGCAAGACAAAGACAATATTATGAGGAAGAAACTTCGCGGGCAAGAGCTACAGCCATTCAAGCTGAACGGAAATCTTTGGCATCTATTTATATATTATGTAGAGTACTTATTGAAGTGGTCAGACAAATATCTTCCGATGCTTTGGGTCTGGATCTCAACAAACTTGAGGAAATCGTATATAACCAATTAAAGACAACAGACCCGGTTGCTACCAGTGAATCCTTTGTCCGTCTGGCCAATTGGAACTTGTTTGCTGAGCTACTAGGCTACATGTCTGAAAAACGATTTCTCAATGTTAGTGACCGATTTATTGCTGACTTGGAGAAAGTGCCCGCGTCTGTCCCGTACGAAGAAGAGCCAAAGCTTCATTTGCTCATTCACGGTATGAGATGTCTCAAACTTACTAACTACCCATTGGAGAAGTTTGAAGAGGGCGCCGAGTTCATTCAATCGCTCACCAAATTTTTCTGCAACTCTACCAGCCACACCATTGTTTACGCTTACGCAGACGTTCTCAGTAATTTAATTTTACCGCTAGCACCCAAGTTGACGGCTGAAGCTAATCATCCGTTGTGGGTAGAGGCCATAACGCAGATGTATAACAAAGCGTACCGTTTATGGCAAACACTGACCCCCAGCTCCCAAAGTGCGCTTGGCCACTCACACTCGGCTCCCAGTGCTTATGGTGCTGAAGAAAACAGCGATTGGGATACTCTGCTCACTCTTATGACCTCGGCTATCGCCGTTAGTTCAAAAGAGCTATTCTCTAGCACATGGTTCCAGCTCATTGAGGCAAATGCTCACAAACTTAAACCTAAAGTTGATACACAGCTGAAAACCAAGTTTATTGTATGTGCATCTCGACTTTTATGGGTCTACATCAACAGATTACCAGACACTCTCAATAACACCGTCAAGCGACTCGACAGCCTATTTGATCTCCTCTTTTTTGGTCAAAATGTCTCTGGAAAAAAACAGCAATGGATCGTTTTGGATAATCATCTTATTAACGGAATCTGCGAGATAATTCGTGTGGTTGGATTTCAGCATTATAATTATATTCTTGAGAACGTAATTCTTAAGCTTTTACGTTCAAGCTTCCAAGGGGCTACGCTAGAAGGCATTTCCCCTGAAAAACTCATAATAGTCATCAATTCTTACATGCTCTGTCTTAAAGACCGTAAGCTTGGCGTGAAACCTCAATTTCCTAGTGACAGTGTTTTAAGGGGGATGCTTGATGTTTCGGGTATTGAGGATGAGGACAAAAAGCTGATATTTCCACGTGTTATCTCGCTGGTACTATCTGACCATAAGTTCCTCAAGCAGAACAAGACCATGTCAGACTTCCGTGGGTTAGAAAATTTTGAGAACCATGAAGAGATTTACCGCAACTTTACTGCGCTTTTGAAGCTTCTTGATGGCCAATGTGGTGTTGTCAACTGGACCAAAAACGATTCCACCATGACGGCTAACTTTGGACTCTCTAAGTCTTCCTTATCGCTCACCAGTTTCAATTTTGGGCTCGACTTTTCGCAGACCCAAAAAAACGCGCTCACAGATTTATTTGTATCTCTACTCGATGCGTCTGCATGGACCATAGCGCCCATACTCGGCGACAAGGGTCCAAAAATTCAATTGGAGCTTACATTCCAAACACTCGTGGAGATTTTGATTCGAAACTCGATTCATGCAAATCCATTTGTGGCTTCGGCAGCCTTACGTTCTCTTGCTAAGTTGGCCTCGCAGAGAAACGCGGGCGCACTTATGACCATTTTTGCTAGAATCGCGTTCCGGTTTACAGAGAAACCGGGCCAAAATTATGACAGCGATTACTTCAATTCGAAAAGTTTCTTACGTTTATTGCGTATCTATGTAGAGCTACTTAGATGTTGGCTCCACCAATTTACTGAGGCTACCGCATCTGTTTCAGAAACCTCGGATAAAAGCAGCTTGATTGGTGACGAAACGCTCAATGACTTGTATCAGATTAATTACAAGGCACCAGACTTGACCAACTTAGAAAATCCGGTAAACAAACTTAAACCGTATGAGGAGCTTGAGTGGAAAAATGTCATTACTGTTATTGAGGCTGTGGAAGGTAATGGTTTGTTTTTCCTCTGTTCTGGCGATAGCCGTGTTCGTCAATGTGCTGTTGCCATTCTCCGCATTGTGGAGCAGTTTGACCAGTCCATTTATGATAGCACAGACCCCAAAAATAAACACGAGCCTCCTATTTTAAGCGCAGGCAAAGGCCACTCCAGAACATCTTCGAAATACGCGGCCGACGAAGGCACTCGACTCATACAGGTGATCGACAATATTGATTTGCTCGATCTTCTTAAGCCGCTAAAAAAGGAAATCAGTGGTCCTGAAAAGGCAAGGCTCAGCAAGATCAAAAGCAAAAAAGGTCTTGTCTTCAGATTTGCATCCTCAGACAATAGCATCGACCTGACTATTTGGTTTCGGATCTACCCGCTGCTTCTAGACATACTATTCGAAAATTGTCCCATCGCAGTGGCCCTCTGTCGGTCTATAGTGTGTGTAAGATTGGTGCAAATGCACGAGCTTGTAGTGGCGTATTCCGAAAGCTTCAAAACCTTCACAACATCGCTTTTTGCACGACTGTCCAGTTCTGTGCCGCCTGAGCTAATCATCAACCAATGGAAGCTCTATCTTATCTTCGCATGTTGTCTGTTGACAACAACCAACGATCAAGTGATTTCGATCCCACTGCAGCCGAGCCATGGCCGGAAAAAGTCTTTGCCTATGTACATCCAGTACCAGAAAATCACGAGCGCTAAGTCAGTGTTCCGCATGGTTCTCCCGCTATTCAAAGCTTCTCTGTCTGTGATACGAGAAGCTGTAGTTTCTGGGCTCAGCTCAGTCAACATCAACATTTGCCGCACTTTAACGGAAAACTTGCCTGATTCTATGGCGGATTGGCACATGGACTCCAAAAAAAGAGACCCAACCGAAGATATGGTGCGCATTGAAGTTGTGCAGGTTTTAAGCATCATCACGCTGCGTCTTCGTGATAACCCTCGCCTTTTTTCAGATGAGGTGACGCTTGCGAATCTCGTCGGAATTATTAAGAATGTTAAGAAGTTTCTTTCGCTTCCTTTCGTCCAAGTGCTGCCTGAATTTCAAAGGCTTCGATTTTACTTCAGTAATCTCTTAGAAAATGTATACATAGGACTCAAGGATAAACCCGATCTTGATCGATGGCTACCATTTGAGGCACGCATCGGTTGTTTTAATTTCTTGCAGGAATGGTGTGGTTACGGAGACCTGCGCGCTGTGTTAGAAGAACGCTTTAACTTGATGACAAAAAAGGCGCAGCTGTCTAAAGAGCCCGCTGCAATGATTGCCAGCTTGGACTATGGTCGAAAAACTTTCCAGTTTGCGGCATTGAGTTGTATGGCCACCATTTGTTCCGGTTCTTTAGTGCAGACTTTAACAGCTCCGCAAAAAATTGCGCTAATTTCTTTCGACATCAAACTAATGATGCGCTGGGTGTTCGAGATCGTGAGCTCCGAAAATCCAAAAGTGGAGGAAATCGGCCGCTCTGCACTTGAAAATATTCTCCGTTGCAACATAAATAACGACGAGATATATCAGGAAGCGCTTGTGCAATGTTTTTCGCCTAAGTGCTCGTTGCACGTGCGCGAGACCTACTTTACCCTTCTTGTGGATGCCTTTATCAAGCATAAGTCCACGCAACAAACGCCTTATGAGTTGTTCTGTGTATGTCTATTTCTTGTTGGGAGCGACAATTTCGAAATAAGATACTCCGCTATCACATGCATCAAGCATATCGAGGCCCAATACTTCAAAACTGCCACAGCAGAACCTGTTACTGAAACGGTGTGTTCGCTGACAATGATGATCTATAAGAAAGCACTCGATGAGATTGCCTTACAGTTTTCATCCACGCATGCAAACGAAGCCCCAACAATTATTAGCTACATGTGTAAATACATGTTAGCTGTAGACAATTCTACACGAAAAGATGTTTTCACTTGCATGATTCCATGGATGCAGTCTTTCGAATTGAAGTATGTAGAGCCATCTCCAAGTACTGCGCAAGCAGCGGCTACAGAGGCTACCAAAGATGGTACAGGCTTGGATGATAAGCCTTTACTCGAAGCATCGTCGCTCATGGTGCTCAATAATTTATTTGAGCTAAACGTCCGGTTCAGTAAGGAACATTCTAGTGAATTGCAGGCGTTATGGGCGGCTCTTGGCAGCTTCTCGGTTAACTTCGACGTTATTTACAATTATATCATTGACCAATGTTTGAAGCGACGCAGCTCTGAATTCGTGGACCACTCGAGACAAATCGTTGCCTACCTTGTGTTCTCACGACCAGACTCGTCGGTAATAGTAAATCGTCTTGTGGAAAACCTTCTGCCCAAGGCAATGGTTCCACAGATTTCTCAGAGTGTTGTAGGTGATTTCGAGGCCAACAATTTCCCATACTTGGCCAACCTCGGCATGGTATTGGCTAGCGACACCAAAGAGTCGCCGTTCTCTTTGGGTCAGCTTTCAATGGTGTTTCTAGTGGACTTATTCCGAGCCAATCGTGGGCTGGCATTCCAGAACTTGCCGCTTTTGCTTCATGTCAGTTTCTCGCTCTTGGACCACTACTTGCCACTCGTACAGGAACAAGCTATCTCTCTTTTGATTCATTTGACTCAATTGATTGCACCCAATAATCCAAAGTCTCAGCAGATAATGGCTACTTTACGTAGCAAGAATCACATGACACATTTGTGGGTGTATGATGATTTGAATGGCGAGAAAAAGGGCGGAATTACTCCGAAAAATATGGATATCACCGTCCGCGCCATTCTCGAGTTATTCACTCCAACATTTCCCACTGTTCAAAAAGACTGGAGCCACATTTCATTAAAATGGGCCACCTCTTGTGCTGTCCGACACATTGCATGTCGGTCTTTCCAGCTTTTTCGATCGCTTCTTTCCTTTTTGGACCAGCCCATGTTGAAGGATATGTTACATCGTCTCTCCAACACAATAGCTGACAACTCCGCTGACATTCAAGGTTTCGCCATGCAAATTCTCATGACTCTCAACGCTATCACTGCAGAGCTTAACTCTGAGAATTTAATCGATTTTCCACAATTATTTTGGGCAAGTGTGGCCTGTCTAAGTACTGTCCATGAGCACGAGTTTATCGAGACAATCTCCACCATGTCCAAATTTGTATCTAAAATCGACCTCGATTCTCCAGATACAATCTCCTGCTTGCTAGCAACTTTCCCCCCGAAGTGGGATGGTAAGTTCGTGGGCTTACAAGAGATTGTCTTGGTTGGACTACGTTCTAGCACTGCATGGGGTCCAACAGTTAAATTTATGGATAGACTCACGAAATTGAAGGATAGTGAAGTTATTGGGTCCGGCGAATCGCGGCTATTCACGGCTGTAATTGCAAACTTGCCCAGGTTTTTGCATTCCTTGGATGAGAAGAGCATAAGTCCAGAAGTTGAGGAGACATGTATCTTGATCAGCGAAATGGCTAGCACATGCAACCACCCGGGGCTTCTGAAGATCTTGAACTCGCTTGCGAAAAAGAAGTTCCGTTTAAAGAAAGACTTTTTGAAGCAGATTGTTCTTGCAATCAAAAACTGTTTTTTCCCAAAGTACGAGGCGCAAGCGCTCATTCTCCTTCTTAACTTCCTTTCCAATAAAATTTCTTGGGTGAAGGTGGAAACGTTATCAATTCTCAAGCACATATTCCCAATTGTTAACTTGCAAAGGGAGGAGTTTATTGGAATCGGTGCCGATTTAGTCGCGCCCTTGTTGCGACTTTTGCTCACCGAGTACGCTGAACAAGCTTTGGAGGTGATTGATGAGGCGATAGTCATATCGGGCTCACAGCTCGATAAAGATATTTTGCGTATGAGCATGGGTAACACGTCAATGCGTAAGGAGTATGAGCAAACGGCGACCTTATTCGGTATTCCAGATGCTAGCGGTTGGGCTATTCCAATGCCTGCGGTAACAGCAGCCCGGACGAGACACAATGTGCACGCGGTCTTTTCCACTTGTATCACATCGTCGACAGTTGTAGATGAGAAAATGACTGAGACTGTTGACACGGAACAGATTCAATTCCACATGGATGATTATCGCTCTCCAATCAGCGATGAGGCGGATACAGTGTCCATGAACGTGGAAGAGCCGCGGGCATCATTGAGTAATATGTGGGCAGCTTTAGACGACTTTGACTCGTTCTTCACGAAACCGTCAGAGCAAAGAGCACTGATGGGCGGCGCCACGTCCAGTGGGAGAGTTAAAAGCCAGCATGTGCATAGTGACTCTGTTGACACCAAGACAAGCAACTTTAGCGATACATTGTCACCCGTGGATGGAACAGACTCTGTTCCACAAGTATACGATAAAAAGGCATTGGTTATTCTCAACCAGATTCTTGCACGCACACAATCCAATGCCTCTTTCAAGAGCGGCTTAGCAGAGTCTGTAGGATCGCCTGTGGTATCTAGCCGCAGCAAGGTGCCTGCTTCGAAAAGGTCATATATTCCATTCCGTCACAGCCGCTTTGCTCGGCCCAAGACAGACCCTATGTCTACGCCTGTCGCACAGAGCCCCAGCATCTTTGAGCAGAGTCCTGCTACCCCAGCACGCAGCTCTGTTCCCAGCACGCCGATACTCACAAATCAAAAAAGCGACAGTCCACAAGAAATGGTAATGTCTCCTGACTCACGGAATATGGAAACCAAGCGGTTTGAGTTGTTAAGTGGCCGAAAGCGGAATCGTCAAAAGTAACACTTTTACAAAAGGGATTTTATGATAATAGATTTGATGTGTAAACTTTATAAAAAAAAATCAAATAACTGCCAGTCTTTGTCAAAAAAGATTTACTCAAAACTCATTTTCATCAATATTCTTTTTCCTTTTCTTTATTATCTTTTGCTCTTCCATCAATCTTTCGCAGCCGTCTATGTACAGTGACGAAGGACTGAATAGAAGAGTAGGTAGTGAGACAGATACAAGAGTGAAAAAAAAACCGTTGACTCCATAAATCATGCCTCCAAAAAAGAAGCAAGCCCCAGTCGACAAGGCGAAGGTCAAGGCCAAGGCCAAGGCCGCCGAAGACAAAGGTTTCGGAATGAAGAACAAAAATAAATCCAAAAAGGTCCAGAATCAAATCTCCCAGATGAAGATGGGCGCAGATGGAGGACTAGCAAAGAAGAGAGAAGCAGAGAAGAAAAGAGAAGCAGAGGAGAAGAAAGCTGCCGAACAGGCCAAAAAAGAAGCTGCATCATCTCTTGGTATTGTGCAGCCCAAGGTTCCCTTTGGTGTGGACCCCAAGTCTATTCTATGTGAGTTTTTCAAGCAAGGTGTCTGTACTAAGGGTACCAAGTGTAAATTCTCTCACAACCCTGAAATTGGTAGAAAGGATGCTAAAAAGGATTTGTACACAGACGCCAGAGAGGAGAAGGAGGCCGATACCATGGACAGTTGGGATGAGGAGAAGTTAAGAAAGGTTATTTTGTCTAAGCATGGTAATCCAAAGACCACCACCGACAAGGTCTGTAAATATTTCATTGATGCTGTGGAAAACGATAAGTACGGTTGGTTTTGGGTTTGTCCTAACGGAGGTAATGAATGTATGTATAAGCACTCCTTGCCTCCTGGCTTCGTCTTGAAGACTAAAGAACAAAAGAGGCTTGAAAGATTGGCCAACGACGCACAACCAAAGATTACGCTAGAGGAATTCATTGAAATGGAGAGAGGTAAGTTGGATAAGTCTAAATTCACTCCAATCACGCTAGACACCTTCAAGGTGTGGAAGGTCAAGCAAAGAGCTAAGAGAGATGCAGAGAAAAAGAAGGAGCAACAATCTGGTAAGATTCCATTGACTGGAAGAGAGATCCTCATCAAGAAATATGCAGACAAATTTTACCAAGAAGAGGAGAGTGACCAGGGTGATGAAATGGACCTTTCTGAGTTCAGAAAGGCTCTTCCTGAGGACTCAGGCGAGTTTAAAGATTACGGTGACGGTGATTTTGATGAGTTTGATGCACTGCGTCAATCAGAGGAGAAGTCTGGGGATAAGATTGAGGAGAACCTCGACACATCCGAGCCAACTCCAGAGACATCTGAACCAACAACAATTGAAGCTTAAGGTTTGTTGCTTCTGAATTCAGAATTGCAATGCAAATTTAGTCCATAGGCCTATTTGCTCAATTTACTATGAAACGTGCTTCAATTATCAACACGCTTCAGGCATTCGACAGCGAGCTCTGCTCGTTGTCCATTCATGAGACCTTATCTCCATCCAACATGTTGAGCAATTTTGCAAAACTGTGTAACATAGAATATAATTATCGAAATGTGAATCATGTAAACAAGTTTCAAAAGCTTCTAGGCGCTTATCTTTTTATTGCAGTGTCATCATTTGAACGCCCGGTTAATAATAATGGCAAATCGGATGTCAATTTACAAAAATCTATTCAAAGTTTCCATACATAATAAATATTTTAAGCTCTTTTATAAAATTGTTTCAGGACTAGCTTTTGCTCGAAGGGCTTCCAAAGAATTTCTAAAGAACTCCTCATCCGAATCTTCAAAAAATGCAACATCCGTGTCGGTGCAATTTAACTCATGCAACGCTATTGATAACTTCCGGATCCACATGGCACCTTTTTCATCTACTTCCTCCAATTCAAATTCGTCGCTCACTCCATGAAGCGTGTTTAGGTTGTCAAACGCACTACTCTGTATATCGGGGCTTCGGCTCCTATGTTCTGGACTGCGTGTTCTAAGCTCGGGGCTCTTGCTTCGTATCTCATGCCTTCGGGGAGGTGGTGGTGGTGGGCGGTTTTCTTCATTGTATTGCGTTGGTGTTAGCCTGGGGATAGTAGCTCGATCAATGTGAGCTATTCTATCGCCGTCTATCGGAGTTCTTCTGCGGGCAGGTACTGGTGGCGGAGATTCTTCTTCCTCCTCTTGGTGCGCTTTGGGTATTGGCTGACTCTTTAACGAGGCGGGCTTTTTAGGAACAAGTGGAGGAAGTCTCTGAGCTCTTGAAAGAGCCACTTTGGAATCGACATCCAGGTCTAAATCAATAAGGTTTTCTAAGGAAACACATGAGTTATGTTTAGAACTCATTTTAGCCTCTTTACGCTTCTTCCAGTCCGTTATCATCCATTGGAGTTTCAGTAAAATATGAGAATCATCGATGACTGAAAATGAACCAGGAACAGCTCGTATATAGATTGCCATGATCCTGTTTGGAAAGGCCTTTGCCAAATCTACGTAAGCTTCAAAATCATGTTCACCGGAATCTCCTATGCAGATGAATCTTTTATCCGGAAAGTCTTCGAGGATCTTAGAAAGTGTTGTCTTTTTCCTGGATGTGGAAGGTTCTCTTAAGGAAGCAATGATATTTCCAGAATACTGCTTCAAATGAATAGAACCACGTGGCAAGTTGACAGACTTAAAGTATTGGTCAATAATGTTATAAAGTTGCCAGGGTGAATTAGATACATAATGGAAGGTAGCTCTCGAGGTTTCAAGCAAGTCTTGGTACCATTTCACAACCACAGGAATGTTCCATGAGCTTATCTGGCCCACCAAGAGTCTGTTCATTAGCTCTCGCTTGTCTCCAATGACTCCAGTATGCTTTACTGTATCGTCGATGTCACTGATTATTCCAAAGCCAGCAGGATATACAATGTTGATCTCCTGAAAGGAATAGACAGAATCGTCAGCGGCGGCATTTACTTGGACTATGGATGGTTTGTACGGAACGAATATCTCCCTAACAAAGTGCCCACGACCATCAGTATATAGCGGAGTCTCTACGAGGTTATGAGAAAAATTCTTTTCCTCTGAACCTATCACAACATTAAGACTAGCCTTCGCAATGGATGTAGCGATGAATGAGCTTAACCGTTCTTTGATAAGGTGATCTACGGAGTTTGGCTCTGAGGTCGTATCGTCCGTTAAGGTCGAAGAACTAAAAGACTCGGTATCAGAAGCATTGTTTTCTAATGTGGATTCTGGGTCTCGCGTCAAGCGGTCCATTGCCTTTTGTTGCAATTCTTCACCTCCGCCTTTAGTCAATTGCTTTGCCAACGAGAGAACAAGTCTATTTTTTCTTGACATGAGGCCCGGACACCACATCCATCCACGAACACTAACAAGATAGCCATCTTTCCCTGCTGGAGACTGTGAAGCCAGAATGGGTTTTGTGAACGAGGGGAATAGTGTGATTACGGTACCCTTTGGAAATGTTAAGGGCAGACCAAACTCGTCAAACTCCATTTGCGGGGCCCTTGTTGCAGTACTCGCGGCCAATTGAGCAACTGATGCTATTTTGGGTATATATATGTCTCGAGTTGCACGTGCTAATCCTAGAAGTCTTTGTCTTCTTGACTGAGTATTAGGTTGTGAGGAGTCAGGAGTGAACAGACTTGTTGTGGATACTGGCAGCGGAGATACGGAAGGCGAGCCATCTTCCAGTTTACCAGCCCGGTTCCAGGCGATGGAAGAAGCTGGAGTTGACATTCCAGAAGACCTTAATCGCTGGAGAGGGAACCGGGACCAGAAGCCTGCCCTTGGGACTCGAAGCGCTTTGTAGTCCTTGTAGACTTCCCGAAGTATCCGAAGCTTTGAGAGTCTTGGCTTTTGTCTTCCACGAGACAAACGGTTTCTGAAAAAAGAGGGGGCTGAGCGGAGGGATGGTGTAGTTTGTTTCACTTTTGCAGTCTGTCCGTAAGAAGTCTGATCCACCGCAGTTCAACCAACGCAAATTGGCAATGCGTTTACTTTTGTTCGAAAATTAATAGTTCTAGTTCACTCGGCAATAAAAACTTATAGTGAAGTTATACGAGGAAGTTTATCTGATATGAATGCTGTTAAGAGGTCTAAGATTCTAATAATGCGCGGGGCAATAGTACTTGTGTCCGATCTAATGAGGAGCGTCATGTCAATCTAAAAAAATTATAAATATATCATAAATATTTCTTCGGTTGATTCTTTTTGTATTAATCTAAGCGGTAGATTGAAATCATCCGTTTTCATTTTTGTTCTTGTGACTGCGTACTCTGAGATTAGATTGGTTGCAAATAATAGATTCGACTCTCATCTTTTATGATTTCTTTTCTGTTAAAGCATTTAAATAAATTGATAATCTATGGCTTCAATATGATAAGTTCAGCTCAATTGATTAATTTTAATGGATCCGCATCGTAGGTTGAAGAATTAGATTGACACATACACTTGTCACTCTTGAACAGTAACAAACGGCCTATAATATTAAAAGAAGAAAGAAATCTGATTCTCTGTATATGAATTGCTTCGAAGATTTTTTTATTGGTAAATTATTTCCATCTGTATCAATTATAACAGCGATCTTAGCACTCTGAGGTTTGTGACTTTCAGCAATTTGCAGCCAATATTGCAAATACTTTACTCACATTCAACCATAACCAAAATGTTCCGTCTCGATAAGCAATTTAGATATTCAATTTTGGAACCATTAATGTACTTAAATATTAAACCAATTTTGTTTTCTAAGTAATTTATTAAGCGGTTCCGCGTGTCAGCTTAGCAAACGCTTCCTATGCTTGTTGTTGCCAATTTTAGAGCCTAAACTAAGATACATATAATTTCAAAGATCGTAAATAAAGTCACTTTCCACGGAGATTTTATTGGGAGAAAAACTCATTATTTTATTCTTTTTGAATTATGATGGCCTTATCTACTAAACCCCTAAGTTTGACCATGCCCCGCGAAATATTCCACAAGAACACCTCCTCAACACGTCAAATCTCTGAAATGTCCCTTGAAGAAATCTCAATTGGTAGCGAGCTCAAGGATTCCTTCAAAGAAACATCTAAATGGGTCTCGAATGGTATCAATTGGCTCGACGACTTGGAAGAGTTCTATAAAGAGCGAGCTGCCATAGAACAGGAATACTCAGTCCGCCTTCTTGACTTGTGCAAGCGTCATTTCGAGAAGAAGGCTAAAAATTCTTCGCATCTTTCCGTCGGAGATGAGCCTAAAATAACTCCTGGTTCTCTAGAATGTGCCTCGGTGGTGTTGTGGAATGAGGTTTTGACCCAAACAGAGGCTATAGCCAAGGAGAGAAACAGACTTGCAGGCGACTTCCTGGCGAAATTGTGCGGCAACTTGCAGAAGCTCCTGGTGAAGCTGAATAAAATCTTGCGTCACGTCACCTCAATTAACGATTACTTGCTGGCTGAGAAGAAGAACACTGAGGATGATGTGGCTAAGGCCAAGAAGGCTTACGACAACTTGTGTCATAGCACTGAGAATGCTCGTCAAAAAACAGAGAAGTCTCTGTCTGAAAAATATCAACAAAAACTCGAAGATAAGAAAGTGGATATGAATATCGGGAAAAACAACTACTTGATAAAGATTAGTGTAGCCAACAGCCTCAAAGATAAGTACTTCTTCCAAGATTTGCCAGAAGTCCTAGATTACCTTCAAGACCTTAACGAAACACGAGTGGGTATTTTAAACAAGCTTATCAAAAACGCATGTATCTTCGAGCGGAGCTCTAATGATAAGGTCAAAGAGATTTTGAGCGCGGTCGATGTCACCGTCGATCAAAATAACCCTAAATTAGACACTGCCATGTTTATCAAGCACAATACTAGTAATTGGAATGAGCCTAATGATTTTGTCTTCATTCCTTGCAGTTTTTGGCATGATGACGAGACTCTTGTCACGAAGGAGCCCGAGTTAACTGATCTTAAAAAGCGCTTAAATGGCGCTCTCACAACCTATTCAAGCTATAAGCAAACTACTTTATCATGCAAACAAAAATTTGAGGAGGCGGCACAAGAGAGAAAAGAGAGTGAAGATGCACTTACCATGAAATTCGATTCCAAGCTAGATGATGTATTGTTTTTGCTTGAAAAGTTCATGAAAGAGGACTCAAGTCGTGTCAAGAGTGAGGTAGAAATTGAAATCATTCAAAACTTTGCTGGAGACAAAGACCTCTCTTATGTAGAGCAAAAGAAGGAGAAAAAGAGCCGATTTGGCTTATTCAAGCTGTCTAAGAAAGTCTCCTCAGAAAAGAATCAACAAACCAATGACACCCAATCAATCTACACTGTGGCCAGTAACATAACTTCTGGCTCCGGTGGTGGAGGACTTGGGGGAATTTTCAGTTTGAGGCGCAAAAAGACGACTGCAAGTTTCGAATCGAAACCAAACGCATCAGCGTTATACGCATACGACGCTTCCGGGGATGATGAAGTTAGTGTCATGGCAGGTGAGGCACTCTCTGTTACGCAACCAGATGATGGCTCTGGATGGACTCAAGTGCGCAAGTCCAACGAGGAGGTAGGTCTAGTGCCAACCAGTTATTTGCAGATGGAGGTTCAAGTAGATGATGTTAGCAAGCGTAAAGGTCCCTCAGTAGCGCCAAAGCGTGGCGCTAAAAAAGTTCAATACGTTGAGGCGCTATACGACTATGTTGCTGACGAGGACAATGAGTTGAGCATCCTGGCGGGAGACAAAATCGTGCTAATACAAGAAGACACGGATGGAAGCGGGTGGACTGAAGGCGAATTAAATTCGCAGAGGGGATTATTCCCAACATCCTATGTAACCAAGATTTAGAGCATGAGGTCTCAATACCTTAAGATACGACCGAGTCTAGGTAAGCGGTTTATGATAGAGATGTTTTAAATAATGAAATGATATAAAATGAAACAATCAAAATTTGACAAAACTTTGATGTTTGTACGTGATTTACTGGCACATTGAAACATGTTGAAGAGATGGTCAGTACAAACTTAAATCTACAAATATTATCGTAATGTTATTTATAAGATAAACACCAGGGGCATTTTCCAATAGGGTTCGCCAGCAACGCAGCATGCACGTTGCCACCCAGACCCACTACACTAGAAACACAGGGACTGAGATGCGAGAAAGATGAGATTATTAGGGAGAGCCCCACCGCACCGCTTAGTAGACGTCACCAGGGATTTCGAAAACAACCTGCTTACCAGTCAACTTGTGGTACAACTGGGAGAAGGACTCCAACTTGTAGTCGACAGCAGAAGAGTCCTTAGAGTCCAACAAGACCTTTTGGACCTTTGGACCACCGACAACGTATCTTACTCTCTTACCAACAATCTCAGTAGGGAAAACCAAGTCCTCCAAGATCTTGTCGTGGACAGCAGTCAAGGTTCTGGATCTTGGTCTCTTTTGGAGCTTTTGGGACTTTCTAGCTGGCTTTGGCAAGATTCTTCTCTCAGCCAAGAAGACAACGTGTCTGTCTGGGAACTTCTTCTCCAACTCTCTGGTCAATCTAATCTGGACTTTTCTGTAAGCAGCAACAGATGGGACTGGGACAAAGATGGCCAAAGCCTTCTTACCACCGGAGACCTCGAACTCTCTGATGGACTTGAATTGCAAAGGTCTCAATTCAGCCTTCAAGTCGGATTGAGCCTCCAAATCAAGGAAAGCTTGGGAAACCTGCAACTCCAATTCGGTTGGGTTCTCGGACAAAATCTTGTTTGCGGCAGACATGTTAGTGGCTTGTCGATGGATGGAGAAAGGAAAATTTGATGAAGAATTTTTGTCAAAGAGTGTGTGCGCACAGTGAGGGACCCAGGCGTGCAGATAGACAGGTGCACGGGTGTTTTGCCTAATATTTTCACGCTCTCTTAACTATGTGTTCGGTACTGGTTGTGCGCGATAATATGGGAGTGCATACAACTACGAAAATTGGAGTTGATGGGAGAGTCACATGACCCAAGTGACTGCTGATTGCAACCTAATCGGTATGGTAAATTAGATATTTGCAGCCATTAAGATGTACATGTTTGTGAGCTTTTTACTGGAGTAGTTTCTTTTACAAGGCTGGGTTTTTAGAATTAGAGCATTTTATGGTAAATTCTGATTTCAGAGAACGATAAAATAGATAACCCAGGTACAGTTGAGATGAATGTAGTAGGGAGTACACGGAACACAAGAAAGTCAAACACGACTTATGATATGAATCTTATGATATGAACTTTATTGACACAATTTAGATCTTATTTTGATGAAGTATGGATTTTGTCTAAAATCTTCTGAGTAAAGCTAAGAATTTGTGTTATCTTATTAAGATGTCTATAGGTCAGCGCTGATGATACACCTTATAAATCTAAATAAACTGTGTAAATGAGCCATTCGATAAAAACTCGATTATGCTCGATAATGAGCTCATCAAGAATCAAAGGAATGACCAGAACTTCAAATTGTAATAAATCATTTGAGCCACTTCATTGATGACTTTTCATCTCTAGTAGTCAAAAGATCCCCAAACAACCCAAGCAACCTAAAGCACCCAAAAACCCAAAAAACCCAAAAAGCCAAGATAACCCGAACAGACCAATAAAGAGCATGCAATACATTAAAATGATTTGAATAAAAAACTAAGCTCCAATCAAAAGGCGGTTTGATCGCCGGCGCCTACTCAATTAAAGCCTTCCTAATCATGCAAAACCCCATTTCAAAACGGAAAAATTGACAGATCCTAACAAATAACAAATCTCAAAATTTCCCAAATCCATTGAACCTTCTCCCCAATACTTTCATCTGCTGTTTTATCGGACACCTTATACCCATTTAACCTAATTAATTAGTTATCTTCCTGCACACAAGCTCATCCTCAATATCTGCCTCGATCCCCATTTCCCCACAGTATGTGGTATAGAAGTGTTTTCAGCCGATTCAACAAAAGATCTCTTCCACACCTTCGTAGAAATATGTCTTCCTTACAAGAGCAAGCCAAGAAGATTGCAGCATACCAGGCAGTTGACGAGAACTTCCCAAAAGCACCCAAAGTCATTGGTGTTGGCTCCGGTAGTACTGTAGTGTACGTCGCCGAGAGACTAGGCCAATTACCTAATAAAAGCGATTTTGTGTGTATTCCAACAGGATTTCAACTGAAACAATTGATCATTGAAAACGGTCTTAATTTGGGTACCATTGAACAGTTTCCTGAGGTCGATGTCGCCTTTGATGGTGCTGATGAATGTGACGAGAGCTTGAACTTGATTAAGGGTGGTGGCGCATGCCTCTTCCAAGAGAAGCTTGTTGCAGAAGCCGCTGAGACTTTCATTGTTGTTGCCGACTACAGAAAGAAATCGTCTGCATTGGGTGTTCAATGGACGAAAGGTGTTCCTATTGAGATTGTGCCTAACTCGTACGCTAAAGTGATTCGTGATTTGACGAAGTTGGGTGCCACAAATGTCATTTTGAGACAGGGAGGCTCTGCAAAGGCAGGCCCCGTAATTACAGACAACAACAATTTCTTACTTGATGCTGACTTTGGAAAAATCGAAGATCCTAAGCAGCTACACATGCAGATCAAGAGCTTAGTCGGAGTTGTGGAAACTGGACTTTTCACCAGCATGGCTAAAAAGGCGTATTTTGGAGAAGTCGATGGAGGAGTCTCTGTTTGGAAGGCATAGATTCAAATCCAGGAAAAAATGATAAAAACTTAATTTATTGGCTTGTGGGGCCCGCGTATAGTATAAATGTTTCCTTTTAGAATAAATTATGAAGAACAAAAAAGATGAGTAGAACGTCTACTTAGAATGATTCGAAATCCAATTCAAAGTCTCTTGAAGGCCAGTGCCGTCTACAGCAATCGTGGGTACAACAGACCATGTGTGGTCCAGACTGAGGGAGTTCATGTTAAATCGTTCAATCAAGTCCTTAGGCTTGATGGCACCTTCAATATCTTGCTTGTTGGCCAAAACAATGACCATACAATTAGCCAATTCCTTGTCTGAAACAACACGCATCAATTCTTTCTTGGATTCATCTAGACGATCCCAATCAGAGGAGTCCACAACGTAGATCAACGCGTTAGTACCCGTGAAATAGTGTCTCCACAAAGGACGAATACGTTCTTGTCCACCACAATCCCAGACTGCAAAGGAGACGTTTTTGTATTTGACAGTTTCAACGTTGAAACCTACGGTAGGGACAGTCTTGGAAGTTTTTCCGAGCTTCAACTTGTACAACACGGTGGTCTTACCAGCGTTATCGAGACCCAACATCAAGATACGCATTTCGCGGTTTTTGAAAAGACGCGACTGTTATTGTTAGTTCTCTGATTCTGTGAAAACGATAGATCATTGTCGTTTTGACGTGAGATGGACTCAGATCATCAAATGACGAATCACTGTTTAAACGTTCAATCGGGCAAGACCACACCCAACCCCCATCACACAAAGTTCACAAGGTCCATCGGACCGAGAACAAAGAGTACATACCACATAATTACCCATAGTGAAAAAGAGCGACTTGAGCGTGAAAAGAGGATCAAGAGGCGAAAAGATCAACAGGTCAGGTTAAAGATGACTGTTGACCAAACGCCTTTGCCGCGTTGGTTCGACTGGCCTGCAGCTGAAGATATAGCTCGTATATTGGATCGCGGTGCGCGGCTACTGGAATCTGGAAAGTCGAGGAAAACAGCGGAAATTGGTCGTTTTTTTAATTTTTTTGGAGTCTGTATTGATATTTTCGTTATGCTGGATTGAATTGTGGTATTTTGATTTTGATTTGTGAGGTTTGGGGCGTGTTTTTGGACGTTATTGGGATGTGATTTAAGGTTGATTGGTGCACATAACGGTATATTTGCAGTCATTGCCCGTTTCACTTCATGCACAATGCAGATTAATTGGCCGTATTGGCAAATTAGGGAAATTCGGACATTTGGAAGCTGTCGATGAGTTCCGTGAATGTGACATTGTTTGTGAAATTGCTTGTGAGATTTGTGAGATGTGTGAGATGTGTGAGATTTGTGAGATGTGTGAGATTTGGGAGATTGTCTATATGCTGATTTCTATTTTGCAAACACTGAAACTCTCAATTTCAATGTATTGTAAAGTTTTCGTTGGAATTAACGATCAACGGCGAAATTAGAACTCCATAAACTTAACCAATTCTTATTAGTCTCGCTTTGCCCCGTCCGCTTATCTTTGTTCAGACTCAATGAGTGTAGTTCAAGCTCTACTCAAGTATTTGATCTGTATTTTGTTTCCTGATTTCATTTTATTGTCTAATTATACATCATCTAAACTCCCTTTACTTTTTGTTTTTGACACGCTTCATGGCATCAACACGATCTATCACTCTTTCTAAAGAAAGTTTGACATCGCCCTTGGCAAAATGACTCAAGTCGTAGTATTTAGGCGCAAGCTCCACCAACCATTCAGGTCTAATATTTGTCACTGTACGAATGTAGTTCTTAGACGTGAGAACAAACTCATTATAAATAACCCATTCGTTTTCTTTAGATAACACCGTCAGCGGATGAATCAACACATCCTGATTATCCTTAATGGTGAGGAAACCCTTGTTTCCACTCTTCTTCTTGGCTACTTGCATAAAAAAGCCAGCGGTCAAAGCTTTGCGAACATTGTCCCAGTAATTAGGGTTCTCGTAGTCAGTGCTGTTTAAGTCAATGTCATGACGCTCCATGATACGACGCAATTGAGATCTTACGCTGGTAGCGGTCGTAAGAGATCTGTATGACAAGAAGTTGTCCCTACACCACTGATGTAACCCAACGTTGTGGGCATCGTCCGAATTAAATGCTTCGTATACATTGAGTAACGTCAAGTGGTCTCCGTCTGGATGAGCGAAACTCATCTTGATCTCATCGGCTCTCTTTCTTGCAGAAGCAGGGCGAACAAATACGTTGGGCACAGATAAAAGTGCCACAATAGTCAAGATTTCCTCAGAGCACTGGAAAGCAGGTGCACCAATTAACATGACTGCCAACATAGGGTCCAAGGGGAAAAGAGACGCAAGACGTCCCAAAGGAGTCAATTCACCTTCGTCACTAAGACACTGTAGGTAATTAAGCTCTTCCAATGCTCTCATCATGGTTTCTGGTGCAGGTGGATCCATGAAGTCGAAATGGACCAAGTCATCAATGCCTAGTTTTTTCAACTCCAACACAGTTGAAGCCAAGTTACTTCTCAAAATCTCAGGGTACAGCTGCTCGATCAATTCCTTCTTGAAGGCTTCTTCAGTGTAAAGACGGAAACATTTACCAGGACGCGTACGACCAGCTCTACCAGCTCTCTGTTGTGCGGATGCCTTGGAAATCGGAGAGACAAGCAAGGACTCAACTCTAATTCTTGGATTGTAAACCTTCTGTTTGGAAAATCCCGGGTCGACGACATAAACGACACCATCAATAGTCAAGGAAGTTTCGGCAATGTTGGTGGAGACAATGACCTTACGGCCTGGTCTGCCGCCTTGTCTATGATTTTGTGGAGCAGGCTCGAAAATCTTTTGCTGTTGATGAGGTGGCAAAGAACCGTACAATGGGTAAACTTTAATTGGGCCACAATCTTGTTCTCTGATCAACTCATCACCCTCGAGCTGGATCTTTCTGCATGCATCTTCAATCTCCTCTTCACCGGTGAGGAACAACAAGACATCACCCTCGTCCTCTGTCGCATGAATTTGCAAAACGGTTCTAATGGCAGCATCCAAGTAGTCCTTCTGGTGTTCTGGGGTGTAGTAAATCTCAACAGGATGTGTTCTACCTGGAACAGCAAGAAGTGGAGCGTCATTGAAGTAGTTTTGGAACTTTTCAGCGTCCAAAGTAGCGGACATAATAATGATTTTCAAATCTGGTCTCCTGAGAGTCACTTGTTTAAGCAAACCCATTAAGATATCAGTGGCTAAAGTTCTTTCGTGCGCTTCATCCAAGATTATGCAAGAATATCTGGACAAGTTGTGGTCCTCCATAGCTTCACGCAACAACATACCATCGGTCATATATTTCAAAATGGTCTTTGAAGAAGTCTTGTTTTCGAAACGAACAGAGTAACCAACTTCGCCTCCCAATTCTACATCCATCTCCTCTGCAACTCTCTTGGCAACAGACATGGCTGCAACTCTTCTTGGTTGGGTACAGGCCACCATAGAACCATGGAGATGAGGCATATCATCGTAAAGAACGAATTGTGGGATCTGAGTGGTCTTACCGGAACCGGTTTCACCAACAAAGACCATGATCTGGGTCGAGTGAAAGATCTTTAAAAACTCATCTCTTTGTGCGTGGACAGGCAAGTCTCTTCTAATTTTGAGGATATCAAAGTATCTTTGTGTGAATCCCGAGCCTGTGAAAGGATTATTTTCACCACTTTCCAATCTTTGAGCGATCTCAGCTGTTGTCTTGTATCTCTCGACACCATTGAACTCACCGCCATCGTGGACCTCCATTGTTTGAGGAGTATCTTCACGTGGGTGTTGCTTCATTTTCTCTTCTGCAGCTTCAGCTACAAGTTCGGCTTTCGAATCCATGAGCTTTTGTTTTTTGTGTTTCTTCTTTTCGTCCAGGGCCATTTTAGATAGGGAGTACTCGATGCTCATCGCGATGTATTAGAGATCTGGGGAACCCGCTTAATCAAAACATATGAAGAAAAAAAAGGAACGACCAGAGAAAAAAGAGAATGGAATCAATTGGCAACTACTAATTTAATTGGAATTTTTCGGTTTAGTTTTTTAATTAGGATTTCAAGAATAGTTTTTCAGTACACGGCATTTAGGATATTCAGGGCATGATAGAGCGGCCAGACATTATTAATTTAGTATCGGTGAAATACTGCAAAGCTAATTAAATCCAGAAATTCTGATTATAAAATTACCTGAATTTAAAATATGATCAGACTTTAAAAGTGCTCACTGTATCTCCCACCAGCGCCGAATCAGGTAAGAATTGAAGTAAGCTAAGAACACGAGAACACGAGAACATGAGAAAAACTTCCAAAAATAGAAGTTAAATTGTGGTTAAATCAAAATATTTACTAAACTAAATGTCAAATGAAAAAAAATCGAGTCGGCTGGCCCAGATAAAAGAATAGTCAAGCTTGGTCCTGCACTCGCCCCGCATCTGAAATTTATTAATGGTGGAGCTCCACTATCAACGTTCGACTCAAATATAGCCAAACTCTAATGCTCTCAAGGTCAACACTTTACGAGATCGTGACCGTTTCCACGTCTGCGTGTAAAGTGTTGCGTTCGTCACTAAATGTTGCCGAGGCAGACTTGCTGCACTGGTGGTCGCTGTCGTTTCCAAAGTCACAAATGCATGTGGTTGACCCAGCCGCTCTGATGTGGAGCGATATGCGCTACAAATCGACCACTGCTGCCGCATCCGCATCTGCAACCACATCTCCTGGAAGTAGCTCTGTGAGTGCTCATAAGAGGAAGGGTGCGTCCCAAAAGAGAGCTTACTCTACAAAAGCAAGTGATGCTGAGACGCCAATCAAAACTCCCACTACACCCATTGGGTTGAAAGAGAAACAACAGTTTGAAATGCATCAGAGTGAGGTCCCTTCGACTCGTTTGGCTCGTATCTTCCACTACGGTACACTCGCGGCTGGAATGAGTCTTAGCGCTGCATCACATGGCTTGAAACAATACGCTCAGGGTAATCATAAGAGCGTCTCATTGAAGTCATTATTCTTAAGCCCATCTAATATCGAGCGCATGGCCAAAAAGTTTTCTAAAATGAGAGGTGCCGCGCTTAAGATCGGACAAATGCTTTCATTTCAAGATTCATCTATCTTGCCCGCCGAGATTCAGCAGATCCTAATGCGCGTACAAAATCTGGCCCATTATATGCCACCTGCACAACTAAACCGTGTCATGTCTAAGGAATTAGGTGCCAACTGGAGAAAGAAACATTTTGCCTCATTCGAAGACGTTCCCTTCGCCGCAGCCTCAATTGGCCAAGTCCACAATGCTGTAACCGAGGATTTGCTTCCCGTGGTGGTCAAAGTTCAGTATCCTGGAGTTGCTGACTCAATTGACTCCGATCTTAGTAACATTCTCATGCTTTTGACTGCTCTGTCAATGTTACCTGCTGGTTTGTTCTTGGATAAGACTGTCGCAAACGCTAGACTTGAATTAAAATGGGAATGTGACTACCTTAGAGAAGCTCAAAGTCTTGTAAGATTCAGAGAGCTTTTAAAGGACGACCCAGTTTTTGAGGTCCCACGTGTCCTTCAACAGATGTCCGGTGAGCACGTCTTGACAATGGAGAGAATGAGAGGCGTTGAGATTGTCAAAGGAGACTGGGATCAAAAAACAAGAAACTGGATTGCTACGAACATTATGAGATTGTGTCTTACGGAGCTTAAGGTTTTCAAATACATGCAGACAGACCCCAATTGGGCCAACTTCTTGTATAATGAGAAAACGCACAAAATCGAGTTGTTGGACTTTGGTGCTTCTAGGGAATTTAGAGACGAATTTGTTGAAGACTACGTTCAGGTACTTAGAGGTGCTGTAAGAGGTGACAGAGATGCTGTCGAAGAATATTCGAAAAAGTTGGGTTACTTGACAGGCCAGGAATCGGCGGGAATGGTCGAAGCCCACGTCAACTCCATTATGGTTTTAGGTGAAGCTTTTACTCCAAACAAGAATGGACAAGCCTTTGATTTCAAAAATCAAACTATCACTGATAGAGTGCGTGATAACATCGGGTTCATGCTTAATGAGAGATTGACACCTCCACCAGAAGAAACTTATTCTTTACACAGAAAACTTAGTGGAGTATTCCTTTTGTGTGCAAAGCTCCAAGCCACGGTCCCTTGTGCCGATTTGTTTGAAGATATCATCGGCCGATAAGTTGCGCTGAGTTAAGCGTAACCGAAGCTAAACTCACCACTGGAAAACAGAAGAGAAGAGAAACACAGAACCAAAGGACTAGAAGTAGCTCAAACCCCCAAAACTTGTAATTATTTGACTACATGGTGTCAATGGCCAAGTCCTAAAAGTTGATAGTACATAGGAGGATCTTGCATGCGTAATTCGGAGCACAACTGTGCGTACCGCTGAGCACTAACATTCTGCAAGTCCCTAACGAAACCGCGAATCATCTAACGCATACGACCTAATTATTTAATCGCCACCAATACACGAGAAACGCTAATAAGGTTTGGTTCCCGCCTAATAGAACAATATTAGTAAATCTAGCAGCAGATTTAACCCATTGTGCATATTTTCCTAATCTATCGATTTACATTTCCTGCTGTCGAAGTGACGTCGTTGAAGCTGCATGCAAAAACTAACGTTTGTCCTGCAGATAAGCACATTCCGAATCCTGCGTCTCTTCTTTCTTCAACTCCATGCATCCTGGCTCATATCTGTAATAATTCTCTATGCCAAACCAATCTATCACTTCAATAGATTCTGAAGATGATCAGCCTTTGTACAAGGTGATCACAGAGATTGACGAGGAAGATGTTCGACTCATTCTCAACACGCGTGAAAATGGAGTGAGCAGACTACTAAAAGTTCCTACCCTGGTGATATTACCAAAAACAGGGAAGAAGGTCAAGCGTTCAAACCTGTTCTTCAACTCTGACGTTGGAAGCTGTAGCGATGTCTCTATATCGTCCTTTGACGAGTCGACCTCTTCGGTGGACGAACTATCTATTGCCAATGTGACGGTTCGAAGACGAATCATCCGATTGAGGGACAAGACCATTGTGCTTCTACAGAGCGAAATGTTTCAGAATGTGATCAAGTGCTCTGTGACGTACCTTATCACGTCTTTAGCCGTTTATTGGGGTCCGCTAAGTAGACTTTTTGGGCTGGTGGACACGAAACATATTGCTGCAAGTTGTTCCGTGTATTTTCACCCGGGAAAAACAAAGGGCGCCATGCACCAGCTGTTCTTGTTTGCACTTTTGTCCCTTCTGTTTAGTTTTTCTCTTTCTCTCGTATCCAGAACTATGTCCAGTTTCTTGTATAACCGCGGTTTTGTTGGATGGTCTTATTTCATTGACTTGACGCTATCCTCTATAGGCTTGGGAATAGTTGCCTATTGGAAACAAGTGGTAGACATGGATTCCTTTAGTACAGCATGCCACCTTGCTTACATCAGTATTATTGCAGGTATCGTCAAAGAAGGCTCTTTAAACGCGGATCGTTCTCCCTTACCGCGACTATTTGCATTGACAAGAATCGTCTTGTTTGGCTCGTTTACAGCGGTAGTGATTTGCTACCTTCTTTGGCCTAAAAGCGCCGTTACGCTTTTACGTAACTCTTTAAACGACTCCTTTAACAACATGTCGACTCTTCTTTCGGTTCTTACTCACAGATTTCTCAATGGAGAAAAAGTGACCGAAAAGGATGCTCATCTCTTTGCTGTATTGCACGAAAAAACAAACCACTTGAAAGTATACTTAAAAGAGGCTCAGTTTGAACTCTACACCATCGGTAAAGAGTCTGAATACAAATTGTACTGTGAGATCGTTGATGCGACATGTTCTTTAGAGGAACATTTGCAAGGTATCAAATCATCCTGTGAAATGCAATGGCAACTTCTTCAGGACAACTCAATTGAAGGCTCTGGTGAGTTTTTGGAATCGAATTGTTCTGTAGGAAATTTCTCTCGTAGATTCTCAAGAGGCGTGGCAGAGGAGTTTGCTCGCACACATGACGACCGCTTGGATGAAAATTTGATGACGTACGACGCAGTTTATTCAACTCAGTTATTTGATCTTTTTGCGTACTATTTAGCACCTTCTGTAAAATCCTTTGTATTTACAGTGAAAGAAATTCTCGGCGTCTTACCGTTCGAGAAAAGTAAAAGCAAAAAAAAGAACAGATTTGTCAAATCCACAGAATATCAAGCATCTTTGGATAAGGCCATCAAAATTTACGAGGAAAAGCAGCTCAGAACTTTTGATAATTTGTATTCTCAACAAATTTTTCAACCCGACTCTATAACATTCAAGTCCGACCAAGAAGAAGTAGCTGCTTGTTGCGGTAACTTCTCTTCTTTGCTTTCGTCCTACGGAAAAGAGCTCATTCATTTCCTTCAGCTCACCTCTGAATTCGAAGAGACTTCTAAGTGTCATAGAAGAAGCTGGCACTGGCTTACACAATGGCGACTCAAAGACTTAAAATTCAAAAAACGTGACAACGAGTCAACTTTGGTGGATGCGTTCCAGGAAATAACCGCCAAGTCTAAAAACAGGTATGAAGCCCGTCATTACGAGTTTGCCACAGAGACGACCGAGTTAATTCCCAAAGTTACGAAATGCGACACGGTGCGAAAGCATTTGTGGAATAAATTTAGACTATTTCGCAGCTCGGATGTTCAGTTTGGAATTCGTACTGCGATTGGTGCTTTCTGTATATCTATCTTCGCCTTTATTCCGGCATTCAGACAGAGATTTGTGTCATACCGATCTGAATGGGCATTAATTATTTATTGTATTATGATGAGTAAGTCACTTGGTGGAACAACCATGCCTGCAAAGTGGAGATTCATGGGTACATTTCAAGGTGCTTTATTAGCGTATATCATTTGGCGCGTTTCAAACGCAAACCCAATAGCTTTGGCCCTCACTGGATTCATTCTCTCTATTCCATGTTTCTATATTTTATTATCCTGGGAAAGCAATCATGCATATGGCAGAT
Source organism: Australozyma saccharicola (assembly GCA_030569455.1). Classification (NCBI taxonomy): domain Eukaryota; kingdom Fungi; phylum Ascomycota; class Pichiomycetes; order Serinales; family Metschnikowiaceae; genus Australozyma; species Australozyma saccharicola. The sequence continues at coordinate 95,640 of JAJMKW010000001.1, forward strand.
TTATCCTTTTAACTTACAACTTAACTGCGTTGTACACATATATGGAGCTAGACTCTCTCGGAGATAATGACAAGCGGCCGATTGTATGGGAAATTGCCTTCCATCGTTTCGTAGCCGTTTCTTGTGGTATATTCTGGGCTTTAATTGTAACCGCTATTCTTCTCCCTAACAGCGCACGCGCTCAACTTAAGGCAGGATTAACAATTTTATGGCTTCGCATGGGTGTCATATGGAGCAGCAATCCAATGGAATCCAAAGTTGTTAATGGCGAATGTAATCTCATTGGATTGCGTGATTTGAAAGGAACAAGAGAATTGTTATTGGAGTGTCATACATTACTTAAATTGGCGCCCAACGAAATCCGCTTAAAAGGAAGTTTTCCCAAGAATGTATGGCGCAACTTAATCAAAAGCACTTCGACGATCCTAGACGCTTTCCTGAACATGCAGATTATGGTTCGTATGAACAACCTGCTTCTGCATAATGAGCAATATGTTCTTCTGTATATCGAAGAGGAAAGAGACGAATTAGAACACCGAATCTTCTTGATTTTCTACATGATTTCCAGTGCCCTTGCACTTGGATTTCCTCTTCCGTCCAAGCCAGCCTCAACAGAGCACGCTAGAAATAGATTGTTATTGAAACTTGGGGAGTTTCGGTCTGAGTCGCGCCAGAAACTGATACAGTTGCTGAACGAAGATTACTGTCGACTTTATTCCTACATATTGGTTACTTCTGTGATCACCAATGAATTGGATAAAATTTTGGATTGCATCCTGGCTCTTTTGGGCAACATTACTGAAGACATCTTTCAACTTGTCTAACGGCTACACGGCTGCAAATACTGCAGGTAAAGGCATCTCTCCAAGTAGCTTACTCCCATCCCCCTACGTATTTATGGATCACGATAACACGAATGAATATTAATGATAATCTGTAATCCTTCCTTTTGAACAGGAGCTTTGAATTTCCATTATTTGAGCTTTGCCACACTAGCGCCTACCAAAATAGTTGTGGCCTTCTCCCCGGAGTTTTATCACGTGATATACACAGAGCGAATCGAATTGCTTTGTTAACATATTGACAGTAATTTTTTAGACACCAAAGAGTCTGCGATTGTTCTTCATATATTAAAAGAGTTCACTTGATTTGTGTCCAATTGAACTTTCTGGTCATTTCTCGTTTTCCAACTCCCTCATTTGAATCTCGTCGTGATATATGGTAAGCATGCCAGAGGAACGAAAACCCAATGACTACCATTCGTTATTTGACAAATTTGATGTGCAGCACAATGGAGAAATTACTCTAAAGGATTTCAAAAAGGCCATAAAAACTTTAAATCACCCAGTGGCTTCTAGTCCTGAGCTAGTAGAGAAAGTGTTCCAGTCGTTTGATTATAACAAGGACAAAGTGATCGACATGAAAGACTTTGAAAAATATGTTGAAAAAGCCGACGACCAGATCTTAAAAGGATTTCAAAAGATCAACTCCAAGCACGATGGCAAATTGACTCGTGCAGACTTCCTAGAATATCTTACTCAAACGCTTCAGATGAGCCCGTCAAACCAGACTTTCGACCAGCTCTTCCGCCTTATTGATATACATCATCATGGCTACATCACATATGAGGAGTTCAGAGAGTTTCTTCTCTTGATTCCTCGCACTGACGGCTCTCGTATTAAAACAGCCCTTAACTACACCGCTGAAGAGCTTGACTTGTCATCCGACGGAGATGTCACTCTAATAAACCAATTTCTCAGTGGTGTTGGCTTTTTCTTGGCCGGCGGTCTCTCTGGTGTCGTTTCTCGTACATGTACCGCTCCTTTCGACCGTATAAAGGTGTTTTTAATTGCACGTACAGATTTGTCATCCACTGTCTTGCATTCTAAGCAACAAATAGAAAAAGAGGTCGCATCTGGTGCTTCTCGTCAAGTGCTTGAAGATGCGCGCAAAAAATTGGCTCAAGCGAAGCTCGAACAATCTTTACATGGGCCCGAGCCTCCGCACAAAAGAACCATCCGATCTCCCATTATTCAAGCGGCTAGAACTTTGTGGAAACAAGGCGGTATAAAATCCTTTTATGTTGGTAATGGACTCAATGTCATGAAGGTCTTTCCCGAGTCTGCTATGAAGTTCGGTACATTTGAACTCACGAAGCGAGTTCTTGCTCGCGTTGAAGGTGTGGATGACACATCCAAGCTTTCTCGTGTATCGACATACCTTGCTGGTGGTTTAGGTGGTGTTGTCTCACAATTCGCTGTGTATCCAATCGATACCTTGAAGTTTCGTTTACAATGCTCGAACCTAGATTCCCTGGTCAAAGGTAACGAGCTCTTGATCAAAACTGCGAAGAGTATGTTTCAAGAAGGTGGATTCCGCATGTTCTATAGAGGTATCTCTGTCGGTACCAGTGGTATATTTCCATATGCAGCGTTGGATTTAGGTACCTTCTCCACCATCAAGAATCGACTTGTCAAAAGACAAGCCAAACTTGAAAATATTCCAGAGGACGAGGTGAAACTTCCTTCCTATGTCGTCTTATCTCTAGGTGCTCTCTCCGGAACATTCGGTGCCACTGTGGTGTATCCGATCAACCTATTAAGAACAAGACTTCAAGCACAGGGCACATATGCCCATCCTTACCGGTATGATGGATTCCGAGATGTATTACATAAGACAATTCAAAGAGAAGGATTCCCAGGGTTGTTCAAGGGACTTGTTCCTAATTTGGCTAAAGTGGCGCCCGCAGTTTCCATCAGTTACTTCATGTACGAAAACCTCAAAGTCCTTTTCGGCCTTAACAACAAAATAGTTTAGACGATCCTTTTTTGGTCGACTTATGTATACTAATGATTAATGCATTTGTTTAAAATTACTATGTTTTATTCTATTAGGAAATATCGAAATGAAAGACTTACCTGCTAAGGGGATTTAGAGTATATACTCATTATGCAAATCAAAACATAGTATTCCAGAAGAAATTTCGCCCAAAGCCACAAACTTCGTCTTACGTGTGTCTTCCTCAGATAACAATTTGACCCATTGACCTTGCTCTCCGGATAGATCCACTTGATTATCAACATTTAATAGGAGTTTGTAAAATAGGCCCAGCTCATGTGGCTCGTACGTTCTCTTCAACTCTTCTAAATGTGAAAAAAGCACACTCCGTAAACAAGAGTAAACCTCGTTCCAATCAAACCCAGGAATATTAATACGAGCCAGGTGTACCTCGCTCTGCATGTGCAAGAAGTCAAGGGAGGTGATTTGGCCTGCTAATGGAACAAACTGACTGAAATCGATTATGTATCGTTTCACGATATGTAGAGTTGATTCATGGTATACAATTATGACAAGATCATGGAGCTTCCCTCCTCCCTCTTTCTGTACAAGGACAGAGACTACCTCATTGGCAAAACCTTGCAAATACTCATTGAGGGGAGGAACTCTTGACTGTAGAATAACCAAATCCAAAAATTTTCGTTCCTCAAATGCATTTTCGGGATAAATTCGGTTGTAGTATATGATTTGGGTCATCCAGACCACTAGAAAGTCTCTTAGTTGAAGAAGAACATTATCGAGATTCAAAGGAGCGGACATATCAGATCACTGAAACGGTCCTCATTTGGCATTGGTTTGTGTCTGTTGGATTTGGAGAACGGAAGTGATGTTGATGTTTCGAGGTGGTAACTTGGTCTAGTGGTGGGGTACTACAAAAGCTCGCAAGATCAATCGAAACCCAACTCATCACTAATTAGTGTTTCTTTTGGAATCCATAATAGCATAATTATTTTTTTTTTGTAGTATCTAATTATTCAAGATATTAATGGTTCTTCGAACCATCGACATTGAGGAGAATGAAACATCTGGAACCTGAACAATTGGAATTCGTCAAATTCAATCAATGAAGTAAAATCAATATTTTGTTCTTCATTTGATCTGAATTATTCTCTTTTTTGTATTTCTTCAATCGTGGCAAATTTGGCCCCTGACGCGCCACAACTCAGTAAGTACCCCAGGTTTTTGAAAAGACTAGTATTGATAAGGTCAATGGGCTGGAGAAAAAAAATTCTTTAAGTAAAAACGAGTCTTCTTGTCGCTCCTCTGAAACTTTGAAAACCCCCTTTAATCGATGATAACCGCCATAGATCCAAAAGATGTATCAAGAATCACGTCTGGTCAAGTGATCATTGAACTCGTCTCTGCTGTCAAAGAACTCATCGACAACTCAATTGATGCTGGAGCAGATAAAATAGATGTGACGTTCGCAGAACACGCGTCAAAATATCTAGAAGTCTCTGATAATGGTCGTGGTATTGATCCGTCAGATTATGAAGCTTTATGTCTCAAATACCATACCTCTAAACTTTCTTCGTACGAAGGACTTTCATCTGTTACCAGTCTTGGATTCCGAGGCGAAGCTATGAGCTCATTGTGTTCTGTTGCAACCATTGCCGTTGTCACCTCCTCCGAAGTTACTTTTCCAAAAGCTGCACAATTGCAATATGATAATATGGGCAAATTAATTAGCAAAAAGAGTAGCGTTACTGGAAAGAAAGGAACAACGGTTACAATGACGAATCTTTTCAAAAATTTGCCAGTTCGTTACAAGAACTTTCTCAAACACAGTAAAAAGGAATACACTAAAGCGCTTTCACTAATAATTGCTTATCTGTTGGCCTACACGAACATTAGGTTTACTGTATTCTCAATTGGTACGAATGGGAAAAGACAAATGGTTCTTGGGACTCCTGGTGGCAAAGTCAGGTTAGCAGACGTTATGGTCAACGTGTATGGTAGTAATGGAGCGTATGGACTTTTGCCAATTGATATTAAAATTGAAGACATAGAGGCCAAATTTAGACTTAATACTGAGTATGCACCGTCGAGTTTATCAGTTAAACTTCAAGGCGCCATTTCTGATTGTTCATTTGGAATGGGCAGATCAGCCACTGATCGACAATTTATCAGTATAAATAAACGGCCAGTACTACATAAGCGGCTAACTAAAGTTATTAACGAGGTCTATCGATCTTTCAATACGACTCAATCGCCCACCTTTGTTCTTGACTTGCAATTAGATACTCATTTTCTCGATGTAAATATCACTCCGGATAAGAGGTCAGTTCTTATACATACGGAAGATCTTGTTTTGGATGTTATTCGCGAGGAAATAACGAAATTTTACGAGGGAAAAGACAATGTGGTGCCAAAGAGCACCGTGGGCACTCTTGTTATGGGTTCATCCCAAAATACTCTAAAAAAGACCGCGTCGTCTCTGCAATCCCCTCAATCTCGAGAGTCTGAAAAGTCTGAAAAGCTTCTTGAGTATTCAGAAGAGAACCAAGGGAAGAACAGCCGGAATTCAGGTTCTGTAACACATAACGAACTTTTTGTTACATCAAACGAATCAAACGACGAACTGATGGAAGATGAAGAGGAGAATTTTGATGGCCATTCAGAGAAAGATTTAGGACTGAAAAATAAAATCGAAGACCCAAATGGAGATAAGACTCTTTTGAAAGTCACTCTGTGCTTTGAAAGCGATCCTGATGTGGTTCATTATGAGAACTTAAAAGTGGAGCAAATCACTTTTAAAAATCTTGATGGTGGAATTCTGGAAAATGTAAAAGATAAGGACGCATCAATTGCTATCGTAGAAGAAACAGCCTCAAAGAATGAAGCTGCTGATCAGCTTGAGATTGACGACGAGCATCAACCAGAGACACATGTTGTGGATGAACTCGAAGATGTGAATGAAGAAGACATTGAAATGCTCGAAAATTTTTCACAAGAAGATTTAGACGGTGACTCCGAAAAAGAGGCAAATGCTTTAGCCGAAGCCGTTCATGTTGCCAGTAATGACGAGGTTACCATGAGGCAGCCCATAAAGACTGAGACTAGAGTTGAAGCATCGTTGCATTCGTTGAAAGTTAAATTTCCTATTAATGAGAAAGATTTACAGATAATTTTAAAGAAAACTACTCAGAACAAACTCACTGATATGGCATCTCTTCATGATATTACACAGATCATGGAAATCAGAAAACAGGATTTCGCCACAATGACAATAGTAGGGCAATTCAATTCGGGCTTTATAATTGTTACACATGAAGACAAATTATTAATCGTTGATCAACACGCGCTGGATGAAATTTACAATTATGAACGGCTAATGAATTCGTTGGTTCTTCGAGCACAACCCCTTGTTGTCCCAAGAGTTCTTGAACTCTCTCCAATAGATGAGATGCGAATGCTAGAATTTTCAGCTCAATTGCGAAAGAATGGCTTCCTCATTGAAGAAGAAGAAGACGCACCGCCAGGACAAAAGGTCCGTTTACTAGCTGTTCCCGTTCTGAAAAATGTCGTTTTTGATGACGGAGATCTTCACGAGCTCGTCACTAAACTTCATGAGCATTGCAGTTTAGGAAGCGAGGGGGTCTCGGCGGTCCGATGTACCAAGACAGAAAAGACCATAGCGCTGAGAGCATGTCGCCTGAGCATCATGATAGGGCTGGCGTTACTGAAAAACACAATGTCTCAGGTTGTTCTGCACCTATCGACTTTGGCGCGGCCGTGGAATTGTCCGCACGGCCGACCTACATTCCGACATTTAGCAGATCTTGAGGGGCTGGGATTCCAGGCCGACTACCTTTTGTGATCTCTGTTGATGGTGTCTGAACTTGGATGTGAGTGTGGATTGAATCCAAATCTAAGTCTAAGTCCAAGTCCAAATTTATCAAGGAAGTGTTATTGATTAGTTTCAACAGCATTCTCTCTTCGATGCTGGATCATTGACCGGTAAAAGCTGCTAATTCCCAGTGAATAGGGGCACTCCAGAGATCCTGAACATGATAATTTCAACTGCACATCGAATGGCGGTTATAGTTGAATATCTCGGGCTAATAAGTGGCCAAAAGAAACGAGAAGACTGAATTTCAAATCCTCAGGTTTTCGGGTAGTGAAATGCCTTACCGTAAAGTTGAAGTTAGTCAGTCGGTAAACTAAAAGAATCCCTATTTAGGTGCAACTAGATCAATATCCAACACACACAAAACTATGCACACAAAACTATGCACACAAAACTATGCACACATATGCACACAGTACTATGCACACAAGATTATACCTACTCATGCAAGGCAGCGAAAAGACACATGGTGTTGGTTATGAGGATGAGGGGCTTGATTATGAATCCGTTCTTCTTATATTATCTCATAACAGTGTTACGTCTGTCCCAATGTGGGTCTAACTCCGATAATTCAGCATTCGCTACTTGTTCCACTCCTACATGCAAAACTGAGCGCAATTGAACAAGGCGAGGAGTAGCGAAGTACTCGCACCGTACGTCAAATATGGGAGAAGAAGAAAAGGATGGGGATGCACTAGCATGACTACAAGAATTCAATGAAACCAATTTCCTTGATGTCCCCTATCTGGCGCTTCAACCTACTTCTATTATAAGAAGTAGCCTATCTTGGCGTTATGGTTATTCCCAACGGTGTTGATATCCTGCACGCAATTCTTTTATGCCGGATTTTCTTCACGTCACCGTTTGACGTGGAGGTGTTTTCTGCAGGACATGGCTGTTTAATTCTGAAAGATTAGTCAAGAGATGCACAGCTTATTAAATGGTTTTCTTGATTCAGGTGGGGCCTTGATAATAAAGAACCATCTCCTTGAATCTAACTTTTAAAGAACAAGTGTGGGCTCTTGGAGTATGATTCCAATACGAGTAATCCGAAGTGCTCTATTGCGGAATTCTCAAATGAAATGTACCTCTTCATGCAATGCAAAATTCCTCAGTGAGGATTGGCTAAGCAATTCGCTTTGCGGCTCACATTTTTTTTTGTTTCGCGAAGCAATTTAAACGATTAATTCGATTGATAACTGCAAAAGAGGTTTTTAGAAGATTTTTTAAGCATGTTTGCCTATTTTAGCCGCTCGTGCATCTAATAGAATTAGTCTATGACGAACCTCTATTCCTGCAGACTGTCGAATACTGCAATGGGTTGAAGTCTACGGCTTGTCTTGTAGGACAGGGTCGAATTGTATTCCGTAGCAACGTAGTATTTCGAAATTTTGTGTATAAGTGCCGACTTAATTAGCGTTCGTCCCTTAAGGTAAATGACCGAAATTACCAACACAATCACTTGAATAACAAAAAAATTAAAAGCCAGAAGCCCCGCTTGTTGTGTACTGTATATAAGCCGAGCCGCAAGGGTTCTGAGTTATGAAGGCGAATGGTGCTTTTAACCACGCATAGTCGGCCCATTCAAACCCATTCCGTAGTGTTTTAGGGGGGGGGGTTCTCAAGTCTTGAATAAGATAATTTTGAATAGAATTCTCGTACTGGATATTCTTCAATCCAACTACTGTAGAATCTAAAAATATAACGTTACTTACTGTAGTGAGACTTAAATCTTTGCCCAGTTTCCAGCCGTTTAATGTTTATTTCCTTTATGGTGTGCTATACTGCCTCCCTTCCAACGGCTATATGCAGGATATTTTGGTATCTACACTCATGCAATAAGTTGTTCGGGACCTGCATCAGGCGAAACACTACAACTGAAAGAGAGATTACTCTTTTTTTGCTTTCCATCAGCTTATTTCATTGACTGAGATTCCAATCGTTGTTTTAAATCTATCGAAACTGAATCGTCAGTATCTACTTTCAGTCAACTGATTACCCTCTAGTACATACATTTTTAATCCCTCGTGCTTAAAGAGAATATGTACGACTGCACATAACCCACCTGGAACAGGGCTCGCAATACCTGTCCTAGTGGCTGGGTGGGTGTCATTCTAGGCCGGACCGTCACCGAATGTTTATTTTAGCAGCTAGGCAGCTTTCACACTACCCTTAACCGTCGTCACTTGTACGTCATTGTTGACTTACAAACATTTTTTTTTTCTACTTGTTTTATTTTTTTCCACTATTTTCTTCCCCCAATTGGTTTCCAAATCATTGGCAGCCTCGTTAGTTCAGAGCTTGACGCGACTCATTCATTCCTCTTCAAGTTTCAGGAGAAATATTTGAAGTATTTCAAGCCACACCCCTTCTGAAACAACGTCCAAAAGACCTCTAATCTTCGAGTTTCTGAGGAGGAAGCAACTATAAAACCCTTGTTTATTGTCCATTATCTCCACTGGTGGGTCCGTGATTCATCTGCAGCACTTTTTTTGTCTGAGACTTACGCCACTTATACTGCGTTAGTCTCCTAATCTTGGATAAGAATTCTGGCTCAGAAGAGGAGCAAATAAGCTAGATAGGCACTTTTTTTTTTTTGGTTCGAGTTGTGGCACATTAAGATCAACTGTGACTCCCGCTTTTCGCTAATACTCATTCTACTACCTGAACGTTGACGTTGTTTGATTGACCAACACAGTCTTCCGCATCTCTTGAACGGAACAACATAAAAACCGCCGAACACAGCAGATAGTCCCTAACTATCACAATCATTTCTCCTGCTCGATAAGCGAACCTCATCTATTTACTTCGTGAAATCCTCAAAGACGTTTTCTGCCACAAGTCCCTGCGTTTTGTAATCATGCCAAAGGTCGCTCCAGATACCATCCCTCGAACGAAGCAGCGCACTCGTCGAAGTCACAAGAATTCCAAGGATGGATGTCCTAATTGTAGAGCAAAAAGAGTCAAGTGTGGTGAAGAATTACCTAGTTGTCTGCAATGTGTTCGAAAGAAGTGTCGTTGTGGGTATCTTGACTTCCCAATAGATAAACTAGAACATTTAGCGCGCAAAAATGGTTATAACTTTGAATCCTTATTCGGACTGAAAGGTCCAAATGCCGTTGCAGCTTCAGATATTACGACAGAGTTGCCCAAACTGACTATCTCTCAACATGGAAGCTCAAAACGGTTTATAGACGCTCTGAACTCAAAGGATAAATCTTTTTCTAGTTACTCGCTGAATAGTGGCTCTCTCATACTGCTGCTGCTGTCTCAACCACCTCTGCATCGCATACAAGAGGGATTCCATTCACATCGCTCTAATTCCCCAAAAGAACTTAATCTCAGGAACCAAAATTCTCCAATGAACCCCCACTTTTCCGAACTGGACCAATCTTTGTTCCCCACTGATGTGAATGGGTCTAACACCTCATTAGGCCAGTCCATGCGTAGCGTTCCTTCTCGTGATAGAAATCTCAACCCTGTTAAGCTGCGCTCGCCTTTAAACTTCAAAAAAGAAAGTATAGATAACGAGTTATCTGCCCTGTACGGCTCTAATTATCTGTATCTTTCGAAGCGTTCAGGAACTCAAATTCAACTTCCTCAATCAATTCCATCTCACTTGCAACAAAGTACCCAATTCTCGCAACTTCTGCCTATGGAACTACACCACAAAAATCAGCCACAATCAGTCCCACATTATAACAATTTGTATATACGGCAACAACAGATTCCCCAGCAGCCTACACCGCCAGCGCACAACGCCAATTTTAATCTCCAATCGCATCCTCAAAACCAGTCTTTTGACCCCAACTCTCTGCAGCTTAATAATTACAATCCAAGTTTAGACGTTCGAGCTCAAGGTTATCCCTCTGCTAGTCCCATGACAATACCAACTTCGCAATCAAGCAAAGTTGATGCTGTAGCACAGGATCCCCATCTGATGGCCCATCTGATGCCTCATATGTTCCCACTGTCTATGCACCCAGGCAATATCCAGCTGTCTCTAACAAATCCACAGCAATCATTAAAGACTCCCAGCTTCTCGGTGGGATATTCAAATGCTGCATCGCCCAAAGCCGTCCCAATGTTTGTGCCCGATTTCGGAGGTAACTCACAACCATCTTTTGATCAAATGCGTATGATGCCTCCGCTGGGGCCTGCACAATATTCAAATAAAACAGTCGAGGACCTGGTATTCAACCACCTGCACGACCTGCACGACCTGCACAACTTTCGAGACCTGCATGGACTATACAACCAGCACAGCTCGGGTATTCTAGATATGCAGGATCATCTGCAATCGCATAGCCTGTTGCAGTCCGTGTCCCGAGACGATCAGAGTCTCAATTTGGACATAGATGCCAAACAAAGAAATCTGAGTACAAGACGCAGTTTGGTTCGGGTTCGGGACCGAGAGAGGCCTGACGATGAACGTGAAAACCCATTAAGGCCTTTGACAAGAGTGCGTAGTATAGTATACACCAATATGTTCCATGCTGTCAATCAGGAGTTTGGAGACCTTGAGGAACTCATTCCAGATGATTTCCAATTATGGACTGACGACAAGCTTTTCGACTCAAGTGATAACCTCAGCATCAAGAGCTCTGACCAGTTTCTTTTGAACCAAGGACTTCAGCTCGATGATTTCGAGACCGACAAACTTAATTTTGGTTCCTCGCATTCTAATTCAGGTGTAACACCTGGTAGCTTTAGCGACAATACGACGTCAAATCGTAATCGTGCACCTTCTAAAGGTAAGCCACTTCCCAACGCCATCGTAAGACGAGTTAGGTTTCTGCGGCTAAAGGTTCCAGAGGAGTTAGACTCGCCATGGAATGGTGGGCTAGCATTGAACACCGGAACCGCAGAATTTGGCATTAATACAAGTAAACTTGTTCGTTTTCGGCCAGTGTGGACTGAAGACCATTCACATCAGTTTTGGCTTGAGATTTTCAAAATGGCAGCGGTTCTTGATCTCTACTTTCAATACTTCATAGACAAGTCTGTTAATATCTTAGTACGTGCTGCTGACGCAATTGTCAATGGGGACATCATCAGCTTTAACCTGGATTTGAGCTCTGCGCGCTCATCAGATTCGCTGAACGACTTCTTTCAATTCTTCTACAATAAGCAAGATTTGAGGGCTTTAACGCGCAAGTCTTTTGTGACATATGGAAACCTTATAAGTAAACTACGTGACGCAATTTCACTTGTGGGTCCTCAGTATACTGCTCGTATGTCTCTCTTTTCTGCTTATGGATGCTACATGAATCCTTCGCCAGATTTGTCTTCTTTTATTTTAATGTTCACAGGAACTATTATAGTGCTTAAGAAACTCTTTGATGAGTCTCAGACGCAAAGAATAGATGCTTCGTTAAAGCATCAAGTTATGCTGATCAACATGTTTTGCCTGGCCTCGCGATACCCTGACTACTCCTTTAGTGTAATCACAGAACTTGGGCGAACATTCCGGACCTATAAATATTACGTACAGGAACAAATTGATCTTTACGAGAAAGGTATGCAATTGGAAGATAATTATCAAAAACCGTTACATGATCCCATCTTCCATCACGACCTCAAGGAGCTTGACAAGTTTCTTAACAAGCTCCAAACATTTTATTACCCAACTATTTGCGAATGCAACAACTACTACAAAGCTCGCTACAATTATGCACAAGATTCAAATATCCATTTTGTTTCCCTATCCCTAATTTTTGATCTAGCATGTGAGTGGTTCCGGGTATACCCTGGCGACAAAATGTCCATGGGTCTGAGAACGGACCCACTTAAAAAAGTATTGTATTTATTTTACCATGCACTCGCCAAATGTTTGTCTCATGTGCTTTCGCCAATTAAGTCCCTTCTGATTGTGGACGCATGTAATGTGACATTCACAAAAGTCGGTATGCAATTTTCCCGACTCAATCCATCTGATTTATCTCCTTTGAATTCCTTAGCAGTCACGCTATACAAAACCATTCGGTTTTTTGAAAATAGACTGCGTCTTTTTGGATACTATATGGAGCACTCCACTGTACTCGATGGTAAGTTCATCGAAAGCGTCAAGAGTGAGCCACCTGCAGAATGGATGTATAGAGACATTGCTCACGTAGTCCCTCCAAAACTCTTGAGTGGCGAAGAGGTTGTGAAACTGTTTTCCAGCTGTGGACTCACAATTAAAAATTACGCGTTTATGGAAGAGCTTGGTCGTGACAGCAAATATGCGCCCCTCATCCAAGCAGAACTAAATCGCCAAAACTATGCCATTCAACACGAACCTCTTGAGTTTTTATATGATAAGGGTGTTTCCAACCACGAATTCAATCCTGAGAGTATTATTGAGCGTTTGAATGCAGCTCAGGATGAGATGTCCGATCTCAATGGACCCTTGTCGATCCAAGTCATAAGGCATAGAATCGATAACTTGCTTTTGAGTCGTAACGAAGCTGCTCAGATTATCTCCAGGTATAGGAAGAGAGCTTAACTTTACGATGAAGATAATCATTTGGATTTGAAATCTGTACCAGCATAATAGTATGTATTATAGAATATTATTTATAGAAACATTCTGTAGAAGATGAATTGTTTTCGATTCTTCCAAGTTTATTTATAAATGTCCAAATTTCGGGTCTTAGACTTTGATACCAGTCATGGCTCTAAGGAGTTGTGTATGTAGCTCAGGGCCATTTGACTTCTACAATTTAAACTTCGTAATCTCCACAAAAGTGTCAAACTAAAAAAATATAGCCGCTGAGCATTTATTCCCACGTTAAAAGGTCCAAAAATCGTTATTATTAAAACTAAAGTATGGTCGTTGATGGGGCACAAGCGGCCATGGATCAGGAGTACAGGGCCATATCATCTACGCTCAACTCATTTCATAAATTCTATTCATGGCAATTTGGTAGAGTCGTGAGACCAAAAGCTGTAAGGCTACATTCGCTTTCTCCAGAAGAACAGGCTTATTTGCCTTGGTATCCTGGTCTAGTTGAGAAGCTTAGACATTGCACTCAAGTCAATCGGGACTTCACTGAAGAGTTGGCACTAATGGCCAGCCAAGACTGGGGTATCGCGACGCATCCGGATCAATGGGAAGAGCCAAAAGAAACAGATTTTGATAAAGTTCGTGCCACGTTACTACAGTTCGTTCGAGAATGGACTGAAGACGGTGCAGTCGAACGAGAAAAGACAATTGATAGGATAGTGCGCAAAGCATGCGAGCTTTATCCAAACGTAGCAGATCGTGCACAAGTGAAAGTCTTAGTTCCTGGCTGTGGATTGGGCAGACAAGTGTTTGAATTTGCGCGTGCTGGTTTCTGGACTCAGGGAAACGAGGTCAGTTACCATATGCTTACAGCTCTGGGCTACGTCTTGAACAGTATAACACAACCCAAAAGCAGGCATTTGTTCCCATACATTCATAAACTGGCGCATATGACGCTGCGGTCCCAGCAATTGCGTCCTGTGTCCCTCCCAGATGTATGTCCTCATTCAGTCTTTTTCGGAGAAGGCAATAAAGATGCCCACCTCTCTGATCTCATGTCTATGGTTGCTGGCTCGTTCGTCGATTTATATGGCCCTCCAGAGATAGCGGCTTCCGAAGAATTCACCGACGACCCGCAAGCAGAAGAATTTAGAACCCAGAACAGTAAAGCTTACGATATCATATCGACTTGCTTTTTCTTAGACACTGCTCACAATGTAATTGACTACTTGAAAACAATTAAGCATGCTCTAAAAAATGATGGGGTCTGGATCAATTTGGGTCCTTTGCACTGGCACTTCGAAGGAGATCAAACAACGCGGGTTGTCAAACGAGCAGACGTAGAGGGCCAGATCGCTACATCTATCCCTGTAATAATGGAGGGGATGGAACTTACACGGGAAGAGTTGTTTGAGCTCATGGATGCTATGGGTTTTGATATTGTTGAGCATGAAAGTGGTATTGACACCATCTATAGTAGCGATGCTACCGCCATGTCCAACTTCCACTATGGATGCGAGTACTGGGTCGCTAAGCTACGAGGAACAATTTAAATTATGGAATCAAACCGTTGAATTTGGAATTTGTTATTTGGGCACTGAGAAAGTAAAACGCAGCATAATATTCGAGAAACGTATTAATTCTTCCGCGGACTCTAAGCTACCGCCGAACAATTATACAACAAAGAACCCAATTACCTGGTATCGTCTCTCTTTTGTACCATAGAGAGACAATTTGAAATCCGATCTATTTTTATTTCAAACCCTCTTAGTTTCTGCTTTTTATTTGAACCCGTTCACTCGATTGTGTTTCCTGTACCGTCGGCTCGTATTTTGCAACCGTTTCTTACTGGTAGTGCACAACCCAGCAAGTCACCACCCCTATACTCCATACTATCTATAAGCCAAAAAGCGGTACCCATTAAAGTTCCGATCTACTACTTCTTGTTGTTACCAAAACTTTTTTAATTTCAATTTTCGTCGGGTCGCTTGTCACAATCACTTTGACAAACAACAGTACCTGATATTCCGAGGTTCTTCTCTAGATTACTCTCTCCTTGAACCCTCTTTGACTTTCCCCAAATCACACCAATCTTATCACGCCAACGCCAAACAGCGCCACACATGAGTTTCGCTCCAAGCACCACTTCCGTGAAATTAGTACTACTCGGCGAAGCAGCCGTCGGCAAATCTTCGCTTGTGTTACGATTTGTCAGCAATGATTTCCAAGAAAACAAGGAACCGACCATTGGTGCTGCCTTCCTTACTCAGAAATGCACTGTGGGCGACAAGACGATAAAATACGAAATCTGGGACACTGCTGGTCAAGAAAGATTTGCCTCGTTGGCTCCCATGTATTACCGTAATGCTCAGGCCGCACTTGTCGTGTACGATATTACCAAACCTGCTTCTTTCATCAAGGCCCGCCACTGGGTAAAGGAGTTGAGAGAACAAGCCTCTAAGGATATCACAATCGCTCTCGTTGGTAACAAATACGATCTTGTAGCTGATGACAATGACTCTGAAGATTCGTTAAGGAAAGTTAGCGATAAAGAAGGCTTGGCATTGGCTGAGGAAGAAGGTTTGTTGTTCTTCGAGACTTCCGCCAAAACCTCCCACAACGTGAATGAGGTCTTTGTGGCTATCGGTAGTGAAATTCCAGAAACAAAACCTGCAGCTGAAGAGCTTGGGACTAACCGCGGAACCGGTGGACGTATTGACTTGAGTGGCCCAGCTCTGCGCTCCGGTCTGTCAGACTGTGCATGCTAGAAGCGTTTCTTTTCTCGGTGATATTTTTACGGTAGCTACGCCGTCGGGGCTTGGTGTTTAGCATTTTAATATATTGGCTGCTTATGGTCACCCTTTCTTCTCGTAGATGTTACCTTGTCGATATCATTAAATGTTCAGCCAAAAAGCGACCAATTTTTTTACTCTGAAGACAATAATTCAATTTCCAGTAATTCTGGACGTTAAAATTGTTTAATTTGGTATTTTCATTTTTCTATTTATGGATCTGCGGAGATGTATAATTCGAATACCTCTGAAACTATATTAGTCACTTACTCTTTCTCCTCGACTTCCACGCTATACTTTTAAGCGCTTTATAGTCATTTAAGAATACTCAATTGAACCGCCTCCATTAAATAATTCTGCTTTTCAATTGCCACAATGACCACTAAGCTTGTTGTTGCATACATCCCTGAACACTTCTCCACACCCATGTTTCTTGCGGAGAACCATGGATACTTTGCGGAAAAAGGCTTACAAATTGAGTTTTTCCCAGTCGCTGAAGGTTCTGGTAGACTTATAAAGTTGCTTAATGATGGTACAGTTGACATTGCGGTGGGTTTGACCGAAGCGTTTGTGGCTGATATTGCAAAGGGAAACAACGCTTATAGCGTTGTAGGTACATACGTGAAGAGTCCTCTTTGCTGGGCCATTTCCTCTGGTGCTGACAGATCTGATATTATGAGCGCTGATGATTTAGCTGGTAAGGACATTGGAGTGTCTAGAATTGGATCTGGCTCTTACGTGATGTCCTTTGTATTGGGTTTGCAAAAGAAGTTTCCAGAGCCATACTTCAAAGACTTTAAGGTATTACACAATTTCCAAAATCTCAGAGACTCGGTGAACCAAAAGTATGTTGACGAGGAAGGCGCTAAGGTTGATAGCGATGCGTTCATGTGGGAGCATTTCACCTCCAAGAAATTCTATGACAGCGGAGAAATCAAGAGGATTGGAGAAATCTATACTCCATGGCCATCGTGGGTTGTCTCTGTGAACCAGAAGGTGGTGGAAGAAAAGAAGGCAGCTATTCAAGCATTCTTGGGAGTAGTGAGACGCGGTGTTGCTTACTTCTTACAAAACCCTGAGGAGGCTATTGAGCACATTTCTACAAACTTACCATACACACCAGAGGATGCACGGGAATGGATGAAGACGGTGAAGTTCAACGAGGAAATTGGCTCTGCTCCTATCGACTGGGAGACTGTAGTTAAGAACACGTCGGAAGTTTTGAAAACCGCCGGTGTCATTCCAAAAGACGACGCAGTTCAGGCTAGATTACAGCTGCAAATTGTATCTATATTAGAGTAAACCTTCTCGAAGGAGGTCAATTACATATGCGACAACACTGTTTATTTAAGAAATATGATTACTTTTTGCTTAGAAAATCTCTTTGAAATGCGTTATATTTTCGTCTTCTCAATTTTCATGAAGTTTGACCATCTTTCTCTTATCTTATCGGGGTTCTCTTGACTGTTAGCTACGTCAGAAGAACCAGATAACAAAACTCAATCAAAAGAATGGATTCATGAGTTTATTTTTTTTTTTTTCCATTCAGCATATATAAAGTATTTCAGTAGGCGATTATCTTGCTGCTCCAGGCACGCGACCCGATCACCAACCTGAAACAGGCCGCACAGCTCTTCTAACTCCTGCCAATTCAAACTATATACCTCATCAGACCTGATTACATGTCCCCAAAACCGCCTACTTTCCGCTTTTCTCCAGAGCATCAAAAGGAAAAATGGTCTGCTATAGCTGGAAGCTGTAAGCGACGCCTTGAAGATGCTCAGGTATCAAGCACATCGCCCTGGACTGTGGACCAGGCATTACTCCCATTTAATCGAATTAGAAATAGATACACTAATGTTTTGCCTTGGGATAAAACCAGAGTTAAGCTCAATGCTATGGAGGGCGGATCTGATTACATCAATGCACTGAAACTACGATTAGGCGATAAGACCTACATCGCTACACAGGGTCCTCTTCCGTCCACTATCCATCACTTTTGGGCAATGTGCTTCGATCAGGCCGAGCAATCAAATCTCGATGTGGTGGTAATAGTAATGGTTACACCGTTAGAGGAAAGGGGAATGGTGAAATGTAGCCGTTATTGGCCAGTACCTGAGGACCCTACGTTTCACTTGGGTGGTGCTTTAAAAGCAGATAACATGGCATACGATGATTTGGAAATAGAATATTTGGGTTCAAAAAAAACTAAATACTACACTTTAAATACATTTGAACTTCGCTCCAATGGAAGAGCGAAACGAGTTCTTCACTACTACTACGGCAGATGGGAAGATGCAATGCCACCTACTCGAATGGGACCATTGTCTGCGCTTGCCGATGAGCTCGTTGAAAATCGAAAAAAACATCCAGGAATTGTCCCTATTATCCATTGTTCTGCTGGTGTAGGGAGAACTGGCACTTTAATTGCATATGATCATTTGCGGGATGAGCCTTCGCTTGAATCTTACTCAGATCCCGTTTATGAAACAATCCTGAAGATGAGGGAGTATAGAATGATGATGGTGCAGACCTGGCAGCAAGTCCGCTTTCTTTATGACGTAGTAGAGGTCCTTGCAGAGGAAAAGGCCCGCTGTTAAGATTTTTTCAGGAAGTTGGAACTAAACGTCGCGCTTGCATTCTAGGTTAAAGATACGAGGCCAATTGCTCTTCCAAGTAGCTCTTCCTGACTATCAATATTGCGCCAGCCTCTTTTATAGGTAATCAATAAACTCAATCATTCGAACATAATTTATCAGAAGTAAAAT
Organism: Australozyma saccharicola; assembly: GCA_030569455.1. NCBI lineage: Eukaryota > Fungi > Ascomycota > Pichiomycetes > Serinales > Metschnikowiaceae > Australozyma > Australozyma saccharicola. The sequence goes on from JAJMKW010000001.1 coordinate 114,375, forward strand.
TTTAGAGAATTAGTTAATCCAAAGCATTTTATATCCTAAGGCACATTCGAATTTGTGATCATTTGTTGTCTCAAGTCATGATCAACTCACTTGGTCGTTAATTTTAACTCCAATAACTACATCCCCACAACTAATCAATGGTTTTAGCAATGCAAGAATTGATCAAAAAGCATTTAATTAGTTTTAAAACTGTCTTCTTTCGACCCGATTTATTTGATTGCGGCCCCTACTTCGATGTCGAAACTGAATGTTCGTTGGATATGGCGGCGGCTGCAATTGATACCTGGCGTTCTCCACAACTAGAGTTCCTTGAGAATGTACCAAACCCCCCTTATGTCAAAGCACAATTGAATCTGTCTGCTTCTTGTATTTTAACTCTCCACGCAAGTGAGGTGGGTTGTTCTCGTTTATTACGGCGGTCAGGTCTTGAAGTATGGCCACCTAAAGGTGAGAGAATTGTAACTGAAGCGCCAGCCAGTACATTGTATACCAATATTGCTTCAGAAAATGAAATTGTTTACCTGAAATATAAAAGAGAAACAGCAGGAAACAAGTTCACTGATAATCCACTATTCGATGGGATTAGTAGATCCAAGGTTTGGTCTAATTCACCTAGTCCACCAAGAGTTTGGCACCAACCATTGCTACAATCAAAAGATGTAAAATTGGTGGGTCAACTGCTGCAATTTGAAGGCACAGAAGATCAAAAATCCAAAAATAATTTGTTCTCTACTGGAAGAGTAATGGCCAATTTGACACAAGAGTGCAATAATAGAAAAGTAAGCCCCAAGTGTAACCAGCAAAATTTCAGAAGAAGTAAAAAGGAATCTCATGAATTTCTGACTGTCTTGCTTGATGTTGACGACGATGATTATGATGTTGATGATGTTGATGATGTTGATGATGACGAGCTTGAACATGACAAAGAACAAGAGGAGAACAGAATTCCTCTTTGTAAAAGTTATTCAAGTTCTCTGGTGGAGCAAATGGCAAATTGTTTTGTTAAGCAAATGGGTGAACATAATGACGAAGCGAGTACAAAAGTGAATGCATCTGACTCGAAAAGCAAAGGCACACCTACCGGTTTCAGAAGCAAAAACGTAGCATTAGCTCGTAATTCTTTGAAAGATAGCAAAATTCCAAGAGGAAGCTCAAGCATTTGCGAACGCTCATATCGTTCTCGTGACTATCTAGGAAGCATATTCTTGTCTGACTGCTCTAATATCACAGAAGTGATTAAATTGGGTAAGAGGGAGATACTACAAATAATTGGCCCAAAAGGATTAGACATCGAAAAGATTTCTGTTCAAGCCGATTGCAAGATTGTTCTTCTTCCTATAACCAATGATATGCTCGTTGCTCGTGGGAGAGACTACGAAAGTTGCCACACTTTTAAACTCATCGGTCAGCCTAATCAAGTGGCTCGTGCAAAAAATCTTCTTCGTCGTGCTTTACTCGAGATAAGAAGTAAATGATGAATGTCTTTTTCTCTTCTCTTTACGATGTTGGTGTAATGAATCGTAAGCAAAACATATATCAAAACGTGAAAATTATGAATCTCTAACTTAGCGTAAGTTTATTTTATAAATGCAGTTTACTATCCAATTTTCTATTGACTGTATTCTACTTTCTGTGTTTGTCACATCATCGATTTGCATTTGTAATGGAGGCCCGTTTCTTTTGTTGGTGGCTGCAAATTCCGGCACATAAGCCATTTCTATGCATAGGCCCTGTTCAACTGTAATCACTGTAAATCTTTTTAGAAGAAAAATATGTTAACGAAATGAAGCTATCCTCTCAATTCATCTTTTATCTAAACTTATAAAGGGATTTAAAACTTTGACGGTTTGTTTCTTTGGTTTGAAGAGGTACCTTAAAAGCTTCCAAAAGGCAGTCCTCAGGTCCTGTATAAACCGCTTCTATAGATTCTTTGGGTAACAGAAAAAACGTCCATGAAGAGGTAAAAGAATGTAAACTAAATAGCTAATAGAAGATTCATTCTGTTATCAACTCAAGCTTATGATTTCTAGTAAAATTCCACTATTCAGGTGTCCAAATATGTAGGGAAAAAAAGACCTGTTCCGGGTAATCCCAATTTTTCAAAAAAAGTTGAGGTGTACGGGTGGGAAGACGCAATGGGCCATGACAGTCTGCAGTACCGCCATTGCCTATGGTGCGAAAATTTTTAAATTACTTTCCTTCACCCTTCATTCCTTAGTCTCTTTAGAGTTCTTAATAACAAAAATGGCTGACGGTGTTTTCCAGGGTGCTATCGGTATCGATTTGGGTACCACTTACTCGTGTGTCGCTACTTTCGACTCCGCTGTCGAGATCATCGCTAACGAACAAGGTAACAGAGTTACTCCATCTTTCGTGGCTTTCACCTCCGAGGAGAGATTGATCGGTGATGCCGCTAAGAACCAGGCTGCTTTGAACCCAAAGAACACCGTTTTCGACGCCAAGCGTTTGATTGGTCGTGCTTTCGATGAGGACTCTGTCCAAAAGGACATCAAGACCTGGCCTTTCAAGGTTGTCAACTCCAATGGCAACCCATTGATTGAGGTTGAGTACTTGGACGAGACCAAGACTTTCTCTCCTCAAGAGATCTCTTCTATGGTTTTGACCAAGATGAAGGAGATTGCTGAGGCTAAGATTGGTAAGAAGGTTGAGAAGGCTGTTGTTACCGTCCCAGCTTACTTTAACGACGCTCAACGTCAAGCTACCAAGGACGCTGGTGCCATTGCTGGTTTGAACGTTTTGAGAATCATCAACGAGCCAACTGCCGCTGCTATTGCTTACGGTTTGGGTGCTGGTAAGTCCGAGAAGGAGAGACACGTTTTGATCTTCGACTTGGGTGGAGGAACTTTCGATGTTTCTTTGTTGAACATTACCGGTGGTGTTTTCACCGTTAAGGCTACCGCTGGTGACACTCACTTGGGTGGTCAAGATTTCGACACCAACTTGTTGGACTTCTTCAAGGCTTCTTTCCAAAAGAAGACTGGTCTTGACATCTCTAACGACCCAAGAGCTTTGAGAAGATTGAGAACCGCTTGTGAGCGTGCCAAGAGAACCTTGTCCTCTGTCACTCAAACCACTGTTGAGGTTGACTCTTTGTTCGACGGTGAGGACTTCTCCGAGAACATCACCAGAGCCAGATTTGAGGACATCAACTCTGCTTTGTTCAAGTCCACTTTGGAGCCAGTTGAGCAAGTCTTGAAGGACGCCAAGGTCGGTAAGGCCCAAGTTGACGAGGTTGTCCTTGTCGGTGGTTCTACCAGAATTCCAAAGATCCAAAAGTTGTTGTCTGACTTCTTTGACGGTAAGCAATTGGAGAAGTCCATCAACCCAGATGAGGCTGTCGCTTACGGTGCTGCCGTTCAAGGTGCTATCTTGACCGGTCAATCCACCTCCGAGGACACCAAGGACTTGTTGTTGTTGGATGTCATCCCATTGTCTTTGGGTGTTGCCATGCAAGGTAACGTCTTTGCTCCAGTTGTCCCAAGAAACACCACTGTTCCAACCATCAAGAGAAGAACCTTCACCACTGTTGCTGACCACCAAACCACTGTTCAATTCCCAGTTTACCAAGGTGAGCGTGTCAACTGTTCCGAGAACACCTTGTTGGGTGAGTTCGACTTGAAGAACATCCCACCAATGCCTGCTGGAGAGCCAGTCTTGGAGTCTATCTTCGAGGTTGATGCTAACGGTATCTTGAAGGTCACCGCCGTTGAGAAGTCCACTGGTAGATCTGCTAACATCACCATCTCTAACTCTATCGGTAGATTGTCTACTGAGGAGATCGAGAAGATGATCTCTGACGCCGAGAAGTTCAAGAACTCCGACGACGCTTTCGCCAAGAGACACGAGCAAAAGCAAAAGTTGGAGGCTTACGTTGCTTCCGTCGAGTCCACCATCACCGACCCAGTCTTGTCTGCTAAGTTGAAGAAGTCTGCTAAGGACAAGATTGAGACTGCTTTGTCCGATGCTTTGCAAGCTTTGGAGATCGAGGAGTCTACTGGTGATGACTTCAGAAAGGCTGAGTTGGCCTTGAAGAGAGCCGTCACTAAAGGTATGGCTACCCGTTAAGCATAGCTTCTGATGATGAACTAATTTGTGTATAAACGGTCTTTCATTATTTGTTGAGGCAAATACAGTGTACTTATGATATTCATGTAGATTTGATCGTGTAAATTTGATTAGAGTTAATGGGATCCTTTGCACTCCGGCAAGCATTCTTAATTTTTTATTTCTTGTTCACTTGTAATTATTATCCATTAGTATACAGTTATTCGTCGAAGGTTTACTCCTCAAGAATATAGTTGCCAAGTTTGTCCATCCTAAGATTCTTGGAACCCGCTGAAAGGGCAGATATGATTTTTTCGTTCTCTGCCTCTTCATCTTCTGAATTCTGCTCGTTTCCGAACTCTTCCAGGTCATAAGCCTCATATTCTTCGTCGTCCTCTGCCTCCTCGTTATCTTCTGATTCCTCGTAGTCTTCGTCAGAGTCAAACTCGGAAGCATCATCTCCATATTCATCGCCAAGTTCAAGCGCTCTCATGCCCATCACGGCAGACTCCAAGTCCTTGTCCTCTCTGTTTTTCTTCTTTGTGTATCCGGAGGCCTTTACTTCCATGTCCAATTCGGCTATTCTCAGAACATCTCTCTTGAAATTTGGATAAGCGTATTTATAACCTTCACCATATCCTTCTGTGTCAAACATAGTAGCATCGTGTTCAGGGTTATAGAGAAACTTCTTGGCGAAGAAATCACGAATACCTTGCACATCTCTGTCGAAATAAAATTTAGCGTCAGCGTGTTCAATGGACACACACTGTGGGAAGTCAATAACTACAAATCCAAATTCGTGCTTCTCAGCTTCCTCCTCATCTCTTATGATGATATTAAACTCATTGTAGTCACAGTGAATGAGCCCATGGTTGGCCAACTTCACAATGAAGTTCATAAGATCGGAGTACAACTTCTTGTACGATGGATATTTTTTCATGTGTTTCATGGGGTATCCTTTAATCCACTCCATGAGAACACAATGTCTCAGGTTATCGTAGGGCGTGGGAACAATGAAGCCGTTGTTATGCAAAATCGTCATGAATTCATATTCTTTTTCGGCCGCTAGACGACTCAAGTACATCCAGTTGGATGTCTGTTTGTTTTTCAAATAATCTCTGTTGTTTTTAACGGTCTTGAAGGATGTACGTCCCAAACGATGGATCTTTAATACCTTTTGCATACCCAGAGGATCGCTGACGGCATAGATGTCAGATTCTTTACCAACTCCAATCTTTGTACCAACAGAATATATGCTCTCTCTTTTTAACATCAGCTTCAACGCAAGATAATCGTAACCCGAGTAAGTAATACGGAATCCATCATATTTAGCATTTCTAAGACGAGCAACCAATTTGAGCTTTGCTAAATCGCCAAGAGCACGGTTCGTAGCTGACGGAGACTTCAAAGAGCCAATTGAATGAATCATTTGCGTAGGCACCAACTCGTGATTTCTAGATCCAAGCTCCATTGCCTGGAGAACTCTAAAGTCATCGGCAGTAAGATACCGCATATGGGAAGTGTCGAGCTTCATTATAAATTGATTTTGCTATTATTACTAGATATGAAATGATGATTCAGAGATTCTATGTATGTGACTTCAACTGGACTTGTCGAAGAGCTGCGAGATGGAAGTGCGATGAGGTATTTGCAACCATGATAGTTACCAATATAAGGTGGCATTGAATCTCACAAACATATTTTAACTAACCACAAAAAATTTGTAAAGGATATTCTAATATTGGTTTAGTATAAAAAAGGTAATTTTTTCCTTTAGTCAAAAACTACGTTGGAATGTCAAGTATTGAAATTTCTATGAGTACACTTGAAAAAGTTCAAAAATAAAATGTTCCCGAATAAATGCAACAATTAGATTAAAACCAAAAAAACTTTATTTAACAAATATCTGGCGTAATGAAGTTTCCAAATAATCAAAATAACTTTCATGATTGCAAAGCATGTTCCTAAAGTCCACATTAGCTGCTCACGACATGAAGCTAACGGCTGCCACAAAAGACCTGAGGAGTATAAGCTAACTAATTATCGAGATAATATATTGTTCGAATTCTTTAGCCAAGTTTCTTCGGACTTTGATTCGTAATATCAAATCAACGCAGTTTTTCCGAAACTGAAGTAGGTTGACGCTAGGGAATACTTGCAAAAAATTTTTAATTTGAGGATCAAAACTCTTCAATAATCACTATATGCAGCTGGAAACAAATTGCAAATAGTTCATTTTGAATTCTTAGATTACGAATTGTCCCCCATACAATGCCCAATTGGGTAATCACCTTGAATACTCCGATCTGTAAACACACGATGACATGTTCGCAAAGAAGAAGTATGTTCGCAAAAGACCAGATAGAAAGCATGTAAGACGACGCGCAGGGCGAAAAAGTAGAATTCTTCGTCCACACTTCGAACCTCAAGTCCCGGAAAAGCCAACGTTCAATGCCTCTGGTTGTTCACCGTATCTGTGGATGAATATTAGGAGTGGAGTTACCGGACTCTGTAAACAACCAAACTCAGAGAACCCTTCCAATCCAGTTAAATCTTTAAGACTGATATGTGCTAAGACAGTAGCCTCCAATGTGGAATGCCTACATTCCTCATACTTTTGCGAAGCCTCTTGGACGTGTTGGAAACTTGTTTGGGAGGAAGCCCTCAAGCAAGGGACAGACCTGCCGCAACTATTCAGACTATTTACTGACACATTCGGATTGGAACGAAATTTCAGTTGCCATCCTCCAATTCACGGCACAATAGAGCGAGTGCACGGTTCTACAGCAGACTTGAAGAGATCAGCACTCTTAGCAAGCTCAATACCCAATCATCCAAGGCATAGAATCGAAAATGTTTTTTCAAACATAAGCATACCCGATTTTGTTCTGTTTGTGGGCTCATCTAATAATTGTGCTGTTGTAATCAATTGTGCAAAAATAGCACTGTACTCAACTCCTACTCTCCTTTCACTTTGTAAAACTCCAACGGTAAGTGCCATTGATATATCATATAATAGTGTTGTAGATGATCAATTCCTTCATACACTCAATGCTTGCTTAGTTACGGGAACTTCCAGCTTGAAGCTACTAAGGGTATGTGGGTGCCCTGCTGTAACAGTGAAGGGCATCTTGAATTTGCTAGAAGCGCGCCAAAATTCTTCACTAGTATACGTAGAAACCGACGTTAGCCTTCCCCGGCTGTCAATGTTCTCATCACGCTTTCTGCATTTGCCTGACTACAAAGAAGACCCTCCTATTTTAGGTACGAGGTGGAGAATGGTGAATGAGGAACATAGTGAAATGGCTTTCATTGCAAAGCATTCTTTGGCGACGAAACTACATTACTTTCTGCGTCTTAAAAAGCTCTTTAATTCTTCTAATGTTATTTGGGATTTCAAATTTTTTAATGAGGTGGCAGACCAGTCAATGAACATCGAAGACTTCAATGAGATTGTATGGCTGGATCGCTTACACACCGCTGTACGCAAAAAAATAACTTTGCCGCATATGTATTTCAAGGATCCAACTCTTCAAGTGGTTCCTCGAATTGTGAGAGATGAGAGGCCGTCAGAGATGAAATCCATTGATCGATCAAAAGCAGAAAGTTCTACGACCAGAAAGCCCAAATTTGTTAAAACAAATGCAGACTCTTTCTTTTTCGGGATTTGAATTCCTCCGGCGTTGTTTATTCAGTAATTTCTATACATTTACTTTAATGTAGTCACTGTTTCTCCCTCTTTAGCAAACGTAGTATCAGGGCGCCATTTGAAGGGCGTCTGTTGTCGAATGAAGGGGCCATTGGAAGTTGCAGTTGCAGCAGCTGCAGTTGGTCTTGCGCTCCGTATGTATCTTGTAGAGACAGGAAGGGACCACGGGTTGGAGGATGCCCACCTTGCAAAAGCAGAAGGAGACCAGCACCAGCACTATTTGTTGCACTTTGAGAAGTTGTAACAGAAGTAACAGGTGCTGTGTTTAGAGGATGTGCCTTAGGCAGCTCCGACTGAGTGGCCTCATAGTAATCGTCTTCGTCAGTGGCCACATCAAAATCATTAGCAATGCTATTGTAAATGTCCTTTTGGGATTCGGAGATATCGTCAAAATTTTCAAAATCCTCAAAGTCATCGAAGTTCTCGAACTTGGAGAAGTCTGCGTTCACTGGTGGTGTTTGGTACCTAAGGTTTTTTGGTGTTTCAGTATTGCGATTAAGCATCGACAAGATTTGGTTTCCAGCACTCAAATCCAGCTTTGGGGGCTGCGTCTGATCATGTGCGGCAGGTGTTTGGGGTAAGCCGAATTTGTTGACATCAGGTGATTGGTGGGAGACAGAACTCTTTTTGAGGATATTCAAAAACTGCGCAGGTGCAGATATATTGGTTGGAACAGACTGGTTATCTGGGGCATGCAATTTTAAGTCTGATTGACTCGAAGTCTGCTGCCCACTTCCTTGTACTGGCATTTCAAAGCCATGAGATGTGGCGGGACCTGAATACTGCGACGATGAAAGAATATGCGCAGATGAGGTTTGAGAAAAAGTAGGAGATTGAGCAGTGGGTTGTGCCAATGGTTTTACCAGTTCAGAATTCTTTCTTCCTGAGTTCAATATGCTTAAAAATGAAGGAGCATTGGGGGCGACAGAATCACCTTCGGTGGCCTGACTTTTTGGGCTCTCAGGGCTTGGTGGCTTTTTGCCCAATATTGATAGGAGAGAAGCAGAATCAGTTTCAGTACTGCTTTTGTCACGTTTTAATAGGGTGATCTTTTTCGCTGGAGCTTCAGCAGGTTTAGGAATCTGTTCAATGGGTTTGGAGTTGACAGCCGGCTCAGGTTGTTTCTTTAAAATTTTAGGAGCAGGCTTTCCTTTCAAAATAGATAATAACTCCTTTGAGTTAGCCAGGGAAGACTTCTCACCTAGTGCAGAAGGGGCTACTGGTGCTGGATTTGCAACAGAGGAATGTAAAGAATTATTAGATTGAGCATGGCTAATTGAAGATGCAGCATAATCGGGAGGAGGTTGCTGCAATGGTTGAGGAGGTGGTGGAGGCTGGAAAGGTTTGCCATAAACACCGTTGAAACTTGGCACTGGAAATTGTGCAGGTGGCATCCCATTTTGGAAGAAAGGTGGTAAGAATTGAGGAATGTGACCAGGGCCAGCGTATATGTCTTGAAGATGTTGAGGGAGCGTCATTGGGACATTCACTGGACCATTCCAGTTACCGTTCGTAATCTCAGAATTATCCAGAGATTTTGTACCTTGTAAAATGTTTAGCAACTCCCTTCCAGCATCATCATTAGATTCTGATTCTTCTGTTACGGCAATGCCCATTAATTGTTTCAATTTGAGTTCAGCCTCCCTCATTAATGCATCTTCATTGCTCGAACCCTTCTGCTTGTTGATCCATCCAACCAATGGCTCCATCATCGCATTGACTACATAATACTTAGTGTGGTTTGTTCTGACCGATTTTCGAAGTGTTTTGATGTTAAACCACTTAATGTCGGCAATTTCGCATCTGACTAAAGGCTCAAAATTGAAGTTTTCAGGTACGTTTCTGGCCAAAAATATCCTGAAATTTTTACCTCCAATCGTTCTTTCAAGTACATCGTTCTCGTTGACGTAGTTACGAGCATCGAAGCTTGTCTCCTCACGTACTTCTCTAATAGCACACTCCATGTCTGTCTCGTCCTTAGAAATCTTTCCTCTGGGAAAAGACCAAGTTCCTGATTCTGGGCCGCGCACAAGAATCACCTTCGTCAAATCTTTATTCATCAATGCTATTCCACGGACGGGGATTGTGGATTTGTATTTGCCAAACTGACTCAAAGCGTCACTAGGGTTACCCCATTTCCAAATTAAGGGACATTTGCTCAAAATTCTTGGTGCAAATGATTTCATTTTCATTGCGGGCAATGAAGGGTTAAGAAGACGCACAAAATCCGTGTAGAACCATTGCCCTTCCTCTACCTGGAAACAGACTCTTTCTAGGGAAGACAAATCCTCCTTGGGCACATTGACCACGAAACGGACGAGGATATCTTCAAGAACATGGTCCACTGACTGGTTTAAAAAACCGTCTCTGAGATGAATGCTCATTTAGGGTTTGTTTTTTGTTACTTTAGATGTGTTATTAAAGTAGGTAAGACCAAAAGTTGGAGGAAAGTATGCAGGCCCTATGGGTATTCGGACAAAGGGTTTGGTATTACTGAGAAATGGGGAAAAAAAGATAAAAGAGTATTTTAAAATTGAGCGACTTACTTCCAATTGGAATTTTTCAATTCTTTGTGATTGGTATTCGACCGTGGTCGGTATGTTCGAGTTGCAGCCACTTTGGATATACCTGAGTCAGGCGTGGACTTACTTTGACATTTTAAACGGTTTCAAATATCAACAACTTATTCAGTTATGAAAAGAGAGACCAAATTAAATCTCAGATGTGCTTTGAAAAATTCAATTTGTGTCTCAATCTGTCAATTGTGGAAACAACTATTTCCACACACCCTCAGGCGATAAACATAGGTAACTGAAAATCATATAAGAATAAAGTAATTAATAAATCTAATTTCAATTTAGAAAATTATCGGGTCACTTTGAAACTTTTCTGTCAATGTGTCAAGAACATCGACCATGTCGCATTACCCCAGATCTCCATTGACTAAATTACCTATAAGTTTATTGTTAATCTGTTGTATACTCAAAAGCATAAAGATCTATTATGACTTTGCAAAAAAGGCTATTTAGCTCATGTTCACACGTTCTCGAGAAGTCTCCACGGTTTTTGAACACTGTAAAGGCAGCTAGTAAAGCTCCTTTGACTAAATCAGAGCATGTGTCTAGACCATTTGGCTACGATAAGAAGGTCAACCTTAGAAGCAGCCATGTTTCGATAATGAACTTATTCTCGAAGGAAGGTAGAGAGATCAACAGACGTCAACTAGACCACGATATTCAACACTCGCCATTCTACGAGTCGAAATCCTTTTCTAACTTGGAGGGCAAGATCTTCACACCACCCGTATCGTATTTCAAACAAGATAAATCGAAATACTTTCCAAATATTATTTCAAATGCATTGCTGGGGTCACCAGTTGAATTGTTTGACTTGTTCAAGAATAAGGTGTCTATTGTTCGTGTATTCTCCACTGTTTCTGGTGAAAATTGCACAAAGACATTCTTAGGAGACTATCTTAAGAAAAATGGCGAGAAAGAACTACAGACTAAATATCCTAATGCTCAAATAGTTGACTTGTGTGTTCCTCAGTCGCGCATTAAGGGTTTCTTTACACAGATCGCCGCTGGAAGTTTACGACGGGGCTTATCAGAAGAACGTCAAGGTATGTACTTCATTCTTCCGTACGGAACCTTTGACGCAGACACTCGTAGGATTTTAAAGTGTGACAATTCTTGTTCTGGATACCTTTATGTCGTTGATGAACAAGGCAAGATTAGATGGGCTACTTCTGGCAATGCCACGGAGGAAGAGACTGAAACTCTCTGGAGAGCTGTAAATGGTTTACAAAAGGGGTTGCTACAAGAGGCCAAGGCGGAGCCTGCTAACTAGATTGTTCCTAGACTTTGTAACATTGTATATACTTTTTTAGACACACGCGCTCAATTATCTAAGGGAATTGGCAATTTGCCTTGAAGCTAATGGCAAATAAGTAATATGGTCCGAGACCTATTTTTTGAGCTAATTTAATACCCTAACTTATAAGTCAATGATGGTCATTATGTTGACGCGATATCAATAACACTAAAACAAAGACACATTTAACTGAACAACTCATATAATTACGGAACACAAAATAGATTTGCATTAAATATTATCATTTTCTATGTTTGACCGATCTTAGTTTCAAATTGACCCAGAAGTAATACCAAAATCGATCTAGTTACAATCAAAACAAACGTACAAACTAACCAAAAAACTGAACACATTTTTCATTTTTTTAACAGTTTCTCAATCACACTAATAAAATAATATTTTCTCGGCTAACTTTATTCATTTTCGCCTCACTCAATATTTGAAACATAGTAGGGCTGCAACCCTAACCACATAGGTTTCATACTTCTCTGCCACGTGACGCGCATCAACCACCCTGGCTACGGTATCAAAATTCTTCAAGTCGCCAAATTTCAACACCTCTACAACGTCAATAATGTCTGCCCCAGTCAACAAGGAGAAGGTCCAAGAGCAAGCCCAAGAGATCCACAAGATCAAGATCACCTTGACCTCTACCAAGGTCAAGGCTTTGGAGAAGGTCTGTGCTAACATCGTCAAGAACGCTAACGACAACCAAGTCGTTAAGAAGGGTCCTGTTAGAATGCCAACCAAGGTCTTGAAGATCACCACCAGAAAGACTCCTAACGGTGAGGGTTCTAAGACTTGGGATGCTTACGAGATGAGAATCCACAAGAGAGTCATTGACTTGCAAGCCCCAGCTCACATTGTCAAGAAGATCACCGTCTTCAACATGGAGCCAGGTGTGGACATCGAGGTTACTGTTGCTGCTTAAGCGATTTGATCTTTAATTGTATCAAGAATCAATTTGCGTGGGCGTGTAGTGGGCCGTGAGGAAAGTATCTCAAGGTTGTGTTGTATCCAAGTGCTCTAGGCGTGCCGTGTATTGTAAAGATGCACAGACGTTGTGGTGATGCTATCAGGATTTGGTACTGCTATTGAGAGGTCATACATTCAGGGAGCTCTATATGTACTATAATATAATCAGCTAAAAGTATATGAGATTGTAGCTTTGTATATGCTTGGATATTTTACGATATAGGATTTTAATGACTAATTAAGAACCGAGTAACTATGCAATATTCCATTAGAAAGCCTTATTTTTTAATTTAGGAATGTAAGATCCAGGTCCATTAAATCTAAATTGTTCAACTATATACTCAGAGAGACAAATTATGTTCATTGCAGTGAGTTGAATATCAGTTAATTTTTGAAAGTGCTACCATTACCGCGTCTTCAATTTTGAGCCCAGCGGGCACCTTAAGTTCACTGTCGAACATTTCAGTCACCTTGGAGATCCCTTCGATATTTTCCTGTTTGAAACAATGCTCAAGATGCTCTAGTTTGCTCACGACAAGAAGAACGTTACCCTTGGAAATGGGCTGTGCCAAGTCTAATGATGTTTTAGGTCCATTGCCGAAATATTCGTTTGCATTGACAAAGACAGAATCAGTATAGCCATCTGGGAAGCTCAGTTCTGTGAACACTGCAGTGATCAGCTTAGCCAATCTGACGTAGTATCCAAAAGCTGCTTTGCTTCCAGATACACCGTATGCAACTTGTGGACTGACTACTTTTTTATTTTTCACGTCAATTGTAACTCTGACATTTACAGGCACCTCTTTTCCAGCCAATTCCAAGAGGGTTGAACCACCAATGTTCACATATTTTGTAACTTTGAGCTTTTTCAAGGCGCTGGCCTTCTTGTTACGTTTTTGGACTTTGGGTGTGTGTTTTGGAGTAGTCAATCCTTCTTTAAAGTCATCACCGACATTGTTATTGTTCATGAATGGTAGCGTACTTAGAGTAGGAAGCTTTTCTGCATATTTAAACTTTTTGTTGTACTTGCTGGCATTAAAGACTGCTTTCGTTAGATATTTGGGAGTAACGAAGTACTGAAGGAGAGTGGCAAAAAGAATTGCGTTACTATCAAGGTCATCAGGGTCTTGCTCTTTCGCGCCTTGTGTCTTTTTTGCTGATTTTGGAACGGGATCAGCATCATTATCCCCGAACTTGACTTTAACATTTCCAGTGCTTCCCTCCAACTTGACCTCAGCAACGGTCTCTTGGCTCTTCTTAGGCGGTATATCAAGTATGACGATTTCAGAGACTTGGAACACACTAGCAGCCTTGGCGACCTGGTAGGCAATATTGGTTACTTGTTCAAGGTTACGAGCATTACTTGTGGAAATGACGGAGGAAGGGATACACAAGGAATAAGTGACATCGCCAGAAACTTTTGTAGGCTTCTTGGTTGGCTTTTCTTCGACCACAGCAGATCTTTTGGCCATATCGCTTTCACTATTGATAAGATAGATAACTGTGTCTGGGGATCTGAGATGCGATGCTCATCGAACTCCTCCACAATAAATGCCCACAAAGTGTGAAGTTGGAGATATTAACATAAAAATAAAGCTTTACTTTTTTAATTTTCAAAGATTCAGAAGTTTACGAATGTTATTAAATCTAGCGCATAAGTTGTAGATCAAATCTATTGAAATGTATTTTATTGCACTCTTCAGAAGGTATATGTGAATGTACAACATGATCTAAATCCTACTTTTAATTAGCCACCTCATCGTCGTTCTCCTCCTCATCCTCGGTGTCAACATCCTCGGCCTCCAACTCGGCAATTCTAGCTTGGGCTCTCTCAATATTCAACTTGGTTTGCTCCTCCTGCTTAGCTTCCAAAGCCTCCAAGGTCTCCTTCAAGATCTTAATGGTCTCTGAAACCTCCTCGTGCTTAGATGGCAATGGAATAGCCAAGTCAGCCAAAGAAAGAATAACCTCAGTGTCAACAGTGAAGTTCTTGTTCTTTTGAGCCTTCTTCTTGTTCTTCTTAGACTTGGAACCCTCAAAGAAAGATTGCTGCTCCTTCTTGATGATCACAACATCGTCAGGCATGGCAACTTGTCTAATGGTATTCTTGTTTTGGAAAGTCGACTTAGTCAATTCAGCGACGGTGTTAGTCTTAGGACGAACGTAAGTTGGATCGAAGTGAGCCAACAAGTTGTGGATTTCGTCGATTTCCTTGGTGAAAGCAGGAACGCTGGCCTCAGCCAAAACACGCTCAGCGGCCTCCTTTTGCTTGGCCTTCTTTTGCTCAGCTTTTTGAGATTGGAACTCCTCCTCTCTCTTCTTTTGCTCCTCGGCCAAAGCAGTCTTGAACTTGGAGAGCTCAGCACCAAATTCGTCACGCAACTTACGGATTTCGTCGAACTTGCCATCCTTCTCCTTTCTGAGAGCAGCTCTCTTCTTGAACAAATCAGCCTTCTTGTCGAACATGGACTTGTTGGATGCTTGAATCTCGTTCAATTCCTTTTGAACAGACTCGAAGCGCTCTTGAACCTCCTTGTTACCAACAGAAGACAATTTCTTCTTCAACTCAGCAATCTTGGCCTTGTCGTCGTCGATAAACTTTTGCTGCTTCTCAATCTCAGAGAAATCCTTACGCAACTTACGTAAGGAAGTCATTTCCTTGATGTAGCGTCTTTCATCAGCCAACATCAAACTACCAGAGCCAACCAAGTCATCCAATTGCTTGATACGGGCGTCGATTTCGCCAGTAGACTTGTAGCTGTTTTTGGAGCCAGTCTTGTTGATCTCGGCAATACGTCTCTTCATGTTGGCGTCGACGACCTTGATCTGCTCCTGGATGACTTCACGGTCCTTCTTCAAGTCACCTTGTTTGGCAATGATGTCCTTGATTTCCTTTTGCAAGGTGTTTCTCTTCTCAGTGGTCTTTGGATCAAGAACCATCTTGTCAATCTGAGCGGTGAGCTCGTTGGCGGTAGCGTCCAACTTGGAGATTTCGGAACGCAAAGTTTCAATCTTCAGCTTCATTGCCAGGTCATCTGGACGCTTGAGGAAGCGCTTTGGGCGTTGTGGGGCGGACATGGCGGGGATTTGGGACTTAAAGAACTGAAAAATTTGGTTATTAAACGGACACCTTGACCTATTGAGGGGGGTCAAGGTGCAGGCAAGCTAAGGGCAATTTGGTGACGAACAGTGAAGAAAAGAATGAGAAGAAAATTAGAATTTAAGTGTTGATCTCATTGAAAATTATATGTAGTTTTTCTTCTTGAGTTCTCCTAAAAGTTTATTTGGGTTCTTATCATGCTTGGCGGTTTGCCAATAGAGACATTGGTCATACCGCTGAAGTAAAACGGAAGATGTTTGGCCAGGCGGGATAGTAATTATTAGACGGGATCTATATGAAATGTCAAATGACAAGGATTTAATCTAGAGATTTTGTTTTGGTTTCGATTCACAAAGCTGGCGGTGAAGGCTCCATTTCACAAGAATCCCAAATCACGCGTTTAAGATACTCATAAAGTAAAAGTGAGAAAGTGCATTTTTGAAGCCTTTTTCGGCGTTTCGTTGTCTACCTTTAGAATCAATCATTGACAATTTAGGGATTGCTTTGCTATGGATGACACCCTTTGATCCAACTGTCCGTACAAAACCTAATGCTGTAGCGCAAAGGGAAATTTCCTATGTATACGTGAAAGAATCTCTAGGTAATTAGGTTCATTTTCCGGCGTCAATATGCCGTGGCGGATAAGGAAATCACAAATGACCAAAGCACAATTGGGTTTGAACTCGCCCTGAAGCATCCTTGCTTTAATCTCGTCAATTGTCATCAATTCAAAATTCTCGGCTTCGCCATCTACAGGGTGCGGGATATTATCTGTTTCCAGTTCGAAAGCCAAATCGTAGATATACTCGATCTCAGGCTGAGCGTGTCCTTCTGGGCCATAAGGCTGAATTATGTAAGAAACTGCACCTGCTGCCTTTATGTTACTCTGAACAAAGCTTTCGCTTAATCCGCCCTCCTCGTAGCACTCTTTGATGACATTCTCCCAAATTCCATAAGGATAACCTAAGCCGCCTGCAATTGTATTATCAAGCATTCCAGGGAATGTGGCTTTGGTAGGAGAGCGACGTGGAATCCACATCTTGATAACCTTTTCCTTGGTTTTCTCAGCTGGTATGTAACCATTTATGTGAACACCATAGGTCACGACGCCTAAGAGACAAGAGAATGCTCTCTCGAGGAGCATGTACGGAACCAGCCGAGGATAATAAACTGTGTACAATTCATCCCTCCATCCACTTCTCAAGGTTTCATCAGTATGTTTCCAGTCGCAGGCGATCTCAGAGAAGATGGTGTTTCTGTCCTCAAAGGTCAGCAAACCGTCCCCTAACTTCACCAGCTTATCTTTCTCAGAAACCACAAACTTGTCAGAATGAAGCCCCGATACGAATCGCGTCGCAATCTCAGGAATAATGTACCCAAGAAGATTTCCATCATGTGAGAGAAATCTCCAGTAATGCAGGGTCCCGGAATAGGGGAAGGTATCGCAGGAGTCTACGATCAGGATTAGAGACTGCATCATGACGATCTATTTTATACTAATTGGTAACAGATCAATGGGCGGGTTCGCCTGACGTGGTAATTAAGCCCGATTTGGAAAAATGGCTTTACTTCTTGATCTCGGGGTTGAGTTTATTACGCGCATGTCAACCTATCTAGGAAGGTCTTATGTGCAGGATCTTCAATTTTTATCAAATGCAACTAAGTTGAATAACATAAGCAGGTATTTGGGATTTTAAAGCGGAGAAGAGTTGAGGAATAAATAGAAATTACGATTTTTAGCTATCTTTTCGAAAAAAAACAGCGGCTGTGGTCAAATGTTGTGGGATGTGGTATATACTCTAGAGGGTGTGGGACACGACCATCTGACTCTTGTTTACATAACCAACGCCAACCTGCGAATATCTTTTTTCATAACCACGTTCTGACGCCTCAGTACATAAGCAAAGAAAAGGAAGGGAATCGCTTGTTTTTTGTCTTCTTGTTATTTTTATTCTTCTTTAATTCCACTTTTTCTCTGGTTTTGCTGTTAAACTTGCCCCTTCTGAGCCAAAATATCCGATCGGAGATTCGGCCCATCTCAAAGCGATTCCAAGTGTATTTCTTTGAAAATTCACATTTAACTTTCGAAAAAGCTACTTGTGATTGTTTTTGTCAAATTTCCAATCGCAAAAGCGTCTAATCCAAACCTTTTATTGCCCCTCTTCCGATGAAATCGCCTAAATCACCGGCAGGCTCATTGTCATCAATTCTGTCCTCAGAATCGACAAAAAACTTGATTCACAGTTTGTCAAAAGCAAACTTGGATGTAAAGGCACCTGAATATAATGCCACTCCTCTTCCTACAAACTCAACAGTGACCCCAGTTCTACCGCTGACTGGCCCTACAGGTCTTGTGCTTCCTAAAGTGACAGAGAGTAAAAAGCCTATTAAATTCACTGTGCGCAAGGTTTCTAGAGATGAAAATGTGACACTTCCTTCCAGAACGTCTCCTAAGCCTCGTCAATATGCATATGGTAATCTTCCTGAAAACAGGAAGAAGTTGGCGGAACGCAAGGGAGATAATGCTCTACAACAACACCAGGAGAAGTACGACTCATATGTGAAACGCTTGGATAAGATAGATAAGGAAATTGAGTTTCTTCTCAACTTGCTTCCACCTTATAACGTAGAGATCGATTATGCAACGAGAAGTAAAATTACCAGAGCAGTCGAAAAATTGCGCATGAAACGTGATGAAATTGAGAAGAAGAAGCATAGCTTGGGCATGACTATTAGCCGTATGTGGAGAGAGTATGACGAGAACGAAACTTGGGTAAGAACAGTGAGTAACCATTAAATAATGAGGTTCTTCGAGCAAACGAGACACTTAGACGAATAAATAATTCAATATGTAATATCAGAATCCCTACATAATTAATATAACCTAGATTTAACCTCCATTTTCTCTTTTTATGCATCCATTTAACAATTAATTTGACAATATGACTACATACATTCTTGTTGCAAGAGCCAGCTTGCATCTACTTTCTAAGAATTTCTGGATCAACCTTATTGATGGCACCATTCATGGAAAATACCGAATCTTGAGACAATTGGGAATTGGAACTAGTCCTAGCCACCTCAACACATGATGAATACACTGTATCAAGAACTAGTAAGTCCTTGATAGAATCAGGACGCAAATCATAAACAAGTTGACGAAATGAGGGCAGTTTAATGACATCAATTGAAAGCTTATTCTCATGCAAGAAAGCGAGGAGGTGCCTAAGTAGCTTCGTCTCAGAATATGGCGTCTCATCAAAAGATTCATGTGCAAATCCATCTTCATAACGGTCTTCAACACCGATGGTACGACCAGCCAATTGTCTTTCAATCGAACTGTTATGGATTCGCCCATTATCATATTGGGTAGGGCGGTGCAGTTTCTGAGATTGAAGGCGAATCTCCGGTGATATGTTATCATTCTCATCGCGAATATCTTGATGAGTCATGTCATGATTGTGATGGTGTGAATTCTGTTTGACACGTTGACTGGATGGTCCACGATGTGACTGCGCATTCTGAAGTTGATTGGCGAATTTTTGTTGAGGGTAACTCTGTTGATTTCGACTCAATGGCGACAGTTGGGCTTGTTGCTGTGGCCCATATTGGTTTGGCAGATTTTGAGACAAATGGGAATTTGTGTTGCCTTGATTTCCTTGGTTAGGTGGACCGTTGAAGACAGACAGACGGGGATGAATGTGGTTCCCGGATTGGCTTTGATGATTGTGAAGACTGTGATTTTGCGGGCCCATATTATTTTGGATATTTTGGTGATTTTGAAAATCCTGATGATTTCGATGATTTTGATGATTTTGATGATTTTGACGATGTTGTGCGGATGACTGCGGCATTGGACCGGTGTAATTTTGATTATTTTGATGACTCGGCGGTGAGATACTGGAATAAATTTGAACATTCTGATTAATTTGTTCATTGTTAGATCGGTCTGGATCTTGTCCATGCTGTTGATAGTTTTGAGAGCTAGGACCATTAGCATAATTAACAGAGTGCAGCTGATGCAGAGTCAGTAAAGGTAGTTGATGCAATTGCTGAGGTTGTAAACCTAACAGAGACAAGCTACTTTTCCTTCTGTTTAACCCATTCTCTCCAAATGGAAGCAGAATTTGGCCGCCGTTGTAGTTCATGCCTCCACCATCTATGAGCATAGCTCTTGTGTTATTTGCCAGCGATTTTGTAAGTTTATGTGTTCGTAAATGCTCGCTCAATTTTTTTGGCGACCCTTTGTCGCTTGATCTTCTTTTAACAACCTTTCCACAGTAATCACACACAGCAACGTTTGGATCAGTGGGATCTTGAACAAACCAGGACCAAACCCACAGTTTCTTCTTTGCTCCAAATTTTCGCCCAGGTCGATTTTGTCTGCGTATGGCATCTTCGAGATCAAATTTCCTATGGCCACCTAAAGACTCTCGGCTATCCAATTGACCGCCCAGGTTATGTTCGGTAAGACTGTGTATTGCCATTGAAGAAGGAGGGTCAGTATTAAGAATGATATTTTCGCCAGCTGAGAGAGGAGCATCGGAGCCGGCGTTGTTCAAACTATGAAGCGGACGTATGCCGTTGCCTATAACGCTGTTGCCAACATTTACTCCATTGGCATCACTCAAACTACCGAGACTGCCTGAATTATTTAAGGTACCTATTGAGCCCCTGTGAATCAGTGTTCTAACATCTGAATTGCTTGAAATGTTTGAGATAGCCTTGGATATTACGGCGTTCTGATCAAAAAGCCGACTCATCTCGTGGTTACTAGGATTTGAAGAAAGGTCCAGTAGTGAGTTTCTCTTTTCAGATGATCGTACACTGTGTGCTTGCCGACTGGCAAGAAAAGTATCTACCGAATTCTGCCTTAAATGACTTTGGGGTATTTGCCGTGGACCAGAGTTTCGCAAGATCTCCTCGTTGCCTAACAGCTTGTTAGGGGTACCGGATTGACTCTCATTCTTACCAATTTGAGTTCCCGAAGCTCCGATGCCATAGCGTAGATCGCTTGCAATGTCGTTATGAGTGGTACTGAAATCAATTTCTTCAGGATTAAGATCCTTCTTTGAGTTCGCTTTCAGTGAGTCATTGGTTTCGAAATTCAAAGATGTTCTTTTATTGATAGCCGAAGTATTATCCTTGCGTGCCTTCAGGAGGTTGCTGTTACCAATTTTGTCATTGTGTGCAACTTCAGTTACACTGATGCTGTTGGAAATGTTTGACAGACATATTTGCTCACGGACACCATCTAGATTCGAAGCGGTCGATTCCAGACTTTTGGGCACCTCATTTTCACCAGATGCCTTTCTAAGAGATTGAGAGACATTTTTATCTTCACCGGTCGTGTCTAATCTGGCGCTCAAAGAACTTGGACTGACGATATGTCCCACAGTAAGACTCATTTTCGAGTTTGCATTATTGGACAGAGATGAAGAAGCGTTATTCACAACACCATTGACACTCAGAGTTTCTTTATTCGATTTAGCTTCTTGGTCTTTCGGTAAAGGCGCTAATAATATTGAAGGTGCATCGTGTGTAGTGACCTCCGAGGGGAGTTTAGCATCACTGGCACCGACAGCTGTCGAGACTGGAACAGAAGGCACAGTATTTAAAAGTTGTGGTTGCTTACTATCGCCAGCACCCATTGAAATATTCGCCAACCTTTTTATCAGAAGATGTCGAGTTCGCTTCGATCCGTTTGTTTGTTTGAACTTAAACCGGAACCAAGACCGGAATTTGAATGCGAGGGTGAGGGAATCCGGGGTACGCGAATCCACTGTCGAGGGTTGGCACGTGACTTCTAAAGTGCAGCAGGGAGTAGACCAGAGGGTTAGGAGGGTCACGTGATGAAATGCCTAACGGTTTCAACTGACCCCTGAAAAAGAACGACACTAATTTCTCACCAAGACTTTGTGAAACAGATAGCGAAACTAGCATTGCCCCATTAGGCAGAAAATATGCTTAATACGTCATCTTCTGCTCGCCAAAGCTCCAAGTATGATATGCTAAATTAGCTGGCTGATGCAAGTTGCGACCCCATTTGGGATTTTGTCCCAGCGATACTGCAGATAGCCACAACTAAATCTTTTAAGTACAGGCTTCTAATTAGGAACAAAGAATTAAAACGCATAGATTAATGGCTATGAACGTGACTTCTAAAAAATTTACTTGCAAGATTCATCTGATTAGGAATGAAACAAAGAGCGGCAACGTCTGGAGTTGCCAGATCTGCATTTCAGCGAGTGTGTTTGCGCACTCGCAACCGTTCAAATGCAATTTGCAGCCAGCCTGGGAACAAGTATATATCTTGAAGATACACATGAGAGCTTGAACTTCTACTTTTTCCTTACAAAAAAATATTGCAACAGCTGTAACAGATATCCAAAAGCCTGTAGACCTCGCCAACTACTCAACCTAGTCACTCTTTCCCCCTCCAACTTTAGTCTTTCCTTTACCATCACTAAACCACGAAAATGAACTTGTCATTCTTGGTTTCACTTCTTTCAGCTACTGCCTCAATTGCTCCAGATCTCGAGAAGAGAGGCGCTGTGACTGTCCAATTGACCAGAACGGTCCAAGACTTAGTCTCTGTGACATCTGTGGTCGCTGGCCTGGAGTCTACAGTTACTAATACCAACACTCAGACCACTACCACTACCACCACAAGATATACTTCTACTTTTACTTCTACAATTTTTGGTCTGCCTTACGAATTTGTAAGCGTGATCGAAAGCTCTGCAGCACCTGCGTCCACCACTTCTCCATCTGTTCAATCCTCCGCCGGCAGCAGCACTTCCTCCTCTGTATCGCAGGCTTCTACCTCGGCTACCGGCCAGTCGCAAGCGCCATCATCATCATCGCCATCTGCTGCTCCTGCTTCGTCTGTCTCACCAGAGACTTCTTCTCCAACCACTACTGTTAGTCCTTCTACTCAAAGTGCGCCAGCTACCACAACCGCGCCATCTACAAGCAGCACAAGCAGCACTAGCAACGTGCTGGTAACTGATGTCGACTCGGTTATTACCGATAACGGTACTGTATTCCCTGTGTCTACTGATGGATACATTCTCGGAGGTGTTCTGACTTCCACGATGTCTGGCGGCGTTTGTGTCGTAGACTATGACTACTACAACAGCGACTACACCGAGACTGTGACTTCGACCAGCACTCTTTATTCCACCACTACGCTTTAAATGTCCTTTAATTGTTTTCAAATATAATTTTGATACCTGACTTACCATCTGTAAACAAAGTGTGTAGGGCGTACAAGCCACTAGGCAGTAAACTTGTTAATAGACAAAAGATTAACTAGTGAGATTTCTATATAAAGAAATCCGATTATGCAGCTTAGTCTAAGTTAAATAAAATAAAAGAAAATAAAAAAGCTTGGAACTCTTTATTATATATCTTCAAAATGGATACCTAAAAGCATAGAACTTAGAGGGCGATTGCCACAGCCGCTACAAAGATTTCGTAAAAATAACCTGTATTCCCAAAAATAGAACTATATATCATAATCATACAAATGCCACAAAACCCGTGTCAACCGTCACCCTAGTTGAGCTCGACAATAGACATGGCTCTGTCTCTAGCGATGGTGGCATCGGTGATAGGAGACAATGGAGCGCCAGCGGCTTGCAATTGTGGTGAGAGGGGAGACACATTTGGGATGATGAATGGCTCAGAGATGTCGTTAGACAATTCGAGGAACTTGACTGGAGCAGACATTATATTTATGTGTGTTTTGTATGCAAATGTGGTTTCAAAGCTTGAACAAGGTAAGCTTTCAAGTGGTATAAAGTAGATAGTGTAACTGTTAGTGTAGCTGTTATTCGGTGTAGCAGTAGATGTCTTTTTGACTTGTGTAAGCTAGACCTTTGTTTCTGTTTGGTGAAATAAAAAATTTTGACGGCGGGGCAGAATAGGTCCTTTTATATGTTTTGCTGGACTTGTACTTCCGGTCAGTGGAACATTTTTCTGGGGAATCTCCGAAGTTCAAAGTCCGATGTGCCGGTCATGCAGGTGACGTAACAAAGAGTCATCGGTAACCTAAGAGGCGGGAGATAAGGGACCGGCCCGTCGATGACTCGTTCGGTTTCTTTTGATTTCTTTAATCCTAACCAAAACAAAATGCATTTCTCTTCAATTGAATTTTTTTCGTGGTTATTTTCTCGCCCGGAAGTCATCAGCTCATGACCCTCGGTCGTTCGGAGTCAGGCAAGATAACATTTTAAGGTTCACTATATGCACACTCCGCATGAAGTCCGACCGCCGAATATCGCAAGTGCATATCCGTCTTAGTCAACCCAACCCAGTTTGCCACAAACAGATCGTATTACAAACCAAATGTGAAATGATGTAATATGTGAATCTAATATGGAAATAGAAAATGATATTTAGAAAAGACTTTGATTGGTCACTTAATGATTTGTATAGGTTATATTTGGTTCAATTAGGCAGACGGAGACGGTAGTCGGAGTGGATACAGCCGTGCCTCCATAGAATTTTGTAGCCTAATTAATCATCATCATCATCATCATCTCCATCATCATCACCATAAGCACTTTAATAGTCTAATTTCAGAATTTTTGGAAGAAACCCAAAATAAGAATTTGAATTTATTCATCAACACGTTGTTTAACTTCGCCTCTCACTTATTTTGGGTCGAACCTAAACGAGAAGCATGAGACCATAATGAGTAATCATATGCGGTAACATCGTCTTCAAAAGTTACAGAAATGTTGATTTGTACTTTTGTGTACCCCTGTGTCGCTAGAAAATGATATAAAACTTAATACATTGACAACTGTAACTATACTGACAACTACAATTGTTTCAATAGCCATGTGGCACATATGCATTTCGTTCTTAAATCTTCAAATGTACATACTACACACTTAAGCCTCAACAGCCTCAGCCTCAGGAGCAGCCTCAACAGCAGCCTCCTTTTGTCTGTAAACTTGGACCTTGACCTCTGGGATAGCCTCGTCCTCGTCCTTGTTCTCAGCAATCTTAACAGCATCTGGCAAGGCAGTTGGACCGAACTTGTTCTTGGATGGGTCTCTCATAATCTTGACCTTAATACCCAAAACACCTTGTCTCATCAAAACGTGTCTGATGGCAGTGTCGATGAAGTCCTTGGTTGGTTGACCGGAGTGGATCATGAAACCGTCAGAGTACTTTTGGGACTTGGCTCTAGCAGCTCTCAACTTACCAGAAACAACAACCTCAACACCCTTGGCACCAGCAGCCATGGAGAATCTCAAAACACCGTAAGCAGCTCTTCTGATTGGCAAACCAGACAACAACTTAGCCTTCAAAGCCTCAGCTTGGACAGCAGCGGAAAGAGCTCTCTCCTCGACTCTCTCAGCGTAGATAACGAGACGCTCGGAGGTCAACTTGAATCTCTTGACAATCAAAGAGGTCAACTCGTGGATTCTTCTACCTTGCTCACCCAAAACACCTTGAGTGTTAGAGGCCTTGACAATAACCTCCAACTTGGTAGAGGTCTTTCTAACCTCAACACCGGCGTAACCTTGCTCGGCCAACTCTCTGGTGAAGAACTCGTTCAACTCGGCGTAGAAGACACCATCGGCGACTAACTTTCTCTTCTTGGACAAAAGCTTTTGGGCAGACATTTTTAATTCTGGGTGATGAAATATGTTAATGGGGGGCAGATGGATTTTTTTTTTCACTAGTCGCACAGAATGGGTTTGGACTTTACACGACCTTTTGAAAAAATAATTTTGGTCACGTGAAAGACAAATATGCAGGTACCGTTGTATTTTCAAAAGTGAACTACAGACATTTTCTTCATTAAAGACATTATTTGATGATAAGGGAGTCGGATGGTTGAGAACATTTTTATATCGGTGCTCAAAATTAAGTTCTGAAGTTACTCTCCGTTTTCTCTCGAGAGTTATTTGCTCTTTCATAGGAGGTTGGAGACAGAAAGCAGCGCCAAAAATTAAAAACTATAGATTGTATCTTATTTTTTATGAACTTAAAGTCAATGAACTCTTTGTTATTGTAAGTTCGAGAGCAAATGCGGTATTGCTCTTTCTTTTCATAGGCTTAGGGTAATAATGCACATGATCTCTCTAAACTGCTTAATCAAAAATTGAAAGCTTCAAAATACAATTTGGGGATTATTATCGCAACATCGCTAAGATTGGAGATTTTTGACGATGCTTTGTACCTCGTTCGTAGACTGATGCTATTTGTATTTGGTGATTCTTGGCTGCAATCTTAGCGGCTATATAATTTGCAGCCACGCCTATGCTTCTAGCATGAGACTGGAATTGATTATTTTTGCTTTTTCAATCTATAATTGATATAAGGGTTTCTTCATTATGGAAGAAAGTTTGGTATTAGAATTCATCCCTTGATATAGTGTGATTATTTGGTGCTAGTCTCGTTTGGTCTTGATCCTCTTCATCTAGTGTATGTTGTTTGTTGTCTGTGTCTAAGTCAAGCTTTTTTTCCCACTGAACAGTTGGCTTAATTTTGCGATTATATCTCACCTTCTGTGGCGTAATTCCAAATATGTTTAGTTCATCGACATTACGGCTTGACCACTTACAAGATATTTGGGACAAACATGACCGTACAGACTCTAAAATTTTAATACGATATCGTCGAAGAGACCGAAAAATGATTCAATAACGAAAGCTTAAATCAGGTATCACTAAAGACCTCGAAGTTGAACTACCAATGGGTACAGTCAACTTTGGTGCATCTACTCATCAAAATCTCTATCGTCACATAACTTACTTCAATACAAAAAGGTTTTCCAAAATCAAACAAAATACAAATAAACTTCTAGTTTCTGATTGGTCCATTAACAAAAAATTTCTATTACTTGGATCAAACCGGATTTTGCCGAGCCTCATATTGTGTATATACGTTATCTGCATATCGTCCGGATCAAGAGCAACAACCTATCACCAAATTCTAACCAATTCTTTCCACTTTTTGCTGTTGCTAACATGGCGGAAATTTCAACAAGCCGTAAGGTGCTTCAGATCTCCTGCTCTATTGTATGGTGTCTTCTTGCAGCAGGACCAGTGTTCGGATTTGCAGCTTTGAAACCCGTCCTCATTAAAGAAGGTGTCTACAAAGACAAATGCTCAATCAATGTTTCTGGCAAAGGATCTCTTCCGTGCGATGAACAAGATTTGGCTTTGAACTTTCTCTTCACTGCTGCATGTATGGTGACCAATATTTCAGCTTTACCTGTTGGCTCTATCTTAGATTCGTATGGTCCTAAAATCACAGGTGTGATTGGATCAATTATCATTTTTGTCGGAGCAACGGTCCTTTCTATGGCAAAACTGATTGAAGCTTTCGATGGGTACCTTTACGGATACACTTTGTTAGCTTTGGGTGGTCCGTTTGTGTTTATCTCTTGTTTCCAATTGGCAAACAGTTTTCCCAAAAACTCGGGATTGATTTTGGCCCTTTTGACCGGCGCCTTCGATTCATCGTCGGCATTGTTCTTGGTGTATAGATTGGTCTACTTCAATTGGTTTAATTTGTCTTTGAACCAGTTCTTCCTATACTATTTGGTTGTCCCCGTCTTCATCTTCCTCTGTCAAACCACCATAATGCCTCGTGATTCATACAAGACGGTGGGAACATTAGCTAAAATTGCTGAGACTGCTTTGGATGAGACAGGAAAACCAATTAACAAGGACTTGCTTCGTCAAGAGGATAGAGCTGCCAACGATGTCATTACATTCACTCCTCAGCCAAACATGAACGAGACAACGTCATTACTTATTAGATCTGCTTCTTTTTCCTCGTTTTCTGACCGTAGAGATTCCACGATTTCCCGTGCTGCTTCTATTAAATCCGTGTATGAGCGTGAGGCTGAAGACAAGTTGTTCAATTCAACTGGCGGTGTTTTTGGAATCATGCATGGGTTCTCGATCACCGAACAATTAAAGTCGCCTTGGTTTATCTTGATGGCCATTTTCACCACGATTCAAATGCTTCGTATCAACTTCTTCGTCGCAACTATTAAATTCCAGGAACTTTACTTATACAAGGATGAAAACATGGCTACCTCTATTAACCAATTCTTTGACCTTGCATTGCCAGTGGGCGGTCTCTGTGCCATCCCATTCATTGGCTTATTATTAGATAACTTGACTACATTGAACGTCTTGTGGTTATTGTCATTCATTTCTGTTACAGTGGGAGTCGCCGGTTGTTTGGCATGGCTCCCTGCTACCTATTTAGGAATTATCTTAATGGTTTTGTACAGACCTTTCTATTACACTGCCGTTTCGGACTTCTGCGCCAAGGTGTTTGGTTTTGAGACATTCGGTACCGTATATGGCACCATTATTTGTTTCTCGGGCTTGTGTAACATTCTTCAGCAATTTATGGATCAAATGACACACACCGTTTTCGAGGGCAACCCAATTCCAGTGAACGCAACATTGACTGCTCTCACGGTTTTGTTCGCTGGTCTCATTATTGGCTTCGTGAGGTCACAAGAGAAGGCCATGTCTAGACGTAGTCTTGAGCTTGAGGCGCAGGAGGCATCAATTAGACATCTCCCACATTAGAATCAATTGAAATTCTGAAAATATAAAGACTATAGTTTAATATATCATATCTTTCTTCTAATATGTCTCTCTTTCTTTAGCGTCTCGAGAACTCTGTCGGGATCAAGCGCCAAAAGTTCAGGTTGTTCAGAAATTGCCGTCACCTTCTTTGTTTCTCTAACTTCAGAGATGTTGTGATCTTGTTCTGGGCTTCGTAAAGTCAGCTTCTCTTCCTCTGTTGGAAGAGAGAGAAGTGCTCGTTGAGGAATACCTCGGAGTACATCAGCGTCAGGTATCATTACTTTTGAGAAGATTTTGCGGCAGACTTCTTTGCAGCTTCCTTCTCTTCCTTCTCTATTTGTCTTCTAGAACCTCTGATAATCTCCAAATGACCAACTCTACCTGCAATCAACTTCTCAGTTCCGTTCAGAGCACCAACCGATTTCTTGAGCTTAAAGGTCTGCTTGGCGGCCAATTTCTTTGGTTTAATAATTAAAGGTGCGGCAGCTCTCAAGTTGCTTTGCTTCTTTGTGACTCTAGCTTTTTTGGTCAGCTTAAGCTTAATATTTCCTTGGGCCATGTGAAGAAGTTGTGATGAGAAGATAACGAGATGAGATGATCATCGCAAGATATGGACTTGGAGTCAACAAAGGAACACCAGATTCTTAAAGAGTAGAAAGCGATAAAATAAAAATTTGAATAGAATTGTAATTATTCGAATAAAATTTGTTGAATATTTTTGTTAGCATGGTTGAGTGATTCGTTAAGAAACCTTTGAATTGGTCTGTCACAAACTAGTTCAAATAATATAAAGAAATCGATAGATCAAAATCTATTAATTAAAAATTATAGAAAAGAAGATTTGAAGGTAGAAATGAATACATTGTCTAGGTAATGACCATTAATCACCCGTTTTCGCCAACACAAAAACATTTCAAACGATCTTATGTTGATTTTATAAAAATCCAAAATAAATCCAAAACCATCAAATAAACAGAAATTAAATTTCCTCAGATACGGTTCTCCCACTTCAAGCTCTACTCATCGAAGTCAAACTCATCTCGCACTAGTCTCATCTCATCTGCAATATTAAGTAATATTAAGACAGTAAGAGCACAGGTACTATCGCATACACAGCAAAATAGGAAAGCAAGAAATTTAAAATAATTAAATTTTGCCAATTTGAGTTCAATAAAATTCCAAAATATTAAATTTTTCCAAGTCTGTGTGTACTTCTCTGCCCTGTAGTCAGGCTCAATTTTTCAATTGACTCAGTGCGGCACTCACTTACTACTCTTCAAGTCATTTCCCAAGCTCCCGCTAAAGGTGAACGTCAAAAGAAGGCACGACTTTCGATTCTAGCCCTTTCAATTTGGACTCAGTTTCGATCTTCGACCCGCTAACTCCCCATCCCCTAGAATCTTACTTGAGGAATGAGTGACCACTTCCTCATCTTGCCAGGGCCCAAGGCCTTGTCTCCATTCAGAATCAACACCTTGGTGCAAGAATTGGAGAAGAAGCTCGAGGCCGGCGCCATTACCTCCGTCCACTCCGCATACAACCACTACGTTTCTTTGAGAAAGCCCTTGACTGATGCTCAATTGAAGTTGACTGAGGTTTTGTTAACCTATGACTCCCCTCTTGACTACTCCGATGAGTCTAACAAGATCTTGGCTCAATTATCCACTCTTTCTGGCGATGCTGACATCTCTTCTGAGGTCTTTGCTCCTTTGAAAGCATCCAACTCTGTTTTGGTCAGAATTTTGCCTCGTTCGGGAACCATCTCCCCATGGTCTTCCAAGGCTACTGACATTACCGCCATCGTTGGTTTGGGTGACAGCATTGAGAGAGTTGAGAGAGGTTTGTCCTTGCTCATTTCTGCTCGTGAGGGCTACCCATTGTTGGAGAAGCTCCAAGCTCACTCTGGTGACTTGTTGGCCGCTGTTTTCGACAGAATGACTCAAAAGATCTACATCAACGAGAACGCCCCTAAGTACGACGACTTATTTGCCCACCACACTCCTAAGCCTTTAGTTGAGGTCGACATTTCGGGCGACAACTTGGTTAAAGCCAATAAAGACATGGGATTGGCTTTGGACCAAGGCGAAATTGACTACTTGGTCAACGCCTTCAATACCGTCATTGGCAGAAAGCCAACCGATGTTGAGCTTTTCATGTTTGCTCAGGTCAACTCCGAGCACTGTAGACACAAGATTTTCAACGCCGACTGGACCATTGACGGTGTTAAGAAGGACTTGTCTCTTTTCAAGATGATCAGAAACACTCACCAGAAGAACCCTCAATACACTGTTTCTGCCTATTCCGACAACGCTGCTGTCTTTGAAGGTCCTAACGGTTACCTTTTCACTCCTGATTTTGCTACTAAAGAGTGGAAGTCCATTAAAGAGAGTGTTTACACTTTGGTTAAGGTTGAGACCCACAACCATCCTACCGCTGTTTCTCCGTTCCCTGGTGCCGCTACTGGTTCCGGAGGTGAGATTAGAGATGAGGGTGCTGTCGGTAGAGGATCCAAGTCCAAGGCTGGTTTGTCTGGATTCTCTGTCTCCGATTTGAATATTCCAACTTTGCCTCAACCATGGGAGAGAGATGTTGGCAAACCAAACCATATTGCCTCTTCTTTGGACATCATGATCGAAGCTCCAATTGGTTCCGCTGCTTTCAACAACGAGTTTGGTAGACCTGCTATTAACGGTTACTTCAGAACTTTGACTACTGAGGTTCAAAACGCCAAGGGTGAAAACGAAATTAGAGGTTTCCACAAGCCAATTATGTTGGCTGGTGGTATGGGTGCTATTAGACCTAAATTGGCCTTAAAGGACACCAAAATTACCCCTGGATCAAAGCTTATTGTCTTGGGTGGCCAGTGTATGTTGATTG
The DNA here is from genome assembly GCA_030569455.1 of Australozyma saccharicola. NCBI lineage: Eukaryota > Fungi > Ascomycota > Pichiomycetes > Serinales > Metschnikowiaceae > Australozyma > Australozyma saccharicola. The sequence continues at coordinate 145,555 of JAJMKW010000001.1, forward strand.
GATTGGGTGGTGGTGCTGCCTCCTCCATTTCATCCGGTGAGGGATCCGCAGAATTGGACTTTGCTTCCGTCCAAAGAGGAAACCCAGAAATCCAAAGAAGAGCACAACAAGTCATTGATGCCTGTACCTCTCTTGGTCATGAAGGCAACCCTATCCAATCTATTCATGATGTGGGTGCCGGTGGTTTGTCCAACGCTTTGCCTGAGCTTGTTCACGACAATGACTTGGGTGCCAAGTTCGAGTTAAGATCCATCTTGTCCTTGGAGCCAGGTATGTCTCCTATGGAGATCTGGTGTAATGAGTCGCAAGAAAGATATGTGCTTGGTGTCTCTCCTGAAAACCTTGAGTTGTTCAAGGGTATCTGTGAGAGAGAAAGAGCACCTTTCGCCGTTGTCGGTGAGGCCACCGAGGAGAAGAGATTGATTTTGTCGGATTCCTTGTTGAAAACTACTCCAATTGACTTGGAAATGTCTGTTTTGTTCGGTAAGCCACCAAAGATGTCCAAAACCGCCGAGACTGCCAACTTGCAATTGCGTCCTTTCAACACCATTGGCTTGAATGTTGCTGCTGCTGTTGACCGTGTCTTACAACTTCCTTCTGTTGGAAGCAAGAACTTTTTAATCACCATTGGTGACAGATTCGTCACCGGTTTGGTAGACAGAGACCAAATGGTTGGTCCATGGCAAGTTCCTGTAGCTGACGTTGGTGTCACTGCTACTTCTTTGGGCTCCACCCTTCTTCAAACGGGTGAGGCTATGGCCATGGGAGAGAAGCCAACATTGGCTTTGATTTCTGCCTCGGCTTCTGCCAAGATGTGTGTTGCCGAGTCTTTGCTTAACGTCTTTGCCGCTGACATTCCAGCCATTGACAGAGTCAAGTTGTCTGCAAACTGGATGTCTGCTGCTTCTCACCCAGGTGAGGGCGCCAAGCTTTATGAAGCTGTCCAAGCTATTGGTTTAGATTTGTGCCCCGACTTGGGTGTTTCTATCCCTGTGGGTAAGGACTCCATGTCTTTGAAGATGAAATGGGGTGACAAGGAGGTTACAGCACCATTGTCCTTGTGTATCACTGCCTTCGCTCCAGTCACCAACACTTCCAACACTTGGACTCCTGAGTTGAGATACGTTGACGAGGAGACAGTTTTGGTTCTCGTCGACTTAGCTGCTGACGTCAAGAAGGCCATGGGTGGTTCTGCTTTGGCTCAAGTCTACCAGGAAGTTGGCGATGCCGCACCAACTGTCCACTCGCACGCTCTTTTCAAAGACTTCTTGTCTGCCTTGATTGAGTTGCACCAAAAAGTTGATGTTTTGGCATACCACGACAGATCCGAGGGTGGTTTGTTTACCACCGTCGTTGAGATGGCTTTTGCCGGAAGATGTGGTCTTGATTTGAATTTGAAGACCTCCGAGGACACTTTGACTGAGTTGTTCAACGAGGAGCTTGGTGCTGTATTCCAGATCAGAGCCTCTGACCTTGAGAAGTTTGTTGGCGTTTTGGCCCTGAACAATGTCAGCGACAAATATGTTTCTGTCATTGGTAAGCCTACAAAGGAACAGTTGATCTCCATCAAAGTCAACGACTTATTGGTCTACGACAACACCCGTGCCAAGTTGCAGGAGTTGTGGAGCACTACCTCTTATCATATCCAGAAATTGAGAGACAATCCCGAGACCAGTAAGGAAGAGTTTGAGTCCATCATTGACGATTCTAACCCAGGTTTGTGTTACGATTTGACTTTCGAGCCAAAGGACCTTAAGACTATTTCTGGCGACAGAAAACCAAAGGTTGCAATTTTGAGAGAGCAGGGTGTTAACTCTCAACAAGAGATGGCGTGGTCATTCCAACAAGCCGGTTTCGAGGTCTACGATGTTCACATGTCTGACATTCTTAGTGGCAGAGTTAACTTGGATGATTTCACCGGTCTCGCAGCCTGTGGTGGTTTCTCCTACGGTGATGTTTTGGGAGCTGGTGCTGGATGGGCTAAGTCTGTCTTGTTCAATGAGAACGCCCGTGCTCAATTCAAGAAGTTCTTCCAAGAGCGTGATGACACTTTTGCTTTCGGTGCTTGTAACGGTTGTCAATTCTTCAGCCGTATTGCTGAGTTGATCCCAGGTACTGAGAACTGGCCAACCTTTGAGAGAAACCAGAGTGAACAATATGAGGCTAGATTTGTTATGGTTCAAGTCGATTCTACCGCTGACAACAAGTCTATCTTCTTGCAAAACATGAAGGGTTCAAGATTGCCTATTGCTGTTGCTCATGGTGAAGGTAGAGCATACTTTAAGGATGCTTCGACCCAAGGTGCCTTCCTTAGTACCGACAAGCAAGCCGTCATTAGATATGTAGACAACTACGGCTCTGTGACCGAGAAATACCCATTCAACCCTAACGGATCTCCAGAGGGTGTTGCCGGTATTGCCAACGCAAATGGTAGAGTTTTGGCTATGATGCCTCACCCAGAGAGAGTCACTAGATTGGAGTCGAACTCCTGGTATCCTAAGGAGAAGTACAGCGAATGGGAGGGCTACGGTCCATGGATCGCTTTGTTCAAGTCTGCCCGTGAGTGGGTTGGCGACAACTACTAGACAAATTTTAATATAAATTACGAGTGATTACAGAGTAGAGTACCATGAATTTAGGGTTGAGTAAGAGGCAGACAATGAAATTTTTCGATTAGACTTGCAAATAATGGGCCAAGAATTAGAACTCGTCATTTTTGAGTTTTAGAAAAATAAAGGACGAAATTTCTTTTTTCGGAATTGACAAGCATTTACGAGTGCAACTTTCAAAACCACAAAAGAACCGAAATAAAAAGTCATTAAAAAGAAAATAAAATTGGATTCATTCTTAACGAATTCCCAAAAATCCAAAACACCACATCATTTGTTTGATGTATATTCTACGATCCGCTTCTCCATGTCTCAAATCGCATCGTACCATCGTTCAGCTTGATCGCGACCAAAACACCTTTTTCAAACCACAAAAGAACCATGTCCGCATACGAAGAAGTGGTAAAGGCCTTGGACGAGTCCGCAATCTTGGCAAAGTGGCCAGAGACCACACCATTGTCGAAAATGACGGGTCTGCTGACGTCTGCTGGATCGGCTAGCACGGCTGAGGCAGTCTTTGAGGGTCACGACGAGGAACAAATTCGTCTTATGGAGGAGTTGTGCATTGTTTTGGACTACGACGACAATCCTGTTGGTGCAGGTACGAAGAAGCTCTGTCACTTGATGAGTAACATCAACGAGGGTTTGTTGCACAGGGCTTTCTCTGTGTTCCTCTTTAACGAGGACGGCAAGTTGTTATTGCAGCAACGTGCAGATGAAAAAATTACATTTCCAAACATGTGGACCAACACCTGTTGCTCCCACCCTCTCTGTGTGAAGTCTGAGTTGGGCCATGGCGACATTAACTTATTGTCTACCGCTATTGAGGGAGCCAAGAATGCCGCTCAAAGAAAACTTTTCCATGAGCTTGGAATACACGCCGAAGACTGTCCTATTGATGCATTCAACTTCCTTACTCGTATTCACTACAAGTCTGCTAGTGGAGGCGAAGAGTCTAAATGGGGAGAACACGAGATCGACTACATTTTGATCTTAAAGACCAAGAATGACATCACTCTCGAGGCTAATTACAACGAAGTCCGTGACGTTAAATGGGTTAGTCAGGAGGACTTGAAGGAGATGTTCAACGACGAAAAGCTTGTGTTTACCCCTTGGTTCAAGTTAATTTGCGAGACGTTTTTGTTCCAGTGGTGGAACAACTTGTCGGATCTCAGTGGTCACAAGGATGACAAGATTCACCGCCTTCTTTAAAAATGTTTTTGTAAGATTCGGATACCTAATACATAATATTGAATGATACTGTGAGAGTCTACCACATACAAATGAAAAACAAACGAAAAGGGTGACTTTAAAGAACAAATTAAACGAGAAAATCTAATTAATTTCTCAATGTAAATTTTAATTTTCTTTAGAATTACCATTGGTTTGACCGTAATTCCCCGGGTCTTCATGTTGATTCTCTTCGCCTACGCCAAAAAAAGAAATAAACTACCAAAAGACAAATCATGTCAATTTTAATCTTCAAAAAGATCGTAATTTGATAAAATTCTAAAATACTTCACCATTTACAATCCGAATACATTACGTTCTATTTGAAACAAATTTGCAGCCAATTTGTATCTGCATAAATGGACTCGCATCAGAGTCAATTTGAAAGACTCTGTCAAGGACCTCAGGACTCCATCAGTTTTGAAAGCAGCCCCTTTTCTATAGATCCTCATTGATTTCCATTACAGAAATGTTTTCAAAGAAGGTAACAGCACAAAGCTGCCTCAGGCTCACGCGTGCTCTCGCCACTTCGGAGACCGCAGCCGTTCCCAAGAGAAGAGCCACAATTTTCACTGATGCGCTCAACAAGGGTCCTCTGTTTGACGATTTTGTCAGTGGAAAGGCCTCCGATATGATTATTGACCCATTGGAAGCTGCAAGAAACGACCCAGAGGCTAGACTCCCCCGTTGGTTGAAAGTGCCCATCCCTAAGGGCCAGTCCTTCCATAAAGTTAAAAAGGACGTTAGAGAATTAAAGCTTGCCACTGTCTGCGAGGAAGCTAAATGTCCAAACATCGGCGAGTGCTGGGGCGGGAAAAAATCAGAAGCTACTGCCACTATAATGTTGCTTGGTGACACATGTACTAGAGGTTGTAGATTTTGCTCAGTCAAGACCAACCGAAACCCCGCCAAGCCAGACCCCATGGAACCAGAGAATACAGCAGAGGCCATCCTGCGGTGGGGTTTGGGTTACGTTGTTTTGACTACCGTTGATAGAGATGACTTGGTAGATGGTGGTGCTGCTCATCTTGCAGAGACCGTACAACGTATTAAGACAAAAGCTCCACAGATTCTTGTAGAAGTTTTGAGTGGTGACTTCAGAGGTAACCATAATGACTGTGAGACCCTTGCCAGTTCTGGATTGGACGTTTACGCTCATAACTTGGAGACTGTTGAAGCTTTGACCCCACACGTAAGAGACCGTAGAGCCACATACCGCCAATCCTTGGGCATTCTTGAAAAGGCAAAGAACACTGTCCCTTCGCTTATCACCAAAACTTCTTTGATGCTTGGACTTGGAGAGACGGACGAACAGATTATGCAAACTTTGAAAGATTTGAGAGAAATTAATTGCGATGTTGTGACGTTTGGCCAATACATGCGTCCTACAAAAAGACATATGAAGGTTGTGGAGTATGTGAAGCCAGAAAAATTTGACTATTGGAGGGACGTTGCCTTGGAGTTAGGTTTCCTCTACGTGGCTAGTGGACCCTTGGTGCGCTCATCGTATAAGGCTGGAGAGGCATTCATAGAGAATGTTTTGAGAAAAAGAAAGCATAATGTGGGCGAAACAGAAAGAAAAGCACATCTTGATGCTTAGGTTCATTTAGAGTGCTTGCGCTAAGCTATACATTATAATGGGCGGGAATTTTATACATAGGATACGGATACCAAAAATAATACATACACATCTTTTTGAATCATTCATTGAAAATTCGGCGAAGTATTTTTTTCAGGTATGGTCCAATAATGCGTAGTGGATTTGAAATGTAACAATAGCAGCGAAACATGGACAACAACAGAAGCTTTTATTATGAAGATCAGACCAAAGATTTCTCAAATCAATTTTTAATCAGATTTCATACTTACAAAGTATTGATTCCCGATCGGCGCCAATGATAACTCACTCTGACAGGCTAAATGCATGGGAGGAACGCCGCCCAGTTTGAACCCAAATTGAAAAAAAAGAACACAAATTAATTATCTCTCATACTAAAAACAATCCAATGATCTAAAATTATCAAATTGGCATATTTTTACGAATCATTGCAACTACATTGTCTCACACGTCTGTCGTGGTATGCACTCCAAGGACCCCCCTTGAGGTAAACCTATAACCGCTCCACGATTTCAGATAAACACACTTGAACGTCCGTAAGATGCCAGATGATCAAGATCTGCTACATGATGACGACAGCGAAGACTCATTGATTACACAATTCGAAACCACACTCAATATTCGCCCTTCTACAACGTACAACGAGGATCATGACATTTCCATTGACCACACAACTATCATACATGGTAACTCCCTTGACAACATTGGCGAGCCATCAATTGTAGGCGTGGATGAACTCGAGGAGGAGGAAGAGCTCATGGAGCAGATCCTTAATTTCCGGACGATTCGCCAACGAAGGCTACTTCCGGACCGGTCCCTCAAGGTGAAGAAGGAAAGTGATCCCGAGCGTCTCCGATCGATGTCGCCAATGCCACAGGAGCATGAGCTTAGTGAAGATCTCCAGCGTGTTCTCCAACCATCTGTGAACCTCGATCTAGGACTCGAACGTTTTAATAAGGCCTACTGTGAGTTTCTTGAAGCCAACCCACATATCTCCAAAGAGGGTGCCAGTTTTGATAACATACGTGACAAGACCTTGGTTCTCTTATCTCCATATTCCCCAGAACATGCTTTTGGAAGAAGTTGGGTTACGAAACTGTACTTGCTGACGATTTTTGAGCGTCCACAAAGGCTTCTTGCAGCATGCCTCGGCGTATCTGCAGCGCTTACCATGTTTCCATTTTATTATGATATCCGCAATTCTACAAAGAAGGGCCTGATTTTTTCTGACCACGTGAGACGCGTGCACGGAAAAACGTGGCCAAAGAAACTTTTTGAGTTATGTGTAGACTCACACACGAAGCTTCAGAAGAATGAGGTCGAGGTTCCAGAAGATTGGAACACCGGAGATATTTATTTAACTCCCAAAACCATCACAGCCCTCGAGGGTGTGATTGGAACGATCGAAACCGCTGTCGATACTGTCTTTAGTGATGGAGACGATGGAAGGAACCTCGCGTTTGTTGTTCTACGCCCCCCTGGTCACCATTCGCATGCATGCTTACCTAGTGGCTTCTGTCTTCTTAACAATGCGCATATAGCAATCGAATACGCCTTCATGGCTCATGAAGTCACTCACTGTGCAATTCTTGATATAGACTTGCACCATGGTGATGGGTCACAAGACCTCTGCTGGGAGAGAGCAGGTTTTGCAGGAGATAGTGGGAAGCCAGATAATGAGTATCATGACCATAGGGAGAACCCTAGGAATGAATATGGTAAGAAATTTTCTACATATCCAAAGGTCGGATATTTCTCCTTGCACGACATAAAATCGTATCCAACTGAGTTGGGATATGCCAATAAGGATAATATTCGTAATGCGTCATTGTGTATTATGGACCATGACTTAAATTTGTGGAACGTGCATTTACAAGAGTGGAGCACTGAGGACGAATTTTATAAACATTACCAAACTAAATACGTCGCTCTTTTGAACAGAGCAAACCAATTTTTTATTCAGGCAAAAAAACAGCATGAAACTTTGATGTCGGACTACGAGTCAGATGTGGCTAAATACAATCGCTTCCTTAATAAGCCGCACTCATACAAACAACCTGTTAAGAAGCCCACGCCGCCACCGGCTTTCAAGCCATTAATTATTATTTCGGCGGGCTTTGATGCTTCTGAATACGAGAATCCTCAAATGCAAAGACACGGTATTTGTGTTCCCACATCATTCTATGCTACATTTACCAAGGATGTAGTGAAGCTTGCGCGTATACATACCGAAGGCAAAGTCATATCATTTTTGGAAGGAGGTTACTCGGATGGTGCGCTCATTTCAGGTGCGTTTTCACATTTAATTGGACTTACAAATACTTCAGACCCCGAAGATGGCAGCCCGCAAACATTGTGGAATAAGACATGGGGATCTGACCCTGTTATCAAAGAAATATGCAAGGGATGTAAGCGAAGCTGGACACCATACAAGAATCCTAGGTCCGATGTCACAATTTGGGCAAACGAAGTAATCAAGATGGGCCGGTCAATGATGCCTAATGCCATCTTACCTTCGAACATGGTTTACTACGACAATAAGGCGAAAAGAGCTGAAGCTCTAGCTGAGACTCTTGCTGGAAACAAGATGCTTAGAAATATCATAGACCCCAATCTGCTGGTTCGTGTGGCACAAACACCAGTGAAAGACCCTGAAGATGACCGAAGAGTCATGCGCCACACGCGGTCATACTTCAAAAGAGCTGACAAAAACTAAAGCACGCTAGCTCCGTTATGATCATCATTGTTAAGCGTTTGACCATTTCAATTCTAAATTTAAGTTAACATTCCATTAATGTCAAACTCCACGTCCACCTGCATAAAAGGCACTTATAGAAGTACCTGCATACGAGTGTTGACCTGCGGTAGTTACATTCCGACTACGATTGGCGGTTATATACAGGATTTCAGACACATAGCTTGAAATAACGGATTTTAGGTCCGGAATGTAAAAAGAACGGCTGTTTCTGCGCGTACAGGAGGACATGTCGCTTACACCCGTGCACCTCTATATTTGTGTGCTCTACCACAACTACTCGCTACAGTCACGACTTGTCAAAGCTTCCACGATACCTGAAAAGGCTCCTGCTGCTTATCGGGTCGCCTTCTTCCATTGTCTACATAGTCAGTCAACATAGATAACCTCAATTTAATTTAAATATCGCGTCTTACAGCCAATTTCGCGAGTATGGGCGTAGATTCCACAGATGGGACCTCCACCAGTTCCACGGCTAACCTAAGTAATAAGCTTGAAAAGAGACCAGAACGTAGGAGCAACAAAATCATGGTACCTCCCTCTCATCCCGATTTCGACAGAAGCCGTTTTTCCGACGAAGAATTCATTGATCTCTTACAATTTGAGAACAAGGAGGTACAATCCACGCTTAAGAAAGCAGAAGATCGAGTGCAACAACTTGAACAATTACTTCGACAGAACAATATACCTCTTCCGAGCCCCACAAAGTTGATTCTTGACGAACACGTGAAAGCACTGTCTCCTATTGCAGAAGATGAAGTTCCACAGCGATCTGCCCGTAGAAGACTTGGGTCTGTATCCATCGATAACGACACGTCGAGCGCGTCAAGTCAAGCTGGTAAGAGAACCAGTGTAGCATCAATCACATCCAATGGCCCAATTGACGTGGTTGCAGGTGTACCTATATCCTTAAACTTCAAATCTGAACTTATGGCTGCAGCAGCGCTTGAGTCCACTCCAATCAGGGATAACAATGTGGATTTGGATCCAATTATTCAAAATATGCCAATTAAAGCAAGCAGCTCGAATAAGATGAAACCCATCAACAAAGAGACGCCAGTGAATGTTAACGAAAATGCCTCAGAAGACGCTAGCCCTATGCTAGATAAAGAGCCCGAGTTCACCAACGTTGCTCCACAATACGTGAGCCCGAACTTGCTTCAAGATGAATTCGCTGTATCTATAAGTAGCCCGGATATACACGGGAGACGAACCAGCGCTACTAGCTCATATAGTGTAAACAGTCTAACGAAACAAGCCAGTGAAAGCTGCTTACCCACATCACACTTCAAGCCAAGAATAAGGCTTCCGAGCTCTAAACCGCTTAATCTGCCCGGACAAGAAAAGCACCCCGAAATCATTAGCCCTGAGCTACTTAACCCATATGCCAATCCCGAACAATCGGAGGTTTCGACGATCGGCACAGGGGGCTCCCTGCGATCTAGCCACACTCAATTTGACTCCTCCCGCGATTCAAGGTATTCATCCAAAATCATTCCACAAACCCCACAAGTTCCAAATACCCCGGACGGTTTTGGCACTAGTATGATGACACCTGTTTTGACACATAACGACACCACGACACTTGGTTCCGCAACATACTTTGACTCATCATATCCAATATCACCTGTCCAGAGAACTCCGAAAACAAGATCTCATCGCGACTTTTTCAAAATACCCAACGCGTTATCGTTTGGAAGTACGGACTCTGTTGCTAACAAATCTACTACCACGTCCAGTTTCCTGGTGCTCACACAGCCTGAGGATGATGACGTGCCCCTCTTTATTAAACCAGAAGACTTTCATACCGTGCGCATTAGAGTTGTTAGTACAATTAGTTTGAACGCTAAGAAATCTGACGATCCAAATTGTACTTTCTCCATCAACGATAGAGACTCAGGGAAGGAAATGTGGCGCATAAGGAAATCGTTAAGTCAAATTCTAATATTTGACAATGAAATCAGGCCAGTAGTTGAATTTTTCGGCCTTCCAGCATTACCAGAAAAATCACTCTTCAGTTCTTTTACTCCCAGCAAAGTCGATAGCAGACTCCGTTTTTTGCAAGAATACTTTGACACCATATTCAATATGCCACATATCCCGCAAATAGTTCTTTTTCGGATTTGCCGCTACATTTCGCTTGACTTTGTCAATCCCCTTGATGACTTTAAGTCCGGTGCAAGAAAGGAGGGTTTCCTCATTAGGCGCTACAAAGGACTCGGAACCACATGGAAAGTTCGTTGGTGTCAAATTGATGGGCCTTCGTTAGAAATTTACGAGCTGCCGGGTGGTGTTCTTTTGGAGCAAATTAAGTTGGGCGGATCCCAAATTGGTCGCCAGTCTTCTGATGTAGTCGCGGAAGAAAGAGGCTACCGCCATGCATTCCTTATAATTGAGGGCACTCGTAACTCAAAAATTTCTAGCTCTCCTCCAAAACACTTTTTCTGCGCTGAGTCGGATGAGGAGCGTGACAATTGGATTGCTTCAATGGTGGAGTTTACCGATAATGACCCACTAAATAACCCAGACCATTCATCAAATTTGAGAAGGTCGAATGGTCATGGGCACGAAGAAGACCCAAATAAGACAATGAGTCTGTATAACCCCGCTTTAGATGAAAGTATCCCCTTCGAGGATCATAAAGATACTGCGCCAATTGAACACAAAGACCCCAAGGAGGAAAAGAGGATGAAAAAGAGAAGCATGTTTAACTTCCGCTCACGCACGCTTTCAAACGAAGCTCCAAAACCAGACAGCATAGAGAAGCTGCCAACGCAGCCAACTTGGCAGCCCCAAGAGAACATGCAAACATATTTGGACCAAATGAATCTCCAAGAGGAGCCTACTGTACGTGTGTTCGGACAAGAGCTCCTGGAAGTTTTTAAATTATCTCATCATCAATTCAAGGGAATTGAAATTCCAAGTATTTGTTTCAGATGCTTTGAGTTCTTGGACAGGAAGGGTGCCATCTATGAGGAAGGTATTTTCCGACTCAGCGGGTCCGCTTCTGCTATCAGACAACTTAAGCAGAAATTTAACATTTCACTCGACATTGATTTGTTTGAAACGCAATTGGCTCCTGACGTTCACACAATAGCTGGGCTTCTTAAGTTATACTTGCGTGAGCTACCTAACTCTGTCTTTGGTAGAGAAACGTATGGAGAGTTACAACTGCTCATAACGGAAAATTCTGGAGTAACACCGAGCTCCAAAATAGCGCTTATGATCCGTGACCATTTACGGACCGGCAAAAGCGTTAACCCGATTAACTACGACTTTTGTGTCATCATTTTCGGCTTCTTGCGCTCTGTGATTGCGCAAAGTGCTGTCAATAGAATGTCGTTGAAGAACGTTTGCATTGTCTTTGTGCCCACTTTGAACATTTCCGTCGATATCTTGAGTTTATGTCTTGTCGACTATGATTGTATTTTTGGAGATGCCGAACCAATTCCTGATAATAAGAGAGAGGTCCTTGACCTCCAAATTCCAACTTTTTAAATAGTAAAGTACGAATTGAACGATTCATTTATCATTGTCTTACTTGCAACATTAGTATCGGTATCTTTCTTCTTTTTTACCTTTATCTTCTTTTTAAAAATTTATTTTTCCGGATTGATTAGTATTACATAATATTATAGATGTGTACCGCGAGCAATGGTAAAGTCAAATCAAATTTTACCATTCGCTCTCGCCATTAGCCCTCTGAAAAACATAGTCCCGGCCCGAAATATTAGCAATTCCTTCCTTGAGGGTACACTTCCATTTGTTTTTGACTCTCTGTACTTTATCGTATAAGCAGAGCATAATCTGGCCCTCTTGCTCAGCCTCTTCGTCTGTCTTCTCCGAGTCCAAATCATCGTCTAAGTCAGAGTTTATATCATCGGAATCATTAAATATGTCCGCGTCGTCCCCAAGATCGTCGTCGACACCATCTGCTTGCCTAAGTACTTTCTCTTTTAAACGAGCGATCCGCTCTTTAAGCGCTGCCAGTGGAAGCTCAAGTTCCAATTCAAACGCACCGTCTGATTGTTCAATTTTAGGAATCATTAATCCTGTGTCCTCATATTCTTGCTTGATAGCCGGGAGTTCGATGCCCATCCCGTATCCGTTGGCAGCCAGGTTGTTATGCGAGGGCGAGCCAGCGTAGTTGTTCATTGTAGGTATCTCGAGATTCGGATGTAACTGTAGCGAGTCTCCCTGTGAGCCGAGACTGTGCATCATGCTGGGATCGATTGGATGAGAAAGATCATGGTTTTCCTCGTCCCATGAGAAGTTGCATACTTTTGTTTGACTGAGTTTATCGCACCAAAGCCTTCTCAACTCCTGCAAAGTCGACTCGTCAATTCCACTGTCTTCGAAATCTTGTCTAGAATCAGCAATGACCTCTTCTACGACGGCCTCATATAATTTGCCTGCCTCGTAATTGGACATTTGGGATACTTTTATTACTAGGACGGAGGTATCGAGGGAGATATGTAAGCAGATGCTCTTGGCGTTCGCCGAGTCGGGATTTCAATATATATACTACAAGGACCAAAACTTGAGATGCAAGAGTGGTCGGAAATTTGTATGGAAATGTCTAGTCGACTTTTAGATAAGGAGTCGTGTGAAGTTAGTTTAGAGTTCTTGAAGAGTAGAGAGGGATATAACTGGGGCCCCTAGATGCAGGTACAGGTATCTGAAAATAGCAGATTCTTAAACGATGCAGACTTAAAATTGTCAGCGGAAGATTTTATTATCATTATTGGTGTTATTAGTACTTGGCTGAAATTTGAAAAGTATTGATTCACAAAAAATTCGAGGTCTTATTGATTTCAGACACACTTTCTGCTTTAACTAGCCTCATTTAGACCGCAGCAGGTCTTTGTCTTCAAGAAGAGCGAGAAGATGATTTTTATCCTTTGTTTCAGCTGAAAGAAGACGTTCCAAATTCTCAATTTTTCGCCTCTGGGCCTCGATCTCGTCTCGGTTTTCGTCCATGCGTGCTTCAAACTTCTTCTTGAGCTGGCCCACCTTTATTTCATGCTTCTTGGAGTATTGATGATACAATTGCTCAGCCACTTCCTGAATACGCTCATCTGTTTTCTCCTGAGCAAGCGCTATCTGCTGCTTGAGGCTGTTGATTTGTTGCTGTGCGTCGTAGTCGGGCTTACGGTCGTCATCCCGAGTTTTCGAGGCTAAAGCTCTCTTAAGGGTATCAATTTCCAGGACTAACTCACCGAGCTTCTGCGTATCGCCTTTAATAATTTCGTCTTTTTCTGCATGCTGTCTACGCAATGCGCTGACATCCTCTAATAACTCTTGCTTCTCTTGAAGAAGGAGTTCGTTTGATGAATGCAATTCCACAACTTTTCTATCATTGGTGGCTCTTAGGATATCCAATTCCTCGATCCGGCTCTTGAGGCCCTGGGCTGCTTCTTCAAGTTCGGAGATAGTGTCCGACTTTTCTTGCAATTGCGCTTCCACTTGCTTATATTCCTTTTCAAAAAGAGCCATTTCTTTGTGAATATGGTCAGTCTCCTTCATCAAATCTTCGAGTTTCTCATTCGCAAGTCTCTGGGAATTTTCCTTTTCTTGTACTGTGGCTTCGAGTTGAGTTATTTCATCTTTAAGATTCGAAATCTCTGTACTTGACGTATTTAAGTCTCTTTGCAACAGACGAGAAGCAGCTTCTGACTTTTCGAGAGCCTCTATAAGTTCCGCTTCTTTGGCTTCCAATCTGTTCGTCTTTTGTGATAAATCAGTCAATAACTCATCATTCTGCTCTTTGAGACGTTCCATGTGCTTCACAGTTTCCTCCAACCTCAATTTCTCAGAGCGCAATTGAGCTACTGCATCAGCTTCTCTCGCCAAATCAACCCGGAGCTCGCTAATTTCAGTTTTCAATTCCGTTTTATACAGCTCCAACTTCTGTATCTGACTCCGTAGTGATTCAACCTCAGCGGACCTAAATTCTAGCTCCTCCTCTCTCATTCCTTCTTTATCTCTCAACAAATTCAATTTATTTTCCTGAATAACGAAATTTTGTTGAAGGTCAGCAAGATCGTGTTGTAACGAGTTCATCTTGTCATTCAAACCCTTGATCTCGCGAGTCTTATGCGATAATATATTTTCGAGTTCTTCAATTTTTCCATAGTGCTCATGTTGGAGACTTTCTACGAATGAGCGGGAAAATAGGGCGTCTGAAGAATTCGAGAGGGAAACTATTGGCTGCGTCGCAATGAAATGCAGCTTTCCACTGAGTTTATCAACTCTAGACTCTACAACTTCACTAAGAATCTCAACGCGTTTCGAGGGACTGCTCTCAGGTAGTCTATCCAGAGAAATTGAAGTACTGTTAATAGAACCTCTATCGTCACTTACGAGATTGATCTCAGAAACGCGTTCAGGAGACAGAGTTTTCTCATTATGTAGGTAGCTCGAGTCACGCAATGGAGAGATTTTAGATCCGTTTTCTTTTAATTGCCTCTGTGCCAGGTCGCGCATTCTTTGTAATTTAACCAAGGGACTTCTGGATGCACTGAGGACATTCGTATTGAACAGGTCGATGGGTCTTTTACCTCTAGGAGAAGTGATAGCTGGTCGCTCCAGTGGCTTTGAAGGTGTAAGGAACGCTTCTGTTGGGTGAAATGTATTTCTACGCGTGGTGATCGTGGTGCCCTCGAGTCCCGGTAAATTGATGGTCACTTTTGAATATTTGTTAGACGTGACGTTCTCCTTTTCGTCTTCGAGCCCTCGCAGGGTACGGGCAATTCTAATAGGCAGCATTTTTTCAGCTTGAGAAGAGCCTTGTGTTTCCATATTGGATTGATATCTTGGATCTTTGATGGAAAAGCGATGTTTATGTTATAGTTATTGTAGTGGTTTGTTTGTGATCTACATGTAGGATTGAAGCAATACATTGAGGGGCAGAAGGTTCTATGCGTCACTTACATCTATTAAAAAAATGAATAGATAAGAATTGGGTGAATATCCCAACAATTAATAGACTCATAAAATTTGTTCTGAAATAGTGGGCGTTCAAATGGGTACAAGATTCAGAGGTGCTGGATCATGGAAGCTAAGACAGAGACGCCAACAGCATACCATAGAAATTATTGATATGACCTTCAGGCGATATAAAAAGTTGGTGATTTTATAGCAATTCATGCAACTGATAATTCAACTAGAATATGTGCGTTTTCTCTTATCGGTTACAAATCATAGTCTAAGCGTTGCAACCGTGATAGAATTACTTCCGATCATTTGGTCTCATAACTTCGAAATTAAACCCAGGAGCTACCTTCCTTTGCTGTGTCGCTAGCCATTGTATATATGAATCTTTGCATTCATCTCTCTGTGGATCTGTTATACTGGCTTTCATGGCCTCCAACTCCTTAGTCCATTGGCGCAATTCCTCCTCGTTAATCAGGACTTTGGGAGGCAAAGCCGTTTCAGGAAGACTTGGTATTAGCTTGCCGTAATTTGCATTTAATGTTATAGGTTTGGGTGGCTGGAAAGCAGGGTTTCGTATCAAGGGAATTTGCTGGAGTAAAGGATCGGCTAAATTGTTAGTATTATCTATTCGAAGACACTAAATTACTTCTGGCTGCTGCAATGATTACATACGACTGTCGGAATGATCCATTATGCTATATGTGTTTCTTACTTCGGAGTAGTTTTGTATCGTCAGTGGATCTGGGGTAAGTTGGTAAGTAACTCTCGAGAAATTGACCTTATAAATGAATCAATTGAGGGAATATTATCAATCAAACTTCTCCAATGGATTTTTCTAACTCTAGCTTGGAAGATTTTTAAAAATGAATGCTTTCGTATTGTTGAAATCCTATATATTCTCGTCGTGGTAATGTGTAATTCCACCTCAAATTCTTCCACGATTGAAAAGGATAATTTGGTGAAGATACAAAATTAAGGCTGCTAGATAAAACTCGTATAAGTTTTTTTTAGAATTGTCACCAAAAAAGCCACATAATTGAGCACCAACTTAAGAATACTCAAAGAACATACTGTGAACACTATACTAGAGAGATAATTGAAGAACAGGTTTCGAGACAAAAGAATGCAATTAAATTGAGTTACCAGAGATGTTTCGTTTAGCGTAAAAAGGATAATGATAAGATTGAGTTTTTGAGCCTCAGTTCTAGGAAAGTGGCACATCAGGCGAGTCAACAAGATCACCTTCTTCATTCATCCCAAAAACCCGCTTTTAAATTTGGCGGTGAACTACTATGAGAGCGTTTGATTCATTCCCAAAATTTTGTAGGATTCCAAATACTGGTAAATGAACAACCAAAAGAGATGTTAGGTGTATCCAAAGGAGATTGATGTGGAACCCGTCAGTACTCTAAAAATACCCACCAGCCCAAGAAAAACAAAACATGGGGCCGCTTCGTATTGAGACTATAAATACAAGTACCGAAAGCAGCAAAGCCAGTTGTAATCCTTACGATTACCGGCCAAGTTATGCGTTAGGTGAGCATTATCAATAAATTCTTGAGACTTAAAATTTGCACTTTCCGCTTCGGGGTTTGCTTTATCAGCATTGGCTAAGGTTCGATTTTTTGTGCTTTGAAGCTTTGGTTCCGCTTAGGAAGAAGTTTTAATCAACCTTTCCTCAAGGCTCTTTGATTCTTGAAACGTAAGGCCCTCAATGCAAGAAACAGAAACAGAATATTTAGAGCAGCTTCGTTTTGTAGCAAATTGTGAGTTCTGAAATGGTCTGGTGGTGGCACTCACAGAAGTTGCACAACTGATTGCGGAATAAAAAGTGATGATCTTGGTGGCTTTTTTCAATTGAACAATGGTACTAAGTTTATTGACAAAAACTAGCGACTAGGTAGAAGGAAACACCAATCATTTTTATGATAGTTTGTTCTTGTTTGGGTGTAAGATCCGAGAATAACATTTCATGATTCGCGGATTTGAGAGTGAGTTTAGGAAATCACAGAATTGAGTGCTAGTTAAAAACTCTCCGTTTTGTAGCTTTCATACGCTTTAGAATGTATGTGTAATTATGCTTCATCTGACCAATTATGGCGCCCACTGCAACCTAAAGCGCAGAAACAGTATCGGTTCCAATTCTAAAAATGTTTGCTTTAACAGAAGCAAACACTTAGCCAAGAATGCCATGGGCGTTTGAAGCTTTCGGTCTACCTTAGTCCCGGCTGCAAAGAACACTGTAATATATGTGGGCGATTTGCAGGCGAATGTTAACGAAATCGAAATTCTAGATATGAAAACTTTATGCGATTTGAAGCGATACCGCCCAGAATTCTTTGGCTTTTAAGTTGTACATTTCATTCCAGACTTGTCGGAGGAGGAGAAGGCCGCTTCTAACGATGAAATCGACATCATAAAGAAGTTTTAGCACGTAGAATTACTAGAACTAGAAGAAATTTACAGAAAAAAGCTCGTATCCAAGATTAGAATTGTTCAAAGATCAGTAAGATATTGCAGCAAGGGCTATAGCCCAAAAACTCGTAATTCGGTCAAATTTCGCAATATCTACAATTAATACATCGTGCCCACTAGGAATCCCTGAGACATTGCATTTGCTTTTTCAAACAGGCAATAGGAAGTAGAAGCAGATTCCCACTTGATTCGTCGTGTTAGAGCTCCAACGCTCTCACTCGCCAGTATTGTCTGATCACATAAAACGGCAATTTTCTTTACCCGATAATATCAAGTATGTCTCTGAGAATGCTTGATTTTGGACTAAATGCGTATCAAATGCTTTATTAATGGTAATTAGACGAGTTCAACAATAAGGCACGTTCAAATATATTCTCTTTGTTCATTTTACATGTAATTCAATGTTATGCTGGGTCAAATTCTTTTTGGGAAAGATGACAATTCGTTGAATTTAGTCTGACCCATTCCCATTTGCTAGAACGAATGTCTTCTCAGAATTTTTTTAGTTCTACATCGAACTCAAACCTCTAATGAGCTGCTTTAGATAAACTTAATAGTTGATTCATTGAAATCGTTAATTTCTAGTGGACATGGATACCATGATGAGGGCCCCTTGGTCTGTTATGCCAGACAAGCACACCTCAGCAAAATTCGGCGTACAGGTCCATGGAAGCTATCAAGTAATTCAATCTTTCAAAATGTGCTTTTGATTGTACTCGATCACAAGAATTCCGTATGGGTGATTTCGAGCATTCTTTTTCCGACGAACTCACTGAACGAAGCCTTAGCGGCCGAGTTTTCCTCATAACCGGTGGAACCGGAAGTTTAGGGTCCGAAGTTGTCAAAAATCTAGCATTGCGAGGCACTTGCGTCGTCTTGTTGTGTCGTGACAGAACTGAAAAGAAAACGATTGACTTTGTAGCCTCCACGAAAAGGAAATACAAGAATGAGTTTATTTACACAGAAGATTGCGACTTGCTGCTATGTGCGTCTGTGAAGCAGTTTGTCGATAGGTGGCTGGACCTTCAAAATCCCCGAAGGATAGATGGCATTATATGCTGTGCCTCTGACTCGCAGCCAAGCCAGGGAAATAAGTATCAGGTAAAACGTCAGATATTTGACATAAATTTCTATTGTCAAAGATACCTTATTGAAAAACTTCGCCCTGTTTTGGAACGACAACCTTCGAATCGCGATGTTAGAGTTATCTTTATCGCCAGTTCTTGTTATAGCAAGTGGCCACAGCCCAAGGAGCTGCAAGGATTTGTAATTCCCAAATACTACTCAAGTGGAATAGACTTTCATCCAAGATCATACTGGGGTGCGTTTTTCCACTCCCAAAAGGCTCTTGGGGCGTTCGGGATGTCTTTGCAACGAAAACTAAATTTGTCAAAGCGTTCAGACGGTTCCCCAAATAACATAACTGTGTCTTTAGTAGACCCTGGATTGGTAAGAAGTCGCTTGCTCCTAAGATATCGGGAACTCTTAGACCAGATGGAAGTAAAGGTAGACAACGATTGTGCTGAGGAATTAAACTTAAGCTGCCGTGAGGGTGCCCAATCAATATTATATGCTTTGTTTTGTCCAACCCTCAAGCCGGAAGCAGGTGCTCATTACATTATGGACCCTAGGGTATGTGAAGAGAAACCCTTTCCGGGCATTGTTCGGGACTTTGAAAACTTTTACCATCGCAGAGTCCCATATTCGAGTGATGACGGAATTCTTCGTGAATTACTACCTGACATACATTTTCAATGTAAAGAATTTTTATAATTATTTTTATTTTGAAACTAGACGGAAAACAAACCCCATTCGATACGCTCATTCTGTGACAGACCAGGAACGTGCCTCACTTCGAATGCCAATCACCAAAAATAGCGCTGTCAAATTAATTCCCGGAAAAGCTGCGGGATAATAAGATACCAGTTGTGCTACCACTGATGTCTTCTGTGCGGATCTTTTGAATGAGTCGAGTTGACTTGTACAAACCGGACAAGAGAAGTACGATTACTATGATTAGGCTGGCACCCGTGAAAGGCTTTGCCCAATGATATTTTAACTCTCTCCACATTCTGAAGAAGTAAACGAGAGCGTATATAGCTGGGATGAAAAGATAAGAGAGAAATTCAAGTTGTTGGACTAGCTCAAGTTTTTGTTTTTGCATATTTGCAATCCGTTTTAAATCTTCGAAAGCCGTCTTAATGTCGGAACAAGAATATTCTTTAAGCCAATTCTCAAGGATACTAAGAACCTTTTATTCTCTTACTTTCTTCATCGAGGGAGCGCTCTTTATACCCTGGCACTGAGTGAGCTACCCTTAGACGGTTCTGTAAATCGTTGAGTTCACGTATGAACACAGAGAACCCACGAAAGGACATATGAATACTAGAAAGCTTCTTCAATGTTCTAGTATCTTCAAGGATAAGAGCCTTCTGGAGAAGAGATACGGAATTGTTGATCGAGCCCAGTTGTTTCAGAAGTTCAGGTGCCCATCTTAACATGAATGATCCAGTATCATCAATTAATTTCTGAAGAATTACTCGGCCTTCAGGAGTTTCCATCTTGTCTAATTGCGATTTGCAAGTTTCTTTAATCTGTTTCCAACTATCGTCAAACTTCGCACGATAATCACAAAGGAAGAAGTTGCAATGTGTAAGCTTGTAAAATTCTTCTAAACGATAAATCTTCCCGCTGAAGTAACCAAGGGATGTTGCGAAATACTTGATTTGCGCCTTCAACTTCAGAATCACAAATTTAGTCCAACATATGCATGCTAACCAAATTAACACTCTACTACCCAACGCTAGAAAAGTGAAAACCACTAAGCTCCAGAGCAAAGGAATCAGACCCTCTGAACGCCAAGCTCCGTAAACAACGACTCCGAGACTCCAAGGATATAAAACAGTTTTCAAAGCTTTGCGAAACTGGTTGTTTGTGATTAATGCAACAAGTTCTTGACGTCTGTCTGCCTCCAAGCACTCAAGAAGATGATCTGCATTTTTTGCAAACTTTTGAACCCTCTTGTTATAATCCACATAGCTGGCTTCAATCTCACCTTTCATATCATAATTGAAATGGTTAATTGAATTCCACTTTGCCGTGATGATATCCAAATCACCAGATACTCCAGCGTGCGAGCTGATGTTGTGGTAATTTCTCCAAACAAGACACGATATTTGGATGCAAAAGTTGATGACATTGACAAGCCACTGTGTTTTTGGTAGTTTAATCCATTGGGCACCGGCCGAATCCACGGAGCTTTTGATCTCAACCATCATCTTTTGATTCTCACTTATGTAGTAGTAGATAGAATCATGGATGCGGTTGACTGCGTTGAGCACGTCGGATTTGTCCTCTTCAGACAAACTTGACAGCTTGGCCTCCGTTCTAGCTCTCTCGAATGCTAAATTGAGCTCTTCAGAAATTTCCAAAGGATATAATTCAAATGGCGTCATCTCGGAGGAGGTGCCACCATGATGAGATTGCTGGGCAGAGAGAAAAGGTTGGGTCTCATCAATGTAAGCGGTGTCGGCATCGGACCCACTCACTAATGTATCAATCATTGACATGATGAATTGAAGTGGACTTTTTGATGGATGGGAAGATGAAAAAAGTGGGCAGAATGGTCTCCTTTTATGTTGGAAATTGAGCATAACCTTTTCCCCAAAATGTAGCAACGGACTTAAATTTGCGTGACCCAAAAATAAATTTAATTGATTTTAAGAAAAATGGGACCACTTATTTCCTGTTAAATCGAGTTTTGAAGGGACCTAACCGTGCTGCAAAGAAGCGTATATCTTAAATAGACTTTAAGCCACCTGCATAACCTAAATAAGGTGCAGATCCATCAAAATCAACGGCTGAAACGCAGGAAAATCGCATGAAAGATGTCTGCACTAATGCCTTTCTTAGCATATCAAAGAGTCCAAGCACTCGCTACGTATGCTCAGGTACTCATAATTTGAAAACCATGAAAGCAAAATTGAGTAATTTGAACCTATGTCTTTGCATAATTGAACATAAACAAAAACCAGCTATTTCGTATTTGGTCGCGTGTCGTAACCCTTTCATACTGCACAAGAATTTGACTACTGACCTGCATAATTTGTACTTTACGTAAAATGAAATTTAACCATTCAATATTGATCCTTCCTCGAAGTGTCAAGAATGTTGGGTTGTGATAACCTCTATGTATAGTACTAATTATCCCGGCTACTATGGTCCGTATTGAAAAGGCGAATAGCTGGATTTTTGATTGAGTCTGAGTTATTGGACGTACATAATCCACAGTACTGCATGCAGTACTGCATGTTACCCTGCACGATTTCCTCAATTTAAAAATGGCTGCAAATGCAGCCGAATCTGATCACGACTAAAGGGATTATGTTTGGCCCGCGCCCCGAAATCATGCAATAATCGTGCGGGATTTGATTAGGAGAATAAGACCCTTAAATTTATTTCTACTAACATTGACTCTGATTACTTTCTATGTGGCAGCTTGATAGGCAACTTGATAGACAATCTGGTAGACAACATGTAATAACGACATGTATTGATTGCCAAATAAAAAAATCAGATGGATATCATTAATTGTATCCAGTCCGGACTGTCTTTTATGTTAATTGAATTAGGATAATCGAAACGATGTCTTTGTTACGGGGTTGTGAAAGATGAACTCTAACGAACGCAAAAAGAAGGATAACTTAAAGATGAAAACTTCCTGATCAGTTGTATAAATAAAGCAGAGACTGAATCGTAATACTCTGCTTGAATGGATTTATCTCATTTGTTCAGTAAGACAATATGTTGTATCAAAGACAACTGTCTGTCTTCTGATGGAGGTCTTCCTAGACCGTTCTTTTGCCATTTTCAGTTCTTCATGTAGACTAGTGGCATGGGTATTTATTTTGAATGAAGTCTTCTTTACTTATTCAACTTTTTGACTCTTTCTTTGATTTTTGTTTAGCACGCATCTGAATCTCTCCTTTGATTTTAAGTATGTTAGGCTAGTAATCAAATCACGAGGATTCTTTCAGCTTGGGAATGAATTCAAATTTCTCAAGATAGTATTCAGACTTGTATGTTTGATTAGACAGCTTTAGTTAGAATATTCAAGCACATCTTCAAGAGGCAGACAACACGCAAAATAAATATTGATAAAAAAAATGTCGTCCTTGTTGTCAAGATTTTCCAAATTTTAGAACCAGTTTTGACTATATCCTGTCTTTGTAGCCAGTATATTGTATTGATTAGCAGATATCTATACACCTTACTCAAGGCTTTCCCAATAGTAAGGAGAAGCTTCTGAATACATTCTTGAAGGACAATTACATTAAATTTGTATGTCGAATAATATAAAACGTACATCTTGTATTTCACTTAAAGCTTGTTACTGACATGATATTAACAATCCTTGTAGCCCGAATACTGATTCATTATAGTGATTTCGAATAAATTAAGCTCAAAAGATCGTAAACATCAAAGCTTAATTCGAGTTAAATTCACATTCTAAGCGTTCTGACTTTTCATCTGCGGTCCTAAAAGAACATACACCAAAAGACAAAGCACCAGTACCCTTTAGTGAATAAGAACTGAAAAAGAAACAATGACATCAATAAAATACAAAAGTAGCTTTTTCTTAAAAAATATGCTTCATAATTTGCAGGAAATTAACAAAACGAACCTGGTGCAGCGATACTTACGGCCAGTCTTCAAACAAGTAAGAGCAAACCCTTCAATCTTGAAAGGAATATTTATTTTTCTACATAAGGTTATTGATATTCAAGGTATTAGATTATCTCGCTAACACGATTTATAATTATATTACAATTTTATATACTTCTAATTGTCTTTGTAATGACGAATCAAAATGTATGCATTTTCTTGCTTCAAACTCGACAACGAGCGGTAGCCACCCTCCAAGCGCATCAACAAGCCTCCGAAGGAAATGTAGACGGCCATCTTATCATCGCCCGAACTTTCCTCGAACTTGTACACGGTACCGTACATTACATAGTCGTAGTCGTCGGCCAAGGAACGGTCGCCCTTCTTAGGAGGTCTCCAAGAGCCGTTTGAGGTAGTCATGGAGGACTCATTTCCCAAAGTAGAAGCCAAAGTGATGGTCAAGGAGTCGTTCTCTTTGACTGGAAACAACTCACTGTTGATATCCAAGGTGATCTTGATATCCAGCGAAGTGGACGATTGACCCTCAATGCGGCTGACCTTGTTGTATCTAGCAGGGTCGACCGAGTCGACGACGAACATGTCCTCGAACAAAATGCCAGACATTTTCGATGGTGGAGTTGATCTATGTGGTCTTGTTGTAAAGAAGGGAAGAGATGGAGTATCACGTGAGACACGTAAGTAATGAAATCATATGTGAATAAAAACAAAAAGAATGTCATGAAAAAAATAAAAAAATATAAAAGTTTTTTTGTTAAATTATACTTTTTCAAATTTATTTAATAAAAGGTTTTATGTCGAACCGTCAGTTTCTTCAGTGTCATTAAGCCTGATTAGGAAGGATTTTAAACATTGAATCAACTCCTAGTTGTTCATCACAAACTACCACAAAAAGCCACAATGCCAGAGAAGTCATCCAGAACGGCGTCAAGAGGAGAAGTATCGACCAAGATCTTTGTCATCGGCGCCTTTATTTTGCTGATCGGCTTCTTGTTTGGCCTCCAGTTCAATATGTTGCCTAAATTTAGCACAATAGCTCTGTGGCATTGTCACGGCAGCCATTTGGAAAAGAGAGATGCTTCCAGTATTTTGGACCTCACCGTCATTCGTGTTTTAATTGGAATCGGCGTATTTGCTTTCTTCAACGTTATAGCCATCACTGTTCATCATGTTGTTCAGAAGATCTCTAGATCTCAAAACCTGTACCGTCAAATAGAACATGTCATCTCTCCTTTTTAGAGATTGAGATTTATAACTACGGATTTGTTACATGTATATTTTTCGGATACTTTGCTTCACTTCAACGCAGGCTTTCCCTTTCAGTACCGCTTCAGAGCTGAGCATCAAACCCAAGAAGATTAATACTTGAGCTGTCGATTGTTTATGCCGTTCTCTTCGGAAGGGTTTTTTTTTTTTTTTTGCAGATTGTTTTGCTGTTGTTGTAAAGGAAATAGAAGAAATACGTCAACCTTTCAAGACAGCCGGCTAAGACTCGTCTTTTGTTTCTCCTATTTTGCAGAATCCTTTTACTTCCCAGCTTCTCGGGTTGGTAACGAATGCTATCAGCACATTCTGAAAGTTCACTTCGATTCATTACAGCAGACGTTCCATTCTTGTGTCTGCCGTCAAATAGAACTGCTCATTTCATCTTCAGGCATGCCAGCTCTATATTGACTAAATATTATTTTTAAGGTTCACAACTCATTACTTGATTTAAACTAGCGATTCCGTAGCTTTAGAGTGTACGATGTTTTACAGAGCGAATTGTCTTAACGAGTGAAAATAAATTCCGCGATCAATTCTTGAAATTCAGCTGCCCCTTCCGTAAGTGGTTTATATTTAAGTAAAATTATTATTATTTGTGTCGAAGTACTTGGTTAGTCTGCCTCCACTTCGCGCCCGGTTTCTTTACCACTAAACCACGATCAACATTTCTTCAACAGTTCCTTTCTTTCTCAAAAACAATGAAAATCATGAACACCATCTATTCAACGCAAGCCAATTATCTGCTTACTCTATAAAATCTAATTCAATCGCCAGTATTAATGAATGTGACTGCATATAACGATATTGATTACAAAACTCCGGCATATAATTACGTCTCTCTCTAGAAGCTTCTACACTTCATGCCGGACATTTTCGCAGCCATGATAGAACACTCCAGAAGGTGGAAACCATGGAACCTAGAAAGTTCCAGTATAATGTAATAAACTAATATATAATGTTTGGAAATTTAGCTAATGAAAATTTGTTTAATTATTATCGTCACCACTTACTCCTCAACCAACAATGTTCGCCTACAATACTTCTCCTGTTTACTTCTTCGATGCTTTGTCGAATTTGCAACAGTTGCAACTTCAGCAATATAGAGAACAACAATTGGCAGCACGTCCCAAAATCATCAAAAAGGTCGAATCCGAGGAAGGCTTCCAGATCCAAATCCACAAGGCAACTGGAAATTTTGAATCCTATGAAGTCAAGGTCGTCAAGGCTTATGGTAATGCTAAGCTTGTCAACCTTATCATCGAGTCAAAGGCCGATGACTTCTCTAAGGTCTTTCAATTTAGCTTAGACGACATTGAAGTCACCGAAATAGATTGGGAATACTTCGAGCGTGAAAATGTGTTGGTCTTGAACGTACCAAAGAAGATCAAG
Organism: Australozyma saccharicola; assembly: GCA_030569455.1. Lineage (NCBI taxonomy): Eukaryota > Fungi > Ascomycota > Pichiomycetes > Serinales > Metschnikowiaceae > Australozyma > Australozyma saccharicola. The sequence continues at coordinate 171,515 of JAJMKW010000001.1, forward strand.
TTCTGCACTGACGACTTTGCCAACTCTGTCCTTTGCAGCTTACTCGGAGTTCCATCCCGTCAAACCAACTGTCATAGCGAAGCAAAAAGAGCTCTCAAGGAACAAAGAAAAGAGCAAAGAAGACACGAGAAGCGTGCCAAAAGAGAAGAACTTGAGGCTAACCGTGAAGCTGCTCGTCTAAACGCTCTCAGATTAGCTGAAGAGGCTAGACACGCAGAAGAACTCAAAGAGGCCGCCAGAAGGGCTAGAGAGGAAGAAGCAAGAAAAGCAGAAGAGCTCAGATTGGCCGAAGCCCGCAGATTGGAGAACGCCAGAAAAGAAGAAGAGAGAAGAAGAGAAGAGGCTCGTAGACTCGAAGCAGAAAAAAGAAAAGAAGCTCAGAGAGAAGCTGAGAGACTCGCAAAAGAGAAGAGAAATGAGCAACTTCAAAAGGAAAAAGAGCACGAGCAATTGATCAGGCAACAACAAGAGTTCTTGAACCAATTGTTCGGTGGTTCAATTTTTCTGACTGGCGGCTCACCTCCTTTCATCAAGGTGGTCAATCCGCAAACACACTCAGTCCCAATTGTGAGAGAAAGCGAATCCAAGGAATCTACCAATCTGACTCAAAGCCTAAGCCAAAGCCAAGGCCAAAGCACGAAAAACACAGAGCCTCAAGAGTCCAAGAACTCTTCACCTGCTTCGGAAACTACCCAAGCAAGCCCTGATTCACCAATCAAGGTATCGATCAATACAGGAGCAGAAGATGTCGAGTCCGACGACGAGATCTCTACAGATAGCGAATCCATTCTGTCAGATGTTGACACTCCTTCGCCTTTGAAGAATACCTTACACAAGCACCCTTCATTAGAAGAGGTTGAAGATGAAGAATTTGTGATGTTCCGCAAGAAGTTCGGAGATCAGAAGTAAAGATTTTAGTTACTAATGCATTAATAATATAATATAAGCGTTTATTTCAAAGAAGATGTAGATTTATACGAATTGTAAAGTGCACAGCTTTTGGACTTGAACCTTGAGATTATCTTTTTACTTAAAACATGAAGTCAACTCCTGATACTGGGATTCGCTTTTAAAAAATTCTTTCGATTTCCCGTTTCTGAATCGTTTCCTATTTTTTTCGCAAATATATTTCTTTTTGCAATTTTGTGTGAATTCAGACGCATCCAGGCTTACTTCCTTAATTTAAATTACTTGTTGAAATTTACTCAAAAATTGGCGTGGATTCACAAATACACAAATTTATCGGTCAATGAATTACGAAGTTCAATGGTCTTGACTGCATCCACATTTGAACGGTCTCGACGATGCTTACTTTCCATTGGTTCACTGTATGGGATCATCAGTAATTACATTCCCCAATCTTGGTGACGCCTCAAACGGTGACGCCAACGTTCACCGTCAAATATATTAATCGATGATAACATTTCATAGGTTCGGGGAAACTGCAAAAGGTCACACCAAGGTTTATCGACCAATGGTTCAGCTGACACTCCTGTTGTCATGCCAACGTTCACAGTTGGACGGCTTCAAGGATAATTATGAGGACCAATAGGGCTGTCGAAAAGACACCGGTGGTCCGAGTAATAAATTAAGAAGAAAAATATATGAAGAACTTAAAGTATCCCTCATTTGTTATGAGGTCAAGTCAAATCCAATCCTACTTACAGAATAGATTAGGACTTCCTAGACAACCTCTAGTAATCTATTGAATCTCAGCCCTCTTCAAAAAAAGATTCGGATATCTTAACATCCCCTAGAACAGAGATACGTTTACATTAAGGTGCTAAGCCTTCGATAGATATTCTGGTTGAATGCTACCGAAGGCGGTTTGTTTAAGGAGAACGTAATCTCCTGGTTTGTACATGTGATCCCGCCGATGTTGATCCGTAAAAGCACTCATGCAATCTTGACTAATGCTCATAGCATCACGAATTTGTCGAAGTATTACGTCTCTAGGGTTCTTTAGATTCCCTGTTTCCACATGGGGTTTGAAATTGGGATGAGATGCCGTAAGTGGATGTCTTCCATAGTTCGCAAAAAATGGAGTTGCCTTATTACCTCTCTGATATGCATTGTTACTCCATCCTTCCACTGCTCCCATGCCACTAACGAAATCCATTGTAATGTCTGTCCATCGTTCGTCCGGCACAGGTCGTGGTTCAAGGAGTCCCAGTAGAGCTTGTGTCAGACTTTTGGCGATTTGGCATACTTTGCAGCTTTTGACATACTGTTGGCACGTATTAAGCACGTTAGGCCAGTGGAAGCATCTGTAGAGAGCTTCTTAAGTGTTATCAGCTTCTCTGTGACAAGCTGTTGGAGCATCGTGATTTTGTTTTAGAATTGTATGTCGGATCTTCCTCACAAGAATACATAGCCTAAAGTTATCATGAGGTGTAGTTTGAAAGTAGATTATCTCGTCATGTAATTTGTAAAGCATTGGGAAGAACGTATTGGTTTATGGATACCATTCGATCTGTTGGTTTGTTTAAGCGGTATTACAAATATGCTAACAATAATATAAACACTTTATTAAGAATAAACGTTGAGATTGCTTTAACATTTATGTAAACTTTGAAATTAAAGAGCTGACTTCAGTGCTCCTCTCTTCTTTCAAAACACAATATAGCGCCACAAAAACAATAAACAAAGACAATTAGACTCAAATGAATAAAATTTTTTTTTAAAAAATAGGGACATGCTTCCCATATTTCGACTATCTTAGGGAGTTTAGGATTGCTCATATTTGGCTGCGAATTATCAGTATTGCATATTTCGGTTTCAAAGTCTTGCTATCAACCCATTCTTCCACTTACCTAAAAACACCCACCCACTACTAAAAAACTATCCGAAATGAAGTCAATTGCAGTTTTAGGTGGCAATGGTTTCTTGGGTAGCAAGATCTGTGAAATAGGCGTTCATCGCGGCTGGGCTGTGACCTCGTTATCAAGATCTGGCTCACGTCCTAAACCCATCAAGGGCCATGATTCTGCTTGGATGGACCATGTCAAATGGCAAAAGGGTGATCTATTTGACCCAAGTTCATACAAAGAGCTGCTCGTAGGCAAGAATGCGGTAGTCCATTCAGTGGGTATACTCTTGGAAGACACTCGTTACAAGAAAACACTTAAGGATAACTTCAGCGTGCTGGCTGGCATCCTGACGCTTGTCAATGCTATGAAAGGTCCTAACCCCATGGATCGTACGTCTACAAATACATATGCTGCCATTCAGCGAGACTCGGCTTTGTTACTTGCCAAAACTTATGCAGAGGTAGCCAAAAACGTCGAGAAGCCAACTTTTGCGTACATCTCTGCTGACGAAAAGCCGCCAGTAATTGTGCCACAAGCCTACTTGACAACGAAGAGAGAGGCCGAGTATGGTCTTGCAAGAGAAAAGAGTCTTCGAAGCATCTTCATGAGACCAGGGTTCATGTATGATCCGGAGGACGGTATAAATGCGCGAACTGTCATGGGAGAAACACTTAACAAGCAATACGAAATAGCGAAAAAATTGGGTGTAGTCAATGTTGTCAAAACTTTCCCAATGATTGACAAAGTGTACAGACCGCCAGTAACCACCGAACAAGTTGCCCACAAGTTATTTGAGAAACTTGAACAAGAGGATTTTGCAGGCGTTGTTACTCTTGAAGAGATCAGAGAAGGATAAATCCAGCAATTATTATTTACTTATACATAGATTTTCGAGTTCTCAATAGAGACCATTGAAATTGCCTTTCTTAATCTACATTAAGTTCTTTTCACCACAGACCAACAAAATCGAATACGAGCAAGAAAATATATAAACAACTCAAAAGAATCTATTATTTATTATGCGAACTTGTCTACCTACTTCTACTGTACATTTAACATTCCCTAAACCATGCTGCTGTAATTGTAACCGTTGAGTGTCGTGGAATCACGTCTCAAAAGATACTTCCTGATCTCATCACCAATAAATACCGTACTTGTAACGACCAACAAACCCATTATATCGCGGAAGGAAAGGGCTTCAGTTTGGAACACAGATTGAAAGAATGGAACGTATATGGCACAGAGCTGACCTAAAAGCGAGCCAGCAACAGCAAAGTTAAACATTTTATTAGTGAGGCCCAACTCAAAGATTGATTTCGAGTAGTGGCGACAGGCTAATGCATTGAACATGTCGTAGAAGACGAAACAGGTGAATGTCATAGTAGTGTCTCTGGCGGTGATCTCTCCACCATCACTCATCTCCTTAATGAACACATACAAAGTACCAATAATAATCATAATAGCACTTTGGCCAACTCTTTTCAAAATATTTTGTGTAAGGATCTTTTCACTTCTCTTCCTGGGTGGCTTGTTCATCACTTCGTGGTCAACCGACTCAACACCCAAGGATTGTGCTGGAGGACCATCCATAAGAATATTGATCCACAAGATTTGCATGGCGTTTAATGGATTAGGCAAGCCAAAAAATGTGGCCATGGCAATAAGGGAAAGGGCGGCAATGGATGTAGATAATTGAAAAGTAATGAAGTTCTGAATGTTATAAAAGATACCTTTACCTTCTTCAATAGCACACAAAATGGTCGAGAAGTCGTCATCAGTAAGAACCATGTCAGCGGCTTCTTTGGCTACATCCGTTCCGTTCTTACCCATGGCAATTCCAATATCAGCCAATTTCAAAGCTGGGGCATCATTGACACCGTCTCCGGTCATAGCAACAACATCGCCTCTTCTCTGTAAAGCCTTAACAATGGCAACTTTGTGTTCAGGAGTTGTACGAGCGAAAACAGAGACATTGCTAATGGCATGACTTAAGTTTTCCTCATCCAAGCTCTCTAATTGGTCACCGGTCATAACCGAGCCGGGGTTGGAGCATGGGATACCAATTTGACGTGCAATATTAGCAGCGGTAGATGGGGCATCACCAGTGATCATGATAACGTGCACACCACCTCTCATCAACATGGAGATGGAGCTCCCTACGTTTGGCCTTGGAGGATCTTTCATACCAACAAGTCCATAAAAGGTAAGATCTGAAGGCAAAATTGTCGCCAGTCCGGACTCATCGTAGTATCTTTGATTGTTCTTCGCAAATGCCAACACACGTAAACCGTCCTCAGCAAGTGAGATAGAGTTCTTAAGAATGTATTCATTAACTTCAGCAGTTAATGGCTTAATGACACCATTCTCGTCAGCATACTTGGAACACATCTTTAAAATAGCTTCAGTGGCTCCCTTTGCGTATGTTTCGCATTTACTGGTGTCACCAGAGTGAGCACAAACGGCCATGAACTTCCTCAGGGACGAAAAGGGTAACTCATATAATCTCAGTTTGGTTGCACGTGCATCATCAATACCAAAATGCGACAAACTCTCAATAATCGCAATATCTGAAGGATTTCCAACAAATTTATCATTTTCCTGCGAATATTTTGCGTTGTTACAAAGAGATCCAATCTCTAAAGTAGCAGCAATGTTTGGAGTCAAACTACGGTTCAAAACATTATCGGCTAGTTTGTCTACAAGCAAAAAAGGCGAAATGTCGGAACTGGAGTTTTTGAAGTCGAAAGCCCAAATTTTGGTAACAGTCATTTTGTTTTGAGTTAAAGTTCCTGTCTTGTCAGAGCAAATGACGTTCACACAACCGAGAGTCTCGACACTGGGCAAACGACGAACAATGGCCTTTCTCTTAGCCATACGTAAAACGCCAAGCGCCAAGGTCACGGTGACAATGATGGGCAAACCCTCTGGGATGGCGGCAACAGCTAGAGAAACGGAAATCTGGAACATATCAAGCCATGCACGGCCTTGAAGGATTCCCAACAAGCAAATAATACCAATGACAATGAAACTGAACACGGAAAGGTCCTTTCCTAATTTGTCCATTGCTTGTTGTAGAGGTGTCTTTGGCTTTTCAATCTCGGACATCATCTCGAAAACAACACCAAACTCAGTCTTTGAACCAGTACCAATAACAATACCCGAACCGTGGCCATCTCTTACAAGCGTTCCCATGAAAGCGACCGAAGATCTTTCAGTAACAGGCAAGTCCTTGAATGACTGTTGATTGTAGAAAGGGACAGCGTCAACCTGCTTCTTGACAGGTCTATTTTCTCCAGTTAAGTTAGATTCGTCAATCGATAAATGGACAGCTTCTGTCAATCTAACGTCTGCAGGGATACGGTCACCCTGAGAGAAATGAACCAAATCTCCAGGCACTAGAGCCGACGCTAAAACATTGGAGGTGTTGCCATTTCTGGTCAATTTGGCCACAGCCGGAACCAACTTATTCAATGCTTGTAAACTTTGTTCCGAGCGATATTCTTGTACAAACCCAACTGAGACAACGATGGTGATAGCCAAGGTGATGGACACTGCATCGTCCACGTTACCCATCCAGAAACTGATGACCGCAGAGCCAATTAACAAGAGGATCAAGGGGTCGGAATAAAACGAAGAAATGAATTTCATTACCAACGATTCCTCTTCCTCGGAACTCAACTCATTGAGTCCATGAATCAGCCTTCGGTGGATGACATCTTGATTATTACATAATCCAGCGACAAGGTCAGTTTGAAGCTCTTGAAGAGTGTCTGGGATAGAAAGCTGCGAGAAACGGACGGACGGCGTTCCCGAGCGGCTGGTCGGGAGCTTCTCGGTGTCTGCAAATGGAAGTCCGCTCATTGTGGGCGAAATAAAATAAGCCTAGTAACTTGAAGGTTGTACTTGGGGCTTGAGAACAGATATGAAGAAGAGGAGAACTACTAGTATATAAGGCCCCTGAAAAGATTCCAATGGAGCGCAAATTCCACGTGATCAATCTGGTCAAGGAGTATAATAATGGTCTGGTTAAATAGTTCTAACTAATGTATGTAATAGCTATTGATACAATGTGGTCTTTTACGTGTAAGTGAAATTTGGAACGGCAGCACATAGGAAACTTGGAATCGCGGTCGGAAGCCTTACAAATGACTGCATATAGCATACGGACTTATGCAGGGTGGGCTTTTTTTCCATGGACTAAAAGTGATCCGCAGGAGGTAAAAATAGCCGATTTAGGAATTGGTCTCAATGAGATTTTTGTTTGAATTGTTTAGTAATTTGGTTTTTATTTGATAAATTTGTTAGGTTGTTCTGATGTGCGGACGTTCCAGGCTCCAGTGATGGTCAAGAGCGCTCTTAAGAGAATAAATCATGGAAGAAGCGCTCACTGAAGAATTATCCTTAAATATGAGAAGGCGATCAAATTTAATTCAGTTTCATTGGAAAATTAAGAGATAATCTTCATTTTTATTCTTTTGTAGCTTGGTTCACTCATTATATTACAAAACGTATAACTGCTATAAGAAAAGATCCTTAGAATTACTCATTTAAGTAACTCGCCATCAATGGTCTCAGAAGCAGCTTTGCTGAGACGATTCATTACCGCCAACCCATCTTCAATTTCATCAATACCCTCGACAAGAATCACGTCAACACCTCTCTCATCCACATCCCGTAGATCCCTGAACAAGTTCCGTGCAATATCAGAAGCTGAATGGCCCATACTTCTTTCTATAACTCCACTGAGACCCATTTCCTCAGCGGACAAGAAGTGCTTTGTTCTCAATAATGCAACCTTTCCCAGTTTATCTGATATGTATCTCTTCACAGCATCTTTACCATCTCCACAATTATTGAACAAAACAACTTTAGCAGTGGGAGAATAGTGACGGTACTTCATTCCTGGTGTCCTCACTGGCTCGAGCTTGCCCGCAGTTTTCTTTGCAAGAACCAAATCTTGCCACTCTGCGCTGCCTACCTTCTTTACATCTTCAGGGGAAACACCGCCTGGTCGAAGAAGCATCGGTGGGCTACAAAGTCCATCGACAACAGTAGATTCGACGCCAACAGTACATGCACCGCCATCTAGAATGATTGGAATCTTACCTTTCAAGTCTGCCTCAACATGGCTCGCAAGGGTGGGGCTAGGACGGGTAGAAGCATTGGCAGAAGGAGCAGCAAGTGGCGTATCGCTCAAGGCTATTAGTGCCCTGGCTATGTTATGATTGGGCATGCGTACACCGACAGTAGTCTGGCCAGCAGTGACTAAGCTCAGTACGGGGCTACCTTCTTCAATGGGAAGCAATATTGTCAATGGTCCAGGCCAGAATTTTTCGATTAAATTGTCATAGATTGGTGGAATCCGATGCAGCTTCGTAAGAATTAGTCTCGAAATCTGTTCAATAGATGAGACATGCACAATTAGTGGATTGTCGGCTGGTCTGTTTTTGGCTGTATAGATGGCTTTCACAGACTGATCTTCAAGTGCCGAGCCACCGAGCCCATAAACCGTTTCTGTTGGAAAAGCCACCACAGAGCCGGCTTTAGCCACTTCCGAGGCCGCTAGACGAAGATTTGCTTCTGTGACTTTATCGGAGAAGACTGGAGTGTTCTCAATGAAGGAGATACATTTGGGATCCGCAGGTAATACAAGGGTGGAAAAGGACATGTTGGATAACTTTCTCCTCAATTCTCTCCACATTCACTTGGAAATTATTTTAGTGAGGGTTGGAGTTCAGCTTTTATTTATTAGTCACTTGGTGGCTATCCTGCTGCTTGATCTCATCTCGGTTAATGTGCAGGAAAACGAGTTTGCAGCCATTATATATGCAACATGAGATGAGAACAAGTTCCAATTGTCATATTTTGATAGTTTAGATTTCAAAAATTAATTATTCTAAAATTTTAAATAATATTTAGGCTCAAAAAACCACATTTTCTGTGATGATTTTCTTATCGTCGTCACCCAATGCCTCATAGTGCTCACGGAAATTGCCTAAGTTCTTTGTTAAGCATTCTTTGAAGAATTGCACCAAAATTTCTTTGATGCCTGAGTCCTGAGATAAAGGCTCGTCTTCATCGTCTGAATCGACATAAGACTTTAATGTTTCGAAGTTTGGTACTCCGAGATCATCCATTTCTTCCCAGTCACCTTCATCATCACCTTCATCACCCTCTTCCGGAAGAAAGTCCGTTGGATCGGGCTGTTGACATTGGAATGCAAGTTCTCCTGCGAGCAACAGAAGAATTTTTTGAGGAGCAGGTACTTGCGTGTACTTCTCGGGCATAGATTTAGCCATAGATCTTGTGATTATTAGGTCACCATCATATGGAATAAGCTCACCATTAACTGTTAATTGCTCTAATCTGCTATCTCCTAGAGAAAAGATTTTTCCTAAAGCCAAAACATTTTGTTTAATCTTTTCAAAACCGCGCGTGACTTCAAAGTTATTAAGCCAAATTGGCATGACTAGCTCTAAACCATTTTTGGTGATATCATTACTATCCGCAATATCCATCGATGTCAATGCTTGAATGACAATTTCTGGCGATGTATTGAGTACAAGTTTACAGAATACCATAATGAGGTTTTCAATAGTCACAATAGACTTAGCAATGACAAGTCTTCGTACTGTTGCCTGAAGAAGTTGAAAGAAAAAATCATCGTTGAGGTATTTCTGGAAATTTTCAAAGAGCGAAATTACTGTTAAGCCGCATGTCATGGCAGCGCTGTCTGAAAGTTCAGGTGACAAAAACTTAGAGGCTATTGTCAAGAGGAGATCAGTTCCGGAACCACCGCTTACGGGGTCTTTGAATTCAACAACCAAACTAGAAGCCTTTTGAATCACGGCATTAAATAGCTCCCCCGCTTTCTGCAAAATCTGGTCATCATTAGTATTCATGATCAACTTCGAGGTATCTGGGAATACACACGAAAATAATTGAGGAGGGAACTGTTGACCGGTTTTCTCAAGAGGAAATTGGGTAATGATGATGCAAAGTATTTCCAATTGAAGACTCAAATCAGGTGAGAACTCAATAGGAACTCTTTGTAGGGAAGATGATACTTGATGCATCAAAAAAGGCACCGATTTTTCACACACAAGTAGGTAATTTTCAACACTCAAATCTTCCAAGAACAGTTCTATACACTCTGTGGCATCGACTATCAATTGTATGTTAGCCGAGTCTTTGAAAGAGATATTAAGAATTAATTCCATGACAGAGAAGCTGGATCCCGCTATGTTGACCCCTTGAGCTCTTTCATCTGAAATAGAAATCGCAGCAGAAATGGCCTCAATGAGTACTGGAAGAGTATCTTCGTCGCTATCGTCTACCAAACGATTACACAATTCAAATATTAAGTCCTGAAGAGAGTTCTCAACAAGCGATAGATCGAATCCTTCGATGTTTTTCCAGAGTGTGACACTAATTAACGCGCTTGCAATGACAAGGCCAGCTTGATCTTGATCTTCGAATAATTTCGAATATTCTAACATTTTTCTAAGTTCAACAGAAGCGAAGGAGGCTACTGCAATTTGATTGTGAAATTTATCCATGAGTCGTGGAATCAATAAAAACGCTCTGGAAGTCACAAAAGGATGATTAGTTGTGGTCAATGCGCTTATTTGTGAGAGATAAGCAGAGGCTGAAAACTCTTGTCCTAAAGTTGATAATTTTTCATTAAGGAAGACACCTTCAATGACAAAAAGACAAGCCTCTTTGAGCTTATAGTCCGCAGAATTGTCGATACGGTTCACCGCGTGGAAAATACTGGCGACATCATTTTCATTAGAGTTACTCAAGAACTCAAGAATGGAGTCCCGGATAGAAACAGAACCCGATAATCCAGTAGAGTCAGTCACGAATCTGTTGAAGTCGGCTTCGTAATCTTCTAGTGTCTGGACAGGAATTTCGGCAAATATAATCAAACTGGACATGAAGAGAGAGAAGGTATCTTCCGGCAAAGTCGCGTACAAGGGTAGTTTTTCTTGTAAATGAGAAAGCAAGTCAAGCAAATTAGAGACAAGGTTGTTGATGCAAAATTCAGGTTCGCTTGCATCCTCAGACTTCACAATAGAAATACTGTTATCTTGATTTACAAGAAGTGATTTGAATACATGAGATAAGGTCACAAAGTCCTCGATAAGGATTTTGAACATATCCTTTTTTGTATCTGTGGGTAGAACTCTAGGAAAGTAGGCGGCGATTTGCGTCAATGTCTTATAAACATGAAAGCGAAGCTTTAGGTCAATTAAAGACAACGACCGTGGAGAAGCGGCTGCAGTAGCAAGAGATTCGCGGACCAATGAAAGAAGCAACCCCGAGAATTGAATAATATGTCCATTTACAGATTCTAACCTTTCCTTCAGTTGTCTAGCTTCAGAGCTCAGAAGAGTGCTGAAGACGGTCAAATATAAGTTGAGAGCGCTTACCTTAACTGCTGAACCCAATTGATTCTGAGACAAAAGATTAGTCAAATGGGATAAGAACTGATTTCCAATTCCACCTTCCCAAAACATCTCCTCTGTAATCAAGTCGTCAAAGAGATCGGTAAGGACAGTGAGACTGCCCGAGATGGCAATTGGGTCGTCATATTTCAGCGCCTGTTCATACAACCTAGGAAGAAGCTCGGGCCACTCATCAGGATAATCTGCAGCGGCGATTTGTACAATAACATAAGCACTACTCAGACGGATCTTGGAATGAGGTGAAGAGGTTACGAGCAGGATCAAGTTCTGGCGGATCATAGCCTTGAGATCCTGCTCAATTGGGGGGCCGACGAACAGCTGGAATGCCAAAGACCAATATTTTGGGACTAGGCGCTTCAAATGGAGTAATGACGCCTGCCGGATATCAACAGGCAACTGGTTTTCAGGAACTGTGGCTGCCATGATGAGCTCAAAAGCCGCAGTTGATGGGTTTGCACGAACATATTCAGCAAAGGAAAGTTCAGCAGCTTTACGAACATTATTGTCTGGACTATTCTGGTCAACCACTAGACGGATCAATCGGGTCGTGTCAGCCATTAGGTTTTGATTGAGGTTGGACTGATAGCGGTTAGATGAGCGACTCTGAGTCAAGGTGGGAGTGCGCGTACATCTGGCTGCAACTGGGACGCGATCCCTTGATTTTGAACATATGTTCGTTTTTTTTTTTTTTGATCTCCAAAATGAAGCTTTAAATTCTGTTTTTCTGTTTCCTTTCCTTTTTTTCGATTGGAGTTTGTAACTGTTTGACAGACGCCCCAGGCTTAGATGATGACTCAATGAAAATGTGAAAGATCGACAAGTGCAAAAATAAATGTACAAAATAAAAACCCCTTATACTTATCTTTATCTAAAAAATATAAAATTTAAATTTAAAATTAGACAAAAGACAAATCAATATGTTTATCAACCATCCTGACTAGTATTAATACCCCATGTTCTCGCCACTTATCAGTACTATAACTAATCAACATGGTCTTCTTAGGAGAACTGAACTCACCTGATGCGTTTAAAATCGTCAACTTGGCCGTAGCTGGTCTTTCGGTCTTGTGTGGACTCTCACAATTGTTTAGTGGATTCCAGTCTTTCTTTGTCGGTCTCTATATCATCGCCTTTGGTGCTGTGATCGGCCTCCTTGAGTTCAATGTGCCTAGTCAAGCAGTGACATATGGATCATTTCTCTTCTCATTTATCGGTAGAGGGCTCGCATACACGTTAGTGGGTGTTAGTATAAACGGCGCTAGTCTATTCCGTATCTTTTCTGCCCTTGTGATCTTTTTGATTGGGGTTGTTTACGTTGCCTTGGAATTTGTTCCTAGTGTAGGTCTCCCCGATAACATGAACCCTGAAGGTGTGTCGCTTGACGTTCGCGAAGAAGACGTTGTTTAGTTGCAAAAAAAAACTCAAGAATACTCATATTTATATTTACAAGTCGATGCTTTTACATATACATGTGATATGTGTACTTCTTTCAGTGAGAACCCCCAATTGACAACATATCCATTTGACAGTTTTGATAGCAACTATTTTGATGCAAATATTTCGATAGCAGACTTTAAAATAGAAGACAACTCAGAGGCAAGTAATATAGTATTACTTTATACTAATCAACGTTATGTAATATTTTTCAGCGCATTTCCTGCTTTACTATTCTAGATCATATAAATGTTTATTGATATGAAATGCAACGCACTTATACATTTACCATTGCAAAATAGCCTCTAACACCATTTGCAAAAGGCTCAATTGGCCAATAATCCTATAGACAACAACCGCGGAACGTAAATATCACAAACCTGTTGGAGGTTCCGAATGAAATGAATTAAACAACAAAAATGAGCCACATATACCTGTTGGAGGATATGTGGCGTGTCAATTGGTTTGAATTGGAATTTGATAGATCTCTTTAAGAAGAACTCTCTTACAATTTGGGGTGTACAGCCACAGTGTTAAACAACTCGTCTCTCTCGTTTCTCTTGACTGCGCCGCTCTTTAAGAATGCACGCGTCAAGTCTTGAATCAAGTCATCAATGTTTTCGATACCAATGCACAATCTAATTAAGTCTTCAGGCATGTCTCTCTCTTCTCTAGTCTTTGCATCAATGGAAGCATGCGACATCTTACAAGGCATCGAGATCAAAGAGTTCACACAACCAAAGGATACGGCAATTCCAAAAATGTCGCACGCCTCTACGATTTTCTCCGAAAGCTTGACGGAGCCAGTCTCGAAACTAAGTACGGCACCAGCACCAGAACATTGACTACGATGCAACTCGTACTGTGGATGAGATTTGAGTCCAGGGTAACGAACTTTGAAGCCTACCAGCTCCAAGAAATTGGCGATCTTGACACAGTTTTGTTGTTGACGTTCGACACGAACAGCTAAAGTACGTAAACCACGGCTCAATAACCAACAGTCAAATGGAGATAAGCCACAGCCGGTGGAGTTTATAACAAAATACACTCTTTCAGCCAATGTGGGATCTCTGGTAGCAATGACACCAGCCATGATATCGTGATGACCATTCAAGTATTTAGTGGCAGACTCATATTGAATATCGACACCAAGATCCAAAGGAGTCATCAACAAAGGAGTCATCATGGTGTTGTCAAAGACAACCAAAACATCTGGGTTAACAGAGTGAGCATAGTCACAGATGGCCTTGACATCACACACCTTAATCAAGGGGTTAGTGGGGGACTCCAAGAAGATCATCTTTGTGCGGGGAGTAATCTTAGACTTCATCAATTCGGTATTAGTGGTATCGTAGTGAAACACTTTCAAGTCTCCCTTAGCGTTCATATAGGTTAAAAGACGGTGAGTACCGCCATACAAGTCATCACCAGCGATAACCTCATCGCCAGGCAGAAGCAAACGAACGATCACATCGAGACATCCCATTCCGGAGGTGACTGCAAAGGTTTGATTGGCCTTCATAATGGCTGCCAACTTGTGTTGCAAGTAAGTTCTCGTTGGATTGCCGGATCTAGTGTAGTCGTACTCTCCCATGTTCGAGAGGGATTCCTGCTTGAAAGTGGCAGATTGATATAAAGGGGGAACAGAGGCATTGTACTGATCTGTGGATTTGGAATAGACCAACTCGGTCTCGATATGGTGCTGTTTAGACGGTTTGGTCATGTTGTTCGCACAATAATGGGAGGTTTATAGTGAAGAATTTGTACTATTACTCACTCAACATCTATCCATGGACCTATTTTCATCAGGTGTGGGAAGTCACGTGCTATTTGAATTATGTATGACTCCGATTAATATTTTAATTAAGGGAATTTGGAAAATTATTACCAAAGTTGGCGGAAGGTAAGTTGAATTGTTTTTTTGTAAAAAAAAGGTTGGTATTAGTGTTATTGTGGAAGTTGTTGGGTACTACAAAGCTCGATCATAACTCAATAGAAGTAAGATATCTGAGTCGCTTGATCTAAACTCGAGGGAATTAATAAAAAATCTTACGGAGAAGACAAAATATCTTAATTTTATTTATTTCATGCGACCGGGCTATTCGTATATCCTGTTTACAATTGAATATCCACTCTAAGTTGAGTTTTCTGAGAATTCTCTTTCAAGGTAATCTGACTTCAAGAGCAACCCTTTGGAATCATCATCAATATTAATTTTGAGTCCAAAATCATTCTTTGCAATAACTAAGGTCGAAAACTTGTGGGGTCAGAATACCTCTTTGCTTTGCTAATTTTACATCGTCTCCACTAAATTTACAAGTCAGATCTGGTGACCTTACGGATGTCATGTGGCTCAGCTCCCAACAAAACCTTTCTACCACTATGTGGCTCGCACGAGTGTCTACCAGAAACAGGACCAATCTTGTCCAAGGGCTTGCCGGCTTGCAAGGTCTTCAAGATCTCGATGGTCTTCTCGGCAGTCAAGTCTTCGTGGAAGTCGTCACCGATAGCCATCATTGGAGCGTTGACACAAGCTCCCAAACATTCAACCTCCTGCAAGGTGAAAAGGTTGTCTGGAGTAGTCTGACCTGGCTTGATCTTCAAGTGGTCAGTGACAGCCTTCATGATTTCGTCAGAACCACACAATTGACAGGGGGTAGTTGTGCAAACTTGTAAGTTGTATTTACCCATGGGTTGTCTCATGTACATAGTGTAAAAAGTGGCCACCTCGTAGACACGCATAGGAGGCATGTCCAACATCTTAGCGACATAGTTCATGACAGAGATGGAGGTGAAGCCTAGTTGACGTTGGCCCAAATCCAACAACGGCATGCATGCACCTTTCTTATATTGTGAAGGGTATTTGGCGATGACCTCTTTGGCTCTCTTCAAGTTCTCTTCGTTGAATTCAAAGGGAAGCTGTTGGTTGTCTTCTTTGATGTCTCTGTGGACAGAGATGATACTGCTGTTTCTGACAGATTGTCTGGTCAAAAGAGACACAGGGTTCACAGAGGTACCTGCCTTTCTAGAAAGATGACGCAACATGACTATGTGGGGTGTGGACCGTTGTGATGATCTGAAGTTGACTTGGTGTAAGACAAAAGGCGGATAGCTCATTGGCGGTGATAAACCCGTACACCACGATATATATGGAGAGGATTTAGAGATTGAGTTTAATTTGTGTGAAATGGGGAGTTTTTTTTAATATCTAATATTACTTGATTACTGGATATTTTTAATTTTTCTACTTTCTCAATTTTGATTTTTGAAATGCTTTTGGGGACTTTACGTTGTTAGATGTATGTCATTAGTATTTGCTCCATAGTATGGTGATTCTGAGTACGAAAGAAAGTGAAGACACTAAGAAATGAAAATAATTAGGGAGAAATGGAAAAAATAAAATTGTCTATAATTATTCATAATTTAGCATTTGAATTAAAATTCTCACATTGCTGCAAAATTACGAATGTACGCATAAAGCCAAACTGGGCCAAACCCACAAACCAGCCGCCCAATCATATCCATTTTCTAAAATCAACAAAAGCCAAACTTTTAGAAGTAGAAGGACTGTTTTTAAAATTTATAAAAACGATATCCTATACTTCTTCTTTTGACACTTTGGCATTATCTTATGGCAATGGCCAGCTTGACATATCCATACAGGACCAGATTACCACAAAACAAGAACAACTTCAGTCAATCGAGACAACCTCGATCAATCTGGCTCTCTGGCGGCATTCATCGTCGTTTATTCATTTCGATAATCTGATCCTTCTGGAAATTTTAAAAAAATTCACTTTTCTGAGCATCGATTCTCAATATCAACAGACACTACTTAATGGCTGGTGCTCCAAGACAAAAGACACCATCGGGTTCTCCCAACCCTTTGGTACGCCCACAATGGGAGAATGAACCTTTGGAAACGCCACGTTCTCCCTCTCGATCCACTCGATCGCTCCCGCCTCCCCAACCTGGCGATAACGCTCCACAGATGTCTCCACGTAGAAGAGGCACAAATGGCCGGCCGTTGTTTAGCGACAGATACATCCCTAACCGCACAGGTGTAGATCTCCAGGCTGCGTTTCTGTTGTTTAATCAAGATCCTATCGCGCAACCTGCCTTGTCGAGGCCAAGTGGCCGAGCAGATAGCGGCGAAGAGTTGTCTGCTAACGAGGTAGAACGTAGAAAAGAAGAGGAGGCCAATCGTAACTTTTCATCTGTTTTGAAAGCAGAATTGTTTGGGGACAACGTCCCTATGGCTACTGCAGACTTG
This sequence comes from Australozyma saccharicola, assembly GCA_030569455.1. Taxonomy (NCBI): domain Eukaryota; kingdom Fungi; phylum Ascomycota; class Pichiomycetes; order Serinales; family Metschnikowiaceae; genus Australozyma; species Australozyma saccharicola. The sequence goes on from JAJMKW010000001.1 coordinate 188,503, forward strand.
TCTAGACCTCAGGGCTCACATAGTAATTCCTCTTTAGACACTTCAAGCGGTCAACAGGCAAACACACCCAATCTTTCTGCGAACGCTCGCGATTCCACACAGAATGGCTCTGAAAGCCTCCTAGGAACACCCCGTAGAAAAGCAAACCTATTCACATACCAGCTGCCAAGTAAACTGCGACCTGTGTCCAGAGATCTACAGCTGGAGCTATTCCTGTTATCACCGGTGAGACAGGAGCTGCAAAAGTTTCTACTAAGTCCACAGAAAAAACCACGCAGTATTCTGAAAGTGCCATACCGCGTTCTTGACGCTCCGGAACTTTCAGATGATTTTTATTTGAACTTAGTTGACTGGGGTCTGCAGGACATGTTGGCTGTTGGCCTCGGTGAATCTGTTTATTTATGGGACGGACTGACGCAGTCTGTTGAAAGATTATGTACATTAGAAGATAAAGACAAAGTGACGTCGCTAAATTGGATTGGGGCTGGCACCCATCTAGCGGTTGGAACTCACAGCGGCCAGGTGAAGATATGGGATGCAACCAAAATCTCGTGTATAAGAACGATGACTGGCCACACGCAGCGCGTAAGCTCTCTTGCGTGGAACGAGCACATACTTTCAAGTGGATCTCGTGACCGCAAAATCTATAACAGAGACGTTCGAGACCAGAGCCATTTCATTAATTGTCTCGAGTCACACAAGCAGGAAGTGTGTGGACTCAAATGGAACGTGGAAGAAAATAAACTAGCAAGCGGTGGTAACGACAATAAGTTATTTGTATGGGACGGTCTAAACACAACTCCACTTCACCAGTTCACAGAGCACAATGCGGCGGTTAAAGCAATTTCGTGGTCGCCTCACCAACGAGGTATTTTGGCATCCGGTGGTGGTACCGCTGATAAAACAATCAAGGTTTGGAATACATTGGTAGGGTCTAGGGTTCATAACGTGGATACAGGCTCGCAAGTTTGCAATCTAGTGTGGTCTAAGAACAGTAACGAAATTGTGTCAACACATGGTTTCTCGCGCAATCAGATTATCGTTTGGAAGTATCCAAACATGCAGCAAATAGCCCATCTCACAGGCCATACTTACCGGGTTTTGTACCTTTCTCTTTCTCCAGATGGAGAAACCATAGTTACTGGTGCAGGCGACGAGACGCTTCGCTTTTGGAACGTCTTCGAGAAGAATAGGAACGATCGTCCGCTGTCCTCTGTCCTTCTAGAAGCCTTCCTGCAGTTGCGGTAAATGACTTAATTTATCAAACGGTTGTATATGATTTACGTTTTTTTCTCTTTCTTTCTCCTCCCGTTGTTCTAACCGTTTGTTGTCTCGCTTATAGACGGCTGCTGTGAGCTAACGGCAATACACTGCGAGGCGCTTATTGCCCATTTGGGACAAAGAGTATAGAATATGCGATTGATACAAAGGTCAAATCGAAAAAAGGGCGGCTTGCACGTCAATAAGTATACTCATTCTTTTTCACATTCTGACGGCTGTATTTTCTTACTTGTCCCTATTTCCCTGGCACTCATCACTTATCTTCTAATCGTCCCGTCTGTAAATTACAATCGGGCCGATACATACTTGTTTGACTCAGCTCCGACATATAAATCTGAAAAGTTACCACTATATGCACACCGATTACTCACTGCCTTCCTATAAGTAGATAGATCAAAACCTACTCCATGAATTTTCAACCGACGAATTCCGTGTTTTAATTATTGTACCAAATGACCAAGCCATACGCCAAAGACTTATCGCACCACTTGAGTGTCGAGGCCAAGTCCAGAAAGAACTCTCCTCTTAAGGGAGCTTTCAAGTATTACAACAAGCCTAACATTACCTTCTTGGGTGGAGGTCTCCCACTCTCGGATTACTTCCCCTTCGACAAGATCTCCACCGACTCTCCTACTGCTCCATTTCCCAATGGAATCGGTGCTCAAGTTACTAACGAGGATAAGACTGTGGTGGAGGTATACAAGAGTGCTGCTAAGAACGATAAGGCAAACAACGACATTGAATTGGCCAGATCCTTGCAGTATGGCTTCACCGAAGGACACACCGAGCTTATAAACTTTGTGAAGGAACATACTGACACCATCCACAAGGTGCCTTACGAGGACTGGGATGCAATTGCCACTGTTGGTAACACCCAATCTTGGGATGCATGTTTGAGAACTTTTGCAGCTAGAGGCGAAACTATCTTGGTAGAGGAGTTCAGTTTCTCGTCTGCTTTGGAGACCGCCCATGCACAGGGAATCACCACTTTCCCAATTCCAATGGATAACGAGGGTGTCGTTCCAGAGTCTTTAAGTGCTATTTTGAAAAACTGGGTCGGTCCTAAACCAAGATTGTTGTACACAATTTGTACTGGTCAAAACCCAACTGGTTCTTGTGTCAGCGAGGAAAGAAGAAGAGCAATTTACAAATTAGCTCAAGAGCATGACCTTATCATCGTCGAAGATGAGCCTTATTACTTCTTGCAAATGGAGACATACACCAGAAACGAAAAGGAGAGACAGGGCAAGCACGTACATGACCACAAGGAGTTCATTGAGGCTTTGGTTCCATCTTACATTTCTATGGATGTTGACGGAAGAGTTCTCAGATTGGACTCTGTCTCGAAGACTATTGCACCCGGTGCCAGATTCGGATGGATTGTTGGACAAAAAAATTTGCTCGAACGCTTTGTTAGACTTCATGAGGTTTCTATCCAGTGCCCATCTGGTTTTACACAAAGTACGTTAAACGGTCTTTTCCAGAGATGGGGCCAAAAGGGTTACTTGGACTGGTTGATTGGTTTGAGATCCGAGTACACACACAAGAGAGACGTTGCTATTGATTCACTTTACGCTCACTTTCCGCAAGAAGTTTGCACCATTTTGCCTCCAGTTGCAGGTATGTTCTTCATTGTTCAACTTGATGCATCTAAGCATCCTAAATTTAAGGAGCTTGGTGAGGACTCATTAAAGGTCGAGGACGCTATTTACAACCGTGGTTTGGAATTTGGATGTCTTATGATTCCTGGCTCTTGGTTCAAGGTCGACGGTCAAACCAACCCTCCACAACCAGAACAACCAGTCGATGAGAAGCACAAGCACACTATTTTCTTTAGAGGCACTTATGCTGCCGTTCCATTAGACGACTTGAAGAGAGGCTTGGAGAAATTTGGTCAAGCCGTTAAGGCCGAATTTGGCTTGTGAAGTGAGACAAGAGAAGGCATTCCCGTTGGAATAGCATTATAGAAGAGTAGGTTTCACTTCAAATTTTATTTACATTGGAATAATAGGTTCTTTTGATTTTGTCTCGTAAGTTTGATTTATGTCCTATATGCACTTTTTCAAGGTCTTTGGCTTAACTTTAAGAATAGCTCTCTCTACTTAGTCTTAATAGTACATACGTTTTTGACAGAGAAGCAGATCAAATAAGGCTAAAATGAATAATTTGATATAGATTCCAAGAATAAGAAAATTTTGGCTACAAATTAAAAATCTGGAGAGAATTGTCTCGATCTCGTCTGTATTTACCGTCTTACACCCCGCGCATCATAGCTTCTACTAAGAACTACCAAATGAAGGTAATAAAGCTCCCTTGGCTAGGACACAAAGGTATGTTTAATCAATCGGTCACAATTCAATGAGAATTCTTCAATGGGACCCAGTTCTTTGATCCAATTTCACTCAAGTACTAATCATCAGCCGAGAACCGAGCCGTAGAATGTTACTCTCTTACCATAAACAGTAGTGGCACAAAGCTAGCGCTGGGTGGCCTCGATGGGAAGGTTTGCATTTGGGACGTGGCTTCGATCTTAAGATATAAAGATCACGCTACCGTAGAAGATGCGCAGTCTAGAAACTTACTGGACCGTTTGGAGCTACATACCCTGGCCTATATCCTGCGACCATTAGCATCAGTGAGTCGACACAATGGTGTTGTGGCCAGTGTAAAATTTTCGCCCGATGGAAGGTTTTTGGCTTCAGGTTCTGACGACAAGATCGTTCTTATATGGGAAAAAGATGAAGAGCTACAAAACCGACCGAAACAGTTTGGAGAAGCAGAGCCTGACATGGAACACTGGACCGTTCGCAAGAGATTGGTTGCTCACGATAATGACGTGCAAGATATTTGCTGGTCGCCAGACGGATCGCTTCTTATTACTGTTGGTCTAGATAGGTCCATCATTATTTGGAGTGGTACCACATTTGAAAGAATTAAAAGATATGATATTCATCAGCTGATGGTCAAAGGTATAGTGTTTGATCCAGCTAATAAATTTTTTGCGACTGCCTCAGATGATCGAACTGTACGGATTTTCCGGTTTTATCGGAAACACGATGGCCTGGGAAGCTACGAGTTTCAGATGGAACAGATAGTCTTTGAGCCATTCCTGAAACTGCCTCTTACCTCGTATTTTCGCCGAATGTCTTGGTCTCCTGATGGCCAACACATTGCTATTCCCAATGCCACAAATGGACCGGTGACTTCTGTGGTGGTGATTAATAGAGGAAATTGGGCTTCTGATGTATCATTGATTGGTCACGAAGCTCCATGCGAGGTTTGTGCATTCTCGCCTCGACTTTTCCGTGTTAAAGACTCAAAAGACTACACCACCATCCTTGCTTCTGCAGGTCAAGATAGATCTGTTGCCATTTGGAGCACCGCGCTCCTGAAACCTTTGGTGGTTCTCCGTGACGTTACCCTTCGAGCTATTACTGATATGTGTTGGACCCCAGGTGGTCAGTCTCTCTTCTGTAGTTCCTTAGATGGCCTGATTACTTGCATCACCTTTGATGAGAACGAGCTCGGTGAAGTTGTCAGCGAAGAAGCAATAGATACACAGCTTCTACGATACGGAGGTGACCAAGACTCAAAGATTATGCCTGAAGGTGTGAGTCAATTACGGTTGGAGGCTCTTGCGAAGAACCTAGATAAACCCCAGAAGGAAACTTCAGCTGACGCTCAAAAGACCGTCGTTTCTGTGCAACATCAAGATCAGTCTACTACTTCGGTCAACGAGAACCCTATTCCAGAAAATTCTATCCAGCTAGACGCAAAATCAGAGAAAGTAACGTTTCACACTGCCACCGTGAAAGGTGGCAGAAAGAGGGTAGCACCTACGTTAGTATCGAAGTACACGCCGCTGCAGGCTACAGCATCAAAAGTTGTGAAAGTCAAGAAGTTTGACATCTCCTCTAAATTATCGCAAACTTCGTACTTCTTACCCCGTTTGGGAATTCAGGCAGCGGTAAATGGTCTTTCTCTCAGACTGGCTCATGTTGAGAAAGACAAAAAGGGCGAAGACAATGATAATGACAATGAAGACATGGGAATTGATGATTCTTCTAATCAGCTACAGGCTCAATCAAGTGTCGGTACGAGGACAAAGTTTAAGAAGTACCGTAAATATTTGATGCTGCACAAATATCCGACACCCTTCAGATTTATCTCAACCCTTCCTACTGCATTATTCAGCAACCAGGCAGTAATGAGCCATGAGTTGTCGCGGATGGTGCTGAACAAGGAACTTCTTCGCTTTAACAGTGAGCTTGTGAACACATCGTCCCTCGATGCTCTAGACGAAAATATATATTTCCAAGTAGTGGCAAGTTCCATTGAGCATGTGACAGCAGATATTAACAGTGGTTCTCTGGATTCAGGAGGTGATACTGTCATATCGACGGTAGAAGTGAGAAATGGGCCGTTGTGGCCAGAAGACGAGGACTTACTTAACCCCGATTTCGCCCAACGTCTCGATTTTCAAGATCCAACACAAGTCTCCGTTGTCAACAGCGATAACCTGAAGGAAAAAGAGTACATGCTCTATTTCCCTTACAGGATACAACAAGTCATTCCCATCTGTAACGAAGGTATTCTTTCTCACTACGTTTTTGTTTCCTTTGATGGTACTATACAAATTGTTCGTGCCAAAACAGGCAGCTACGTGTGCCCCGGGCTAGAGTTAGGAAGTAATGTTGTGGCTTGGAGGCAAAAAAATAGATATCTCTTGCTTTTAACCAGCGCTGGTTTGTTGTATTGCTGGAGACTATCTCTATCTCATAGCATTGGTGGGGAACTTACGAAAGTCTTCTCCGGTGTTTCAGTTGCAGCTGTTCTCAATGCCGAAACCATTTCATCTCGGGTGGAAGTGGATTCCAAACCTGAAAGGAACGAAAAGACCGATAAGGAAAAAGATAAAGATAAAGATAAAGATAAAGATAAAGACAAAGACAAAGACAAGGAAAAAGCAAAAGCAGTGAAGGAAGAAAAGGAGAAGAATCATGAGGAGAAGCAAACAATTAACCAGATAGTAATTGATAACATTCGTGGAATTGATATCGATGCTGCCTCTGGTTCGCCTTACATAACCATTCAAAGAACCAACAATGTCTATTCATACTCGTTAGATTTGATGGCTTGGACTAAAACAATCGACCTGTGGTATTTAGGAGCCCTCGAAGTGGGCGATTGCACAGGCATTGAAGGCGATAAACGGCGTCTTTTGCTTAGAACATATACTGAAAACAAAGAGAAAATTGAACGAGGGGAAAAAAGTCGTTATGTTTTTGGAGCAGGGAACCAGGAGCTACAAAATTGCATGAAGGAGCGGTTTATTGAGCAGGGTATTTTTATAAACTAAGTCATAATCGTTACCTTATACACATCGTTGTATTCATCTAAATGTACACATTACTATTGTTTCTGCGTTTGTTACTTATTCGCTTTTTTCAACAGGCTTGACTGGTTTCTTCACAGCTGGCTCAATCAAATATCCAATTAAGAAAATGATCGAACTTATGAAAGAATTGAGCGCGTACATCCACACAGTGAGGCCCACACCACCAGTGACAGTGAAAGGTAAAGCCAACACCCATTCCACAGAATGTGGTAAGTGACCTTTCGGAAAATAGAAAAGAACAGTCTTTCTGTACCATACACGACAGAACCAAACTGGCGCAACTGTTAAAATGCTCAATGCCATGTTGACTACTTTATTCACAGTAGCCTTCTCAGAAGACACTTCCTCCACCAAGGTTTTGATCTCAGCCGAGACACGGTCGAAATTACGATTAAGCTTAGTCCACTTTGCATACTGGTCTTGAGCACTGATGGATTTACGATCTTTGTTTATCTGCACCAACTCGTTTCTTTTCTTGGAAAGTTCCACGAATTTAGCCTTACCAGCTTTCGATGCGATGGTGGAGTACAAGGTCCAACATTGATTGGAGAGGGTCGATTTTCCAATTGCAGAGATGACATTTTGGAGAACGAGAACTACTAATAGTAGAAATAGCACTGACGTTGGGGCTAGATCTAACATGTTCAAGTTGGGTATTTCAGTGAGAGACCTACTATAGAGAAAGGTATGGGGGTAGTGGAGAAGAAGCATAATAGACACAATGTGATGCATCAAAGGGCATAATGTGAAAATGAAAGAAAAAGAAAAAAAGAAAAGAGAAAATTTACAATTCCATTGACTTGGATTATAAATTTTAGTATCTTCTGTCTAACTACCTTATATCCTTGACTCAGCTACCATAAGCCTGTCACTTAGAAGTAGATTGGGACTGAAGCACACTTGAAACAGAAAGCAAAACACATCAAAAGGTAAAAATTATTAAATTAAATTCCTCGTTTTTTCCAAATACATTAATTTATTTATTTAGAAGAAATAAGAGTGGGATCTCCAATACATAGTGGCATCGAAGTCACGTGACTAGATAACATATTTCCCCATTGACACCCAGAAAAATACCATCACAACCTCATAATCAACCAAGTAAATAAAACCAATGTCTTCGGATCCCGAGGACGATTATGTGCCGTGGATTCAGCTGTTTTGTGAATCATTCGGCCATGACTACTTTGTAGCTGTGGCACAAGAATTTATAGAGGATGACTTTAATTTAACCGGGCTTTCTCTGCAAGTGCCATACTATAGAGAAGCATTATACACAATCTTGGATTATCAAGTGGAAACTTCGGATGATAATCCGCAGAATCAGGGCAACGGGTCTTGGTCTGGTGGAGCTAAACGAAACGACTTGCCCAACAAATCGTTGTTGCATCACTCTGCTGAGCTCTTGTATGGGCTAATCCATGCTAGATACATAATTTCCAAGCCCGGTTTGACGGCCATGGCTAGTAAATTCGAAAGAAGCGAGTTTGGAATTTGCCCTCGATATTACTGTGACGGCATGCATTTAATCCCTGTTGGTGCCACTGACATTCCGGGCCAAGAGACTGTCCGGTTGTATTGCCCATGCTGTAGCGACATATATTTACCGCTGAGCTCACGATACTTAAACATTGACGGAGCATTCTTCGGAACAACGTTCCCGGGTCTTTTAGTCAAAATGTTCCCAGAAATAGAAAACCAGTGCAAGTTACGTATTAACAAAGTCAACCAAGATAGCTTCGGCATACGATTATTTGGTTTCAAGATTCATGAGTCCAGCGCTACAGGCCCGCGCATGAAATGGTTACGACAGTACCCACTGCTGGAAGAAGAGCACCGTGAATATGCTGACTGCGAGTTAGAATTACCAACCGTGAATGAAGGCGGCGTTGACATGTCAGTATCTGAGGCCAGCGAAATTGAGCCCGATTTCGATGACGACAGAACTATGGCTAGTGAGGGTATTTGATGGAGTATTTTTCTCTTTTTTGATTGTCACTTTTAATTATAGATTCAAGACTCCCACAAATACGCCTTTTCTCTAACGTTTCTCCGTCCACGATATTTTCTATGAAATTGAACTACGTACTGATCTTCTTCGTGATCTCAAACTTACGGCCAATTTCTTACTAGTTCGTATGTTGATAGTTCCATATTTTTCATTTTATGAATCATGGACTTTGCAGTGTTTTTCTTTGGCCTCATAGGTCCTCACATAACTACCTCCGCAGAACTCACTACTTGGCGCCAGAAGTAATTTTAAAGCAACAAAAAAAAATTATTGGTGGAACACACGTGAGTGATTTCAGATGTTTAACGCCCCGCACGCTCATTTTCTATGTTTTATTTGGGGCGCTTAATACTAATCATCCTACTTCTCTTTCTTCTTGAATGTACATTCTTACGATATGTAACTGCTTCACGCTTATGTAAATAAAATTTAAAGCTTCCTTTAAACCCTGTCTAGTGCGTCAAGAGGACAGGTTTACCTTGTTCCCACTCTTTAATGCCGTTGGCTATATTAGCCCAGTACTTCAACCTTATTGCCTCTGCTATGACTCTCTGCCAGTCAATTTCCAGAGACTCTAGTAGAGAAGCTATTTTGTTTTCACATTCCGCGATTCGAGCATCATTTTCGTCCTGAATAGCATCAAGGTCAGATTCTTTTGCAGCCATCTCTAGAGCTTCATGTGCCTCCAATACAGTCATAAGGAGTTCCTCATAATTGAATTCGCCTGAAGCATTTCCATCTTTTAGCTTTTGAATTATTTGCTTGGACGTTTCGTCCGTGGTTATGTCAAAATGTTCCGGATGTAGTTGTTCGATGAGGTGAGCAGCTCTTAAATAAGGGCTTTTGACTACAGAGTATGCTTTATTAATATGCGAAGACATCTCATCTATCCCTCTGTTTTCTGAAAATGAATTGGATCCAACGAGAATATCTGGATGATTTTGGCTTTGAAGAGCACGGAACTCTTTACGTAGAGTTCGGAGATTAACGAGATACAGATCTTTGGGAGGGCCACCCATTGGAAATGTCTTTGGGAAGTAATGGAAGTAATTCTTTTCCGAGGCAGTGGAAGCCAATCTACAAAAGCGGCCATTAATGGCCTGTTTGGGGAATCGGAACCACATGTTTCAAATGAAAAATCAGATATTGTGGGGTGCAGAGATAGATTAGTCAGATTAACAAAGAGGACAAGTAATGATGAAAACAATTTATGTATGCCAACAAACTATTTACTTGATATCTTACATCGTAGATACATAAATTCATCATATTATTTTTTCGTAAGTTTCTGAAGTGCTTGTGACAGTTGGGATCCGTGATTGGTTGCAACACTAGAGACATAATCAGCACCCACAAAACCAGCAAATACCAATTTGAGATTTATATACGGAGTCAATTGGACAGCTGTTCTTTCAGTGACTCGAATATTCACGATATTCAATGTTCTTTACTCAAAACAATGGATAGAACTCGTTATACTTCTTACCATAGTAGAAAGTGGACAAACCTCCGATTATCAAGAGAGCCATTGGCACGGGTTTCTTGAATTTGGTAGCTCTGCTTCTAGCGAATCCAGCGGCAAGCAAAACAGAGGACGAGCCGAGAGCCAATTCCAAGCCCCAATCAGCGTTCTGCTTCAATAAGTATCCCGAGTAACCGTACAAAGCAGTGAAAGCAGCACCGGCGACCAAGGAGGGAAGAGAGCCTTTGCGGAAGTAGCCAATGGTTCCGCCGACGGCACACAATCCGGCAAGTGTAAAAGCTGGGTGTTCCATTTTATGTGATGTATAATTTGGTTACCTTGAGGTAGAGGAAGTAAGTATTAGTAAGACGAGAGGCGAGGAGGATGTAAGTAAAGTACACTCAACGTGTCCCTTATAAATATAAAAATACATCCAAAAAAAACTAGAGATTTTTCAAAAGCAAGAGAAAGTCAGATGTTTGAAGACTAGGAAAAATCCAAAGAGGAAGCTTGATAGTCTCTTCTTTACGACTCTAACAATGAGAATTGTGGACGAGACCCTTAGGAGTATCTTCTCAAGTACAGATCAAAATTGATGAAACTTATAGAAATCGACTAATTTCCATTCTTCCAAATTATAAATTCGAGTCTTTTCTAGCTCTATTCGAACACTAATAGTGCTATCGCCGAAGGGCCCAAACAAGCCATAGGAATGCAACTGGTCCGGTCAGTAGCCTGCTTTGCTTCATATTGTAGACCAAAAAGTTCATGATTTTTTTGAAAAAACAACATTACAACATTTTCCAAATTGAGGTTTTTCTTCTTTTTTTCAAGGTATATTTGGTCTCTGACCCTCTAACATAGCTAATAATTGGGGGCTTTAACCAAGACAACCGAGCGCTCGCCCTGACAGGTGTGGAGCCCGAAAAAACCCTTGTGCTTAGTCCTGAAAAGATCTCCCTCTTGCCACCTCTTGAACATCAATAACCGAAAAGCTACTTATTTGGTGGGAAAACATTAGGATCAATGAATCTTCAATCTCTACTTTCTGAGGCCACTCCAGGTCAAGATCAATTGGGGGAGCCTGTTTCAGGGAGTTCTCGTAGCCGAGGAAACTCCAAAACGACTCTGGCCTCCCAAAAGAAATCCAAAACAAGTAACAAGGAGAATTTGGCCAACGGGAAATCGCTACAAGACTCGAATCAATCTGAAAATGGCACCGTTCCAGAACCTGGTGCCGCTTCCTCACCGACAAAACTGGACAACGCATCTTCCAGCATTACAAAAAATTCAAACAAATCAATTGATACTGATATACTTACAGACTTGAATCTAGATGACGTGCCCATTGACGCGTCGTATTTGCGTCAATTTGAGAATAAGGTCAATGCAATCGCCAAATTAGATAAAATCATGACTGTTGCCCTGAACGTCCTCACATTAGGCAAAGAAACCACAAACTTGGAAACATTATTGAAATCTACAAATCCCATAGCATCTAACTATCTTGACAGAATTACCGTTGAAGAGTCCTTGCATCCTTCTTCATCCCCTGACGGGGTATTTCATGGCTCTACTAGGAAGACATCAATAAGCGAGCATGACAAATCAGAGAGACGTGACTTTCTAGAAAAAACTATCAATGATTTAGTTAAAGGTCTGACCGAAAAAAGCGATGGAAATAATTCTTCTAAGCTCTTAATTTCCGCTGGGAAAGATGCAAAGACCCCTAAGAAGGGGAAAAGTACAAAGAGGTCTCCAGCCTTGGACGACCCGGAACTGAAACGAAGAAAAGTCGATGATCTTGGTGAAGAAGTAGATATTCTACATGATCGAGCACGTGGAGCCAAAGAAAACGGCCGCTTAAGGATCAAACTCCTGTTGAAAGAGTTCAACTCGAAGCTGCAAGACCTGTCGGCGAACGGTAGCGAGGAATCAAAGACAAAAGCAAAAGAACACAAATCGATGTTAAAACAGTACGATAATACATACGTGGCTATCTGGAAAGACCTTTCCAGAAAAGATGGACCAAAAGCTGCACGTTTGATGCAACTGATCAATCAGACCAAGCTTATCAACATGAAAAAAACGGCCATTTTGGCATCCCGTGAATCCAAAAGGTGGCTTACGAGGAACAATAAGAATCAAAAGGACCTTACCACGAAAGCCAGACGAGCCATGAGAGAAATGTCTCACTTCTGGAAACGCAACGAACGTGAGGAGAGAGATGCTCGTAAGAAGCAAGAACGTGAATTGGTAGACAAGGCCAAGAAGGAAGAAGAGGACAGAGAGGCCAGAAGAAACTCAAGGAAATTGAATTTCTTAATTACTCAGACAGAGTTGTATTCGCATTTTATTAGTAAGAAAATCAAAACAAGTGAAATCGAAGGATCTGACGCAGATCCTAATCTTAAACTTGACTCGAATGAGAGCTCTCTTGATAAATATCATGGTGTTGAAGGCCAAGCTACAGACTTTAAATCTCTTGACTTCGACAGCGAAAATGAAGACGACTTACATCGCGCAGCCGCTGCAAATGCACAGAGTGCATTGGACTCAGCAAAATCCAGAGCTGAGGCGTTTGACGACGATTCATTCAAAAATCCGGACACTAATGGCGAAGAAATGAACTTTCAAAATCCTACTCTTGTTGGAGATTTGAGCGTTGAACAACCTAAGATGCTTAAGTGTACTTTGAAAGAGTATCAAATCAAGGGTTTAAACTGGCTTGCCAATCTTTATGAACAAGGTATCAATGGTATTCTCGCAGATGAGATGGGTCTTGGTAAAACAGTACAGAGTATCTCCGTCTTGGCGTATCTTGCAGAAACGCATAACATCTGGGGACCATTCTTGGTTGTGACTCCAGCATCTACTTTGCACAACTGGCAACAGGAAATCACAAAATTTGTTCCAGATATGAAGGTTTTGCCTTATTGGGGTAACACAAAAGACCGTAAGATCTTGCGTAAGTTTTGGGATAGAAAGAGTTTGAGGTATGGGAAGGATGCCCCTTTCCATGTTCTCGTCACATCTTATCAATTGGTTGTAGCTGATGCCGCTTACTTTCAAAAAATGAAGTGGCAGTACATGATCCTTGACGAAGCGCAAGCCATCAAGTCTTCGCTGTCGACCAGATGGAAGTCGCTTCTTAGTTTCTCATGCAGAAATAGGTTGCTTTTAACTGGTACCCCAATTCAAAACTCTATGCAAGAGCTTTGGGCGCTTTTGCACTTTATCATGCCTTCTTTGTTCGATTCTCATGATGAATTCAGCGATTGGTTTTCTAAGGACATCGAGAGCCACGCACAGTCCAACACACAGTTAAACGAACAACAGCTTAAACGTTTGCATGTGATTTTGAAGCCGTTTATGTTACGTCGTGTGAAGAAGAACGTTCAGAGTGAGTTGGGAGACAAAGTTGAGATTGATATTTTCTGTGACTTGACTAACCGTCAAAAGAAGTACTATCAGATGTTGAAGTCCCAAATTTCACTCGTAGACTTACTCTCTAACAACAATAATGATGAGAACAGCCAATCGTTGATGAATTTGGTCATGCAATTCAGAAAGGTGTGTAACCATCCAGACTTGTTTGAACGAGCAGATGTAGCCCTGAGTTTTGCTTTTGGTTCTTATGCTGAAACGGGATCTTTCCTACGTGAAATTGACTTGGAAGTGGCATATACTCTTAGAAACTCTATTCGTTATGACATTCCTAAGCTTATATATCAAGAGCTTTTACTGCCTTCTATCGACAATGATGTTGGCCCCAAAAGAAAGCTTTTTGAAAAATTAAGTATTTATAATCCTGAAAATATTGCTGATGACTCCAAAAGGCTGTTTGATTGGCTTCCGTTATCTGGCGTGTCTCCAGGAGAATTGAACAAAAAGTCTCGTCAAAACGTGATACAAAGGGCTATCGACTTAAAAGAATACTCAGATGTGAATTACGAAAAGCTTAACCGGATGGAGTTTCTTTATAAAGATGAAAACTCCACTTTTGTACCTAAGCATGAACAATTATTGATCCGTGAATTATCTAACAATCACTGCGCTTATACAAGTTCTCCAGCACTTAAAGAATTAACTTCTATCAAGGACAAAGTCTACGAAGATTTGTATCTAAATGTCCTTGAGCCCGCAGCCAAGCCTATTGCTGTCACAGCACCAATTGACGCTGTGTGTTCCAATAAAAATTTCACCAACAATTTGGAGTCGGCGCTTTTCGATGAGAAAATAAAGTCTTCTTTGAGGCCACTTACTAGGGGAACTGAGTACTCATTGATGCGCGAAAATATCCCCGTGCCTTTGTACCCTAAGGCTGAAATGCTACCAGCGCCTCTCAGCAAGCTAATAGATTACTCCAACATAAGAATGCCGTCGATGAACAGATTCATTACCGAATCTGGTAAGCTTTCACGCTTAGATAAGCTCTTAGATGACTTAAAAAAGAATGACCACAGAGTATTGGTGTACTTCCAAATGACAAAAATGATGGATTTGATGGAGGAGTTCTTAACCTTCCGCCAACACAATTATATCAGATTGGATGGTTCATCCAAATTAGAAGACAGAAGAGACTTGGTTCATGATTGGCAGACAAAACCTGAGTTATTTGTGTTTTTGTTATCGACCAGAGCTGGTGGTTTGGGTATTAACTTGACTGCTGCAGACACTGTAATTTTTTACGACTCTGATTGGAATCCAACTATCGACTCGCAGGCGATGGATAGAGCGCACAGATTGGGCCAGACTAAGCAAGTGACGGTGTACCGTCTTTTGACTAAGGGCACAATCGAAGAGCGGATGAGAGACAGAGCTAAACAAAAGGAGCAGGTGCAACAAGTTGTCATGGAGGGTAAGGCAAACTTTGGAAAGAAAAAAGAAGATGTTAATACCAAAAAGAAAGACGTTGCGTTTCTTCTCTTGGGAGGTGGAGACGAAGATGCCCAATCGGCGTCCAATTCATCTTCTGAGGAACCTATTTCCAACTCTTTGGAGGCTATGTATCACGAGGGCGAAGGTACATTTTCAGAAAATGTCACGCCAATGCCGTGATAATTTGCAATTAATGCCTTTATAGATGTGAATAAATGATTTTCTAGGCAACATGTGAAATTTTGTATAAACTATGATTGAAACTTCAAACTTCATTTTAAGTACCCTGGAGGGCTTGAGTGTATTCTTCCTTCTCTAGCCATCTAATTAAACAATCACTACGCCAGATATCATATAAAATATATTAATTAATTCGTATGTAAAAATTCTGAGTCCGTCTTCATGTTCAAAGTGCGATCCAAATTACTCAAGAATGCTGCATCTTGAGTGACAGTGGGTACAAAGATATCTGTATGATCGCTCTCCTCTGGAGAGAAAATCATCGGCTCTTTTTCTTTCTCATGTTTGCGAACATTATCAAACGTTAGAAGCCTTGAATAACTTTCCTCGAGTTTCTCTTTTAGCTGGGCCTTAGACAATTGGCCCGAGTCAATGCCTTTGTTCATATCTGGCGACTCGGCTTCAGTAGTTATATTGGAAGAAGCGATAAGATCAGAAAGACCAGATACATTCGAGTTGAGCGAGTACATGGAGTACCGATTACTGTACTTGGGATCTTGCTTTCTGGTAAGTGCATCAAATGCTTTGGCATTGAAATTTTCCAGGCTAAGTGGCAGTTGTATTCGCGAAATCAGATCCTCTCCCGAGCCTTTCGCCTTCACACAAGATTTGGAAGGTTCCTCCAAGACGGTAAGCAACCCGAGCTGTAAGCCAACCAGAAACCTTTTCAGCTTTCTGTCCAGACCATTTACGAGATCCAGCTCGTTGATAGGTGAGGTTGAAGAAGATATCTTCTTTAAGGAGCGCGCAGAGGTTCGGAATGTTTTTGGATTGAATTGGTCAATGCCGCTTGAGTTTCTATTCGATGTTGAGCGCGAAGAAGGGTTTGAAGCACCTAAAAAGTTTACACTATACTCCATATTGAGGTCACTTGAACAAGATTGATACATATTGACAAGAGTGTTCAATTCCTTACCGAAAGACTCAAAGATTGACAATTTCTCCTCGTGTTCTTCTGCATTTTTATTCACCTCAATTGAATTTTTGTATTTCTTGAAGAACTTGAGACTTGTAGTAAGGTTCTGCAATTTGTCAGTAAGTTGATCAATGGCTAAGTCTGACTCATTGAAAGAGAAATTGTCAGAGAACCTATCTTTTGGTTGCTGATTATTTGCCATTAAAACATCATCGTTCACGTAATCGACCGCTTGATCAAAGGAATGTAGGGATTTGAATTGAGTGTTAAGAATACATAATTGGTTGAGTGTAGAAGTGTGGTCATCAAAAATACGGCAGAGGATCTGCAGTTTGCGTGAGCAAGAAATGAAAGGCGTGAAGCTATGAAAATTGACTTTAAAACAATCGCATAATTTCAAAATAAAAAAATTGTGCAAGTTCGGGTCATGAAAAGTTAGTAATTGGCAGACAAAAAACCTTCGTAAACTATTGAACCTTGATAATTTGGCAGTGAGCGACTCAAGAGAGAGGGGCCCATCCGCTTGGTCTGTAAATTCTGAAATTTCTCCCAAAGGAATATTATTTATCTCGGCATATTTTTCGAGGATATCACCATTGGAGAGAGGTAGAAGTTCTCGGATAGAGAATCTAGCATTGAGTATTAGACTATCTAGAATTGTATTGAGATGTGTCTTTAAGATTTCGGAATAACTTGCCAGTGCTTTGTTTGGCGGTTCTGTTCTATTGAGAAAAGAAAACATGTCTAGTTCCTTGATGCTCAATATGCTCGTGATGATAGTTTTGTTAATTTTACAATTTGAAATCATAAAATCCTCTAACTTGTTAATACTCTTGGATGCTTCGATGGTATTCCAGATGCGCCTATAGCTTACTATCTTTGTGGATATTATCAAGAGAATTCTGAATAAGCGGATTCTAGATTGGTAAGGAAACTGAGAGCGAACATTGATGTTTTGTTTGAGTAGGAAAATAATTAAAGAAAGTGTGTTAAACAAAAGGGAGGTTCTGCCAAAGACAGGCGAACAAACTAATTTGTACTGTTTCAGAGAGATTTGTAGCAGGATTCCGTCATGGTGATATCTCTGGTATATTTCAATTGGGCCCTGATGTCTGCTTGATGATCGTAATTGTAGAAGGTTCGCAAGAGCTTGTTCATTTTTAGACAAAACCAACGACTCATCAAGCAAATTTGAAATAACGAGATTATATTTGAACTTATCCAGAACCAATGTTTTAAGACTTTTTAGCGATAGGTACTTGGTAATAAATTTGTGGAAATTATCAGTAGATGCGAGAAACAAGGGCTCGTAGTTCAAGTGGCTGGCCAAGCCGATATCGTAATGAAGATGACTTTCATCAACATACTGCTCGCGTAGACGCAGTGTATGCGAGTAATCGCTGCCTGTCACGGAGTTGAACCGTTTATGGGGTAAGAACTCTTCAATACCCCAATCGGCTTCCGCAGGCGAGTAGTTTGAGAAAACACTTGGGCCAATGTTCATGGGGAAGCCATTAGATGGTAATCTCAGTACGAAGAGCTAATAAACACTGCTTGAAAACTTTTTGCTCGAGCTTACGATGATGGAGTAGTGTGGCCTGTGATGATGGATAACAGTTGTTTGTTTATGTGAGAGTGCATGGAAAGAAAGTCAGACAGAGGACTTGGAAACAGTTAAATACTTCCCAAATAGGTAAAAAACGAAATTTTGAATCTGTGCTAGATTACTATTTATCGAAAAGTACTCTCAATTGTTTGCAAATTTCTATTTTTTTCTGTATTGCTGAAGTGCGCCAGCCGTACCCAGAGCTCAATGCATGTTACAGCGCTACAAGTTCAATAATTCTGTATTTGACTAAAGTTACAAAAATAGAAATAAAATAGAATTTATAAGTTATGTCAAAAAAGATCTATACTTGGATTTGTCACATTTACCAGAATGCGTCTAAAATATTACTTGAGGATGAAAAGGATATGGAAGAAGTATAATGGGGATTAAATTCCACTGAGTTGGGGGAAATAGGAACCAAAGCAAAAGGATTGTTTTTTCGGGATTCAATGGAATCCCAAGCTGTCAAATGTCTCCTGCTTAAGTTATTGGAATGGTAACGTCATAGAGCTTTCAGGGAAATAATTAGCGAAAGCATCTGGATCAGCAGTGATATTAGCAGTCGCACTATGATTTGGTGCAGTCGCTGTATCTACTGACTTTGAGTTGTTATACATTCCGGAGAATTGAACATTACCCATGTCCTTCTGCTCCACTTTTATAGCGTCTGCAAAATTATTGGAAGCCAGCAGCGGTAAAGAGGTTACTTCAGATGTAGAATTATAATTTTCTGTCAATCCTGTTGCCAAAACAGAACCTGCAAGGTAGTTATTGACAGGTTCTATTGTAGAACCTGAAGAATCATGAAATAAAGTGGGAGGAAAGCTAGCTTGGATTGATGACTGTGAAAAGTCACTGAAAATATCGCTAAATCCATTGCCAATATAATTATTTGCATTTCCAGCTGAATTAAGCCCCTGCTGCACCTGAGTAGCGTTCTGAAACTGCCCTTGGGTTACAACAGACTGGTTCACATCTCCAGTGCTTTGACCGTAAGATCCCAAAAAGCCAATATCACCACTAGTGAGTGGATTTGTTGGGCTCGGAGAGGGTATACGCAGAGAAGAAATCGACTTCTTGCTTTCGGTCTTTACTTTTGGCTTAGAGGAACTTACTCTGCGATGAGCTTTTAAAGGTTCTTGGCCCGGAATCAATATAGGCAGGGGACTTCTCAGCTTTACTTTTATATGTGAGGCTCTTCGACCGGTATCAGAAGTGGGAGTGTCTGTGAAGACTTCTTGGAACGGAGTTGCCAGTCGCCTTGGCTGCTTTACATTGCTCGATTGCCGACGGCCCATGGGCTTCGGCTTACCTTGCTGTTTCTGTTTCAGAACCTTATTTATGGAAGAAGTAGACGTTTTTTGTTTTAAAGGTGGTACGTTACGAGTCTCGTTAGGAGTTCTAACATCTCCGTCGAAGTCTCTTTCATTCTCAGCCGCCACAGACGTTGGTTGCATTTGATTCATTTGATATTGATGCTGTAACTGCTCTTGGTGCAATAGTTGCTGTTGCTGCTGAAATTCTTGCTGCTGATGATGTTGAAGGCGTTGCAGTATTTCTTGTTGTTGATTAAACCTTTGACTCATCTGAAGTCGTTTATTCTGTTCATCTTGTTGGCGTTGCATTTGCGCGGGATTAGTGCCTAAAGACTGGGCCCACATGGCTTGATTAAGTGCTTGTTGTTGTGCCAAACTTTGGGCAGCAAGATTGGGACGACCTTGAATTTGTATCGACTGAGGACCTCGCTGCTGAAGAATATGCTGGTTGGCTATTTGTAGTGAAGGGTTGACTGACTCGTTTGTAGCATCTCGAATGTTGGGTGGGAATTTGAGAGAGCGCAAATTGGTCATGTTTGAAGTCATTTGTGCAGAGGTAGTAGTAAATTCATTGTCAGATGGAGCTCCCTCGCTAAGCTCTTGATAAACGGGCCACATAAGTGACCACCACTGTTCAATGTAGTCCAGGGAGGGATATATGTTTGGAGAGAACCTCGCTTCTCGAGCTAAAGCTCTTGCCAGTTTTGAGAACCCATTATGAGTTAAATAGCCGTAAAGATAAATGAAAAACTGCTCGCGAGCTGAATTCGGTAGCGATTTTTTGGAATTAGTTTGCCTTGCCATTTTGAAAATGATTTGCAACCAAAATGGAAAACAGGGCGATTATAGAACGAATGTCCAAAAAAAGATCAAACTTGTGGGGGATTTTTCAAGGAAAGTGACAGTTTGATCATGCACTAACGTATGCTGGGGGATGATTGAGTTGCCCAGGCTGACTTAGCCAAGTTTCAGTGACTTTGGTAAAGTAGGACCAAGAAAGGGAAGCAAAGTTCTACTTTGGCAGAAAAGACAGACAAGGATGCAAATGGGACTCAACAAATGAAAACGGAATCAGAGAACTACCTAAGGCACCAGTTCTGAAGAAGTAAGGAAAATGAAGTCGAGTCAGGACCCTTTTTTTATTGACAGTCTCGAAATAACCCACATTCACTTTCGGATGCACGGGTGCGAAAATGGAAATAACCCATCAAATAACCCAGAAAATAACAGCAGGTACATGACAGGTGGTACAGTGTCTAAAACACAAAAACAAGGAAATTTCTTATTTATCATATCAGGAATTTAGTTTTCTATTTTGAACCTCACTAATGAATTAAAATGATTATATCTTACATGATCGATGCTTTCACTTTTTTTTTTTTTTTCAAAATTTCAACTCCGCACGACGTTCTGCAAGAACTTAGCCTAATTAGGCATTCGTGCGGCGAATAGTCCTATATGCAGTGCTTTGCGAGACGAGTGAGTGTTCGGAGCCCAGGTATCCTGCAACGTCAACGACGTGAGTATGGTTAGTGTATTCAAGTGAGGTAAAGGAAAGAAGGCAAGAAAGGAGATTTGAATTAAAAATTGTGATAATGAGGAATAAATGCATTTGTGTTTTGTGTAATAGTTCTAGAATTATGTGCTGGTGCATAATCAACACTGACGCAGCTGCCAGCTGAGTGAGCCTGTGGTAGTCAAGCCGCTTACTCGAGTAACAAGCATAAGAAAGTCAACAAGCGAGAAAAATTGAAGCAAAAGAGACAAAGAGGGATCAATAATCAAGCATAATATGTATCTGTATTTTTTGTTTTGTGTTAGTCAAAATGCACAGTATGGTGTTGCTTCTATTTTGCAATACCTTGATTAGGCGCACTGCGGTTGATGGTTAATGACAGCTAGGCCAAAAATCCATGGTGGTACGGCAAAAAAATAAAGCACAAGTCATACAATTGTACTATATGTATACTTGAATGAATAATTCTTTTTCTCTTTTTGTTTTATTTATTCGACCATTGGGTTATACTCGACCACATTGCAGCGCTCGTAAATCTGTTAGAAGCCTCTTTTAAGCGCACTGCTTCTAGCTCGAACTATATGCAGGAACACATTAAGAATGACTCGAGTTTTAAAATTTCAAGGAGAATCATAAAAGATGCAAACAAAACAAATTAAAAAGGATCATACTTCTGCTACCTTTTTAAATAAGCCTGACAATAATTTGATTGATTATGTGCCTACCCAGAGCGCTCGAACAATGGCCATGAGGTTAAGGTAAGTACAGATTGCGCCGACACAAACAACCAAGCCACACGGAGTTCAATGAGCCTTAAGGTGAATGCAACCCCTTTGAAGCTTACATGATATCATTGTCGCCATGGCTTCCAGTTATCTCCGTCGGTGCTTATTAACCGATACCCTTATAATGAATACCACATGCGCCTTGAAAGAATTCCGAAAACATAGAAGTTGCATACACGTCGATCAGAGAAAATCGCTCAGGGTACCTTGGAATTGGGATCTTTTACCAATTGGATACTTTCGGGAGATAATTTGGAATCAGCGGGCCCTGTTTGGCGACCTGCCATACTTATACGAATTGAGGGCGTTTTTAAGAATCAATGCATCCATCAAACCTCAGCTTCAGAGAAAGAATGTGATCATTAAAGAGAAGATAATCATTTTCCAATTAATTCCCAGGCATGTCTCCGAAAGTATATTACCACCTTTTGCGTTTGCTGTAAACTACGTTCATCCCCTATGTCAACTAAGGTCCCACGCTGATCAGTTTGGATACCACCATTAAACAGAGAATCCAGAAATGCGCTGGAAATTCACCGCTCTTTACTCCTGTTTGTCCTTCTGATCATTTATTCTCAAGTACACTTTTTTTTTGTTCCTTAAACATTCTACGGAACAAACCTCGGATCAGACTGACCTTTCATTGTTTGCTTTCCCAAAAATATGCTCTAATATTGATTATTTCTCGAAGATTTTCTTCTGTTACTATCGATCGATTCGTTTTCACCTCATTGAACACTTTGTCTTGAAATATTTGCGTATGATTCGAAGAACTCAGAGTACAAGCACAGGAATATAATAGGCTTACAGCAATTTGATAGGCTTAGATCAATTATCAGATGTCACAAACATGATCTGACTAACAGACTTTTGTCTCATTAAAAGTATCATCATCAAAGCTCGCTAGAACACTCTTGACCCTCAAGTTCACCAACTAGTTGCTTTGCATTATTTGACTAAGTCCACGCACTGTAACAAACTATGTAAGAGTTTATTCAGTATAAGGTGTGAAAGTTTATGTGTCTCGTAAATATAACGCGGTATAATTTCCAGGATTATTTATAGCACCTGTTAAGAAGCAAGAAACAGCATTATCTATAAAATTGTTCATTGACTATATAAAATTGAGCATAAGATCATATTATATCTATAAGACAGAACCTAAGTTGACATGAACGGCCTTGGCCTCGGTGTACATCTGAAGGCCATACTCACCCAACTCTCTGCCAATACCAGACATCTTAGTACCGCCGAATGGAATGTGCACATCAGAGTCATTGGAGGAATTGATCCAGATTTGACCAGCCTCAAGTTCAGAGGCAAATTTGTGTGCGGCTGTGATATCCTTAGTGAAGATGGCTGCACCCAAACCGTACTCGGTACCGTTGGCCAACTCCAAAGCCTCTTCGTCGGTAGAGAACTTACCAACAGCGACAACTGGACCAAAAATCTCTTCCTTGACAATTCTGAAGGTTGGTTTAACATCAGCAAAGACGGTTGGCTTGATGAAGTAACCTTTTCCAGCAGAGGGGTTTGCCTCTGCGCCCATAATAACTCTGGCACCTTCAGATTTACCTATGTCGATGTACTTCATAATCTTATCGAATTGCATTTGAGAAACTTGAGGACCGACAACGACATTCTCCAGGAACATGTCACCCTGTTTGTACTCCTTCTCAACATGAGCAGCAAATTGTTGCAAAAATGTCTCGTAAACATCTTCATGGACGTAGATACGAGAAGTGGAGGTACAGATTTGACCCATATTAGACATGATACCAATAGCAGCCCACTTGACAGCTTGTTCGATATCTGCATCGGCTCTGACAACAAGAGGAGATTTACCACCACACTCCAAAGTCACAGCCTTCAAGTTAGCAGTTGCTAACTGTTGAACGAGACGACCAGTGGCGGTAGAACCAGTAAAAGCAACCTTGTCCACACCCAAGTGGCTAGCCATGGCTTTACCAGCGGTAGCACCGTAACCAGAGATGACGTTGACAACACCTGGTGGGAAACCAGCCTTCTTGAACAAAGTAGCGAAGTACAAGATAGACAAAGGAGTGATTTCAGAGGACTTCAAGATAACACAGTTACCAGCAGCCAAAGCAGGGGCCAACTTCCAAGCAGCCATAAGCATAGGATAGTTCCAAGGAATGATTTGAGCACAGACTCCGTATGGTTCGTGAACTGTGTATGCCAACTTCTTTGGATCCTGGTAAATGACCTTACCTTGGATCTTGTCAGCCCAGCCAGCGTAGTACTTGAAAACATTGATGCACTCAGCAACATCACCGTATGCATTGGAGTCTCTAGGCTTACCGGAGTCCCAGGCCTCAATATCAGACAAAAGATCTAATTCTTGATTCATCAATTCCACCATTTTGAACAAGAGATCACCCCTTTCGACACCAGTGGTTTTCTTCCAAGATTTGAAGGCAGTTCTGGCTGCAGAAACAGCAATGTCAACATCTTCAGCTTCAGCAGCGTAAACAGAGCCATTGACTTCTCCTGTAGAAGGGTTGATGGACTCAATTGTCTTACCAGCCACAGACTTGACAAACTCGTTATTGATGAACAAACCAGAAGGTTGAGAGTACTTGGCGCCAGATGGCAAGGTGACGTCGTATTCTAAAGGAAGAGACATTTTGTGTTTTTAATTATTGGTAGATGAATATAACTGTACTATGTTTCCAGAACGTTTCAGTGAAAAAAAATGTGTATTAAGTTGAAAATACGGAGGGGCTGGACATGGAAGATATATGTGCCCGTGTACGTGCATACCCGATTAGGAAGGTGGATCCGACCCCAGATTAGCGGGTACATATTGGTAAATTGGGGATACAAGAGAGGGCAATTGATACGAACTTTAGGCGGCTTATTAATATGAAAAGTGAATTACTTTCTAGGGCGGGGAAATAATACCGTTGGTATTGATAATGTATTGATTTTATTGATTCGAATCATTTACTTAAGCGAGAATCGATACAAAAGAAGGCAAAACAAACGACACGGGGCAAAACAGATGACACTGGGCAAAAAGACGACACTGGAGCATGTTTCATAATTGCTCGGAAATGATCTTTTTTGTTGTCATATTCATGTCATAAAACGCTATCGTTGAATTGTTGACGGGCGTTTTCTGTAACAAAGGCTTCTTTATGTCACAATCTGGCTCCCGTCTAAACGAAAACTGAGAGTTTATTGGTTCCATTAAAGTGCAAATCAGTACATATTTACATTTATGCCAAAGACTATCAAATTATTCTCTGTTCACAGTTTGTGTGTTGGCGCTGCCCTTCCTGTTGGGTGGTTCACATTGGATCTATAAGTAGAATCCAAATGATCCAAAAAAAGTTTTTGAGGCTAGAATGCTGTGATAATGAATTCTTCTAATTAATTTTTCACATCTCCACTCTATTTGATCCTATCCAGATTCATTGATTACAGCCTAGGTGGTTGAATTTTCACTCTTATCTGCAATCTTGATAAGGATGCCAATAAAACAGTAAGAATATACTGACAAAGAATCTATGGGTATAAGAAAAATTATAAATGCTATTTTGTTGTAAATTATAAATCTTTATTTAATTTATCTCTTCCTTGTATCAGTAGTGGTCAACCCAATTGGTCAGTTGAACCCGTGTGTGGCTCTGTTAAGATCTACACTCTCTAAATACTTCTTTCCTCATATACCAGTTGAGCAGCAAAATGTCTCTTTCGCTTGAAAATTTCGTAAACTCACCTGCCCACAATGAATTCAGAAGCGACACTTTCACCACACCAACCCCAGGGATGGTTACAGCCTTGGCTCTGGCAACTCTAGGTGACGCCGTTTATAACGAAGACACAGCCACCAAAAACCTCGAAAAAAAGGTTGCCGAGCTCGCAGGAAAAGAGAGTGGATTATTCTGTGTTTCTGGAACGCTTCTGAACCAAATTGCGTTGCGTACAAACTTGTTGCAACCTCCACATGCTATTCTCTGTGATCACCGAGCTCACATTTATGTTCATGAGGCAGGCGGTGTGCCAACACTCTCCCAAGCATTAGTTCAGCCAATAGTCCCCAAAAACGGAATCCATTTGACACTTTTGGACGATATTGTTCCAAACTTCGTTCCTGACGATGGTGAAATACATGGCTGTCCTACAAAAGTGATCAGCTTGGAGAATACTTTACATGGAATGATTTTTCCAATTGAGGAATTAAGACTCATCTCTGCGTTTTGTAAATTACACAATGTTCGTCTTCACTTAGATGGTGCCCGTTTGTGGAATGCATCTGCAGAGACAGGTATATCTATTAAGGAATACTGCTCTCTTTTTGATTCAGTCTCGCTCTGTTTGTCAAAAACTTTAGGTGCTCCAATTGGATCCGTCCTCGTCAGTGATGAGAAATTCATTCGTAAAGCCAATCATTTCAAAAAGCAAAATGGTGGTGGTATACGTCAAAGTGGATTAATTGCACTGATGGCGCTGGCTGCAATCGACGAGAATATGCCCAAGTTAGCTGGTACGCATGTCATTGCCAAAGATCTTGGTGAATATTGTGAGTCGCTTGGATTTCTATTAGAACATCCAGTGCACACCAACTTTGTGTTCTTAGATTTAAAAAATACCAAGGTGGACCCGGATGCATTCTTTGAGATCTGTACTAAGCATGAACTAAGCGTCGGAGGCGGTCGTCTAGCTATACACTTCCAAGTAACGGATGAGGCAATTGCTCGATTGAAGGCTGCTTTGCGTGAAGTAATTGAGTATGCTAAAAAGAATCCATTTGACCCTAAGACCCCAGGTCTTGAATTGCCCAAAAGCACTGATTTCTATAAGCTTATTCAAAACTATTAAGGGATGAGACATTTTGATTTCTAATTTACCCTGAAAGGATTCATTGTTACATCTACCATAATTTATAAAAAGTTTCTCAACTGTTTTTATCGTACTTATGTTATTTGACCAATTGTAACCTGCAGTAGGCAGATTGATAGTCTCTGATCAACAAACAATGGACTTCAAATGATAACACCAGTGCTCAAAATATCAGATTATGACCCCGAAATTATCGTATTTGTCACGTCAACATCGAGTTACAATTTGATCCAGATTTTAAGCGATGATTTTCATTTTGAGCAGTGTATGCGTAAGCTTTCTTTATCTGAACAAAGAGCAGTCAGAAATAGTCGACACAATCCAATTAAGCAATTGGTCCTTAGACTATTTTCTAAATATGTTCTTAACTTTACGCTTTCATTGATCGATCCTTCGTCAATCTTTCTGCCATGGAAAGAGTTGCAGTACTCCTTTAACGAGTTCGGAAAGCCAGAACTATTGGATCATACGGGTCAAAGTTTTCAATTTAATTCTTCCAGCTCAAATGATTTAGCGAGTATTGCAGTTCAGTTCCATCAATCCACGCCGGTCGGCATAGACTTGTCTCATGAGGTTCAAGACTCGATCTCCTCCACAGACTTTATGCAACAATTTGAAGGGATTTTTAGTAAGGAGGAGCTATCGAATCTTGAGAGCATTAAGGATTTAGGTCTAAAATATCATGCTTTTAATCAACTATGGACGTTGAAGGAGGCATTTACAAAGTTTCTCGGGACTGGCTTAAACATCGATTTGTTTGCGTTCTCGTTCAACTTGAATAAATCAGGATTGCTAACAGTGCCTCAAACATCAAAGGAACTGTTTGAATCTCTGAGAGAAGTCAATTTGTGTTGGCAGAATGACATTGAAGTCGATACTGATAGGCTACCCATAAAGCTACAAGAACAAATTGGAACGACAGAAATTTTGTGCTCTTCCGCTATTTTAAAATCCAACCTTCCTTCAAATGATGTGAGTACAAATACGATGCCAAAATTACCAGTAATACTATCAGTGGTGCACCAACTAGCGAAGCCAAATTATCGATGCATGAACATAAATCTCATATCAATCATAAAAGATATTATTAATAATCCAGAGTGATAACTTCTGCCATGTGCAACAATGCAGTGGTCAACACATAAACTATGATCTAGAGATGGTTCTCTTAGGTACACCAAAACCCAACTTCCGCAAATACTATCGCATAGAAATATAATTAATTAAACATTAAACAACGATGCCTATTTTCGTGTACTTTTCATTTATATCATATCGTCACCGGTATCAGAGGATATCTTTGTTTACAGTTCCACTAGCTCTCATCAATGAATAAACACCTACGAAGGTCCTTCAACGACAAATACCCACAGCAAAATGTCCCTTCTTATAGACAAACATGTCAGGTATTTCAAGATGTGCCTCAATTCTCTACCGCAGAAGGCTCAATCTGAAGATTCCAATAAGCTAGCCCTCGTATACTTCTGTCTATATGGTTTGGCACTTATGGGAAAACTAGACGTGGCAGAACACCAATCATATGTAGATCACATTTACGAGCATTTGATCTCGCTACAGGATGACTCTATTCAGGCTTTCAGGAGTAGTCAAACTTTTGCTCTTGATCCAAGTAAGAACGACTATGATTTCCCAAACCTATCTTCGACATTCTTCGGCTTGGCCATTCTTTTGGTCCTTAAGGAGGACTTTTCTAAAAGAATAGATAGACACAAGGTCATGAAATTTGTAATCCGATGTCAGATAAGAAGCGGCCCAGATCGAGGCTCTTTTCGACCAGTTCTAGATAACAATGGCGAACCATTTGGAGAATCGGATCTACGGTTGTGTTACATAGCAGCCTCAATTCGGACCATTCTTGGTTACGATAAACTTGAGCAGACTGAATGTGAACAAGACATAAATGGTCTGGACTTGAGAGCATTCATTATAGATAAAGTGAGTATCACAGGTGGCCTCGCTTCTTCGGCATATTCAGAGCCTCACTCGGGCCTCACATTTTGCGGCATTGCAGCGTTGAGCCTCATAGATCCCCAATTTAGGATTTCCAATGACCCATGGATATCAAGAACCATTAATTGGCTAGCGCACAGACAAGTAGACTATCCGTCTGTTCTATATGATATGAACTACGAATATCAAGTTCTGACCGACATTGGCGGATTCAATGGCCGTCCAAACAAATTCTCTGATACGTGCTATTCGTGGTGGGTGACGGCGCTGATGAAGATTCTTCGAGGGTCAGAACTGCTTCTTTTTGACAACATACGTGCAGCTGAGTACCTTCTTAGTACCACACAACATAAATTGATGGGCGGCTTCGGCAAGGACTCACAAGAATTTCCCGATCCTTTTCATTCATTTCTTGGCTTGGCATCTTTGGCCCTAATTGCACAATGCGACCAATCAGTAAGCTTCGATGGTAGTGAAATGCTTTTGCCTGTGGATGAGCAATTGGTAATCACAAAGGATCTGAGAAAATTTGCTGATTCCCTCTGGCAATGAAGACTAAAGCAACATAGATACCTTTGACCACTAGTGCCACGACTCTTTGCTTAAGTAGCGGCTGTTGATTGCCAACATAGCCGCAAATCTTACATCTTAGACATAAGTTGAAGTAATTCTTCAACTCATGAATTTTATACCATACAATCTTTACAAAAATTAAAGTCAATTGTGTTGAGCTACTTTTCCATAAGACCTCAGTATGTGATTCAAATTTGTGATCGTTACAAGAGAGAAGTTCCGAACGGCCGTGGAACCACAATTTATGAAGTATTTTGCTCTTCAAAAAACAGAATCCATTTATTTTTTTATACAAAGTAAAATTGAGACATACTGCTGTAATTGGTTAAGTAAGAGTTGTAGTATTTAACCATGGTGGTCAACTTCTAAATTTGTAATCTCTGTTGCTTTTATAAACAGAAATTAATTTTACTTAAAAATTCGAGAGAAAAAAATAATATTGTTTCTTTGCCCAACTTTTTTCTCATCTTTGAGTCATATTCACAAAGCATGATCCCTTATCCCTTGTGATCATTCCCCCAGATTCATGGATCAAGCACATAAACCTCTTATCATATTCCTGTTACCACTCCTTTGAAGCTAAGCCGACTCTTTTGGCTCCCAGTTTACCCTTGCCGTTATTTAGAGTGGTCAATTGATCCCTCGGCCTAATCGGTACCCCGGTCCTTATGGCACAATTACCGACACTTGAGCAGGATTCTCTGTCCATAAACACTCAAGCACCTGATAATGCTTCAAAAACAAAACCTCCAACTACAACCATTCACCTTCTCTCGGGAGGTTCTGCTGGGCTCGTGTCCGCGTTAACTCTACAACCTCTAGACTTACTAAAGACAAGATTACAACAACAACAAAAGGAAAATGTTGGATACCGAACTTCAGTTGTAAAAGAAATAAGAAAGCTTGCTAGAATTAGAGATTTGTGGCGAGGTGTTTTGCCATCGACTCTTCGAACTTCTGTTGGAGCTGGTTTATACTTCACAATCTTATCTAGAAGCAGACAGCATTTAGCTCTGTTAAAGGTAAGTGGTGACCAGACTAGTTCAACAAGTGTCCTTCCCAAATTGTCTCATATAGAAAATTTGGCTAGTGGTTTTGTGGCAAGAGCTCTTGTAGGCTTCTTTACAATGCCCATAACTGTCATAAAGACCAGATTTGAATCCAGTGTATATAGTTACAACTCCATGTATGAAAGTTTCCAGGGAATATACTCAGATGGAGCCGTTGGTTCGAAGAAGGGCTCCGTGAAGAACTTTTTTAAAGGAACTGTGGCTACGCTTGCTCGGGACTGCCCATACGCGGGTCTCTATGTCCTTTTTTATGAGGGCTTCAAGAACGACGTATTCCCAACGATATTCAGGCCCCTTTTTCAGGATGAAGCCGTGTTTGCTGGCGTCAGTAACTCGGCGTCTGCAATCGCTGCGGCCAGTGTTGCTACAGCGATCACTGCACCATTTGATGCAATTAAAACCCGGTTGCAGCTTAGCACTTCGCCATCAGGAACTGCCTCTATTGGCCAGGTCACTAGACAATTGATGAAGGAACTGGGCGGCGCTAGGAACTTGTTCAGTGGACTTTCGCTTCGACTTGGACGAAAAGCCTTGAGCGCCGGTATCAGTTGGTGCATTTATGAAGAACTCTTAAAATATTTATAGTCTGTACATAGTTAAACAACAGGACTCTGCGTTGCGGTGTACCTACCAAAAGAATGAATGTTACGTTATGGCCAACAATAATTAATTAATGGCGTCCTTAGAGCCCTGTACCATTTACAAATAGAAGCTGTGACATTCTGATGTCATGAAAAGAGGTCATTTAATCCACATATTTTCTTATTAAAAAAAAATATTGAAATTTAAAATACAAAGCGAAAGTGTGCTTTTTAATAAAATTTGAGGTTTAGCATATACAAGCACCCAAAACTGAAAAAACTCTGAAAATGAAATTCCAAAAAAATAATTTCGAAATGAATCATTACTAAAGAACAATTTATTTTTATTTGTACAAATTCAAAATTAACCTCAACTTTTGCCCTTTTAAGTATACCCTCACCTATAATCTCTCCACACTTCAACCCTCGGTTCCCCCAGATTCCTCTGATAAGCTTTATTTTTCACCATACCTATTGGAACTTGCAACACAATATCAACCAAAATGAATGAAGAGCTATTAAGTAGTGCTGTCAGTTTTCTCAAGGACCCCGGTGTGGCGTCGTCGCCACTCAACAAGAAGATAGAGTTCTTGCAGTCTAAAGGTTTAAACGAACAAGAGATCGAAGAAGCTATGAAACGTGCCAATAATCCCGACGAGCAAACACAAACAACAAAGAGCCCTCCAATGACATACCAAAGCGCCATTCTGGCTTCACAAGGCCATCAAATTCAACAGGCTCCTTTGCCATATGACTATTACGCCATGGCACCTCAAGTACCAGAGAGAAGCTGGAAGGACTACTTCATCATGGCTACAGCCACTGCAGGTGCAACTTATGGTTTGTATCAGGTTATTTCGCGCTACTTGCTTCCTAGCATCATTCCTCCTGGCCAATCCAGAGTAGACGAAGATAAGGAAAAGATAGACCAGGAGTTTATCAAGATCGATAAAGTTCTTGAGCAGATGGCACTCGAACAAAAGGAAATTAAGGATGCCAATGAAGCCAAATTAAAGGAAATTGATGAAGTTATCTCAAACGTCAACGATTTCTTATCCCGCTACAATAAAGACAAGATTAAATTTGATGATGACTTACGCTTAATGAAATTGGAAGTCGATAGCCTACAAAACGCCATCGAGAAGAACTTGAAGTTAACCAAAGAGAACATGCATTCGGAGCTTGAAGATCTTGTTGATGAGTTGTCTTCGCTCAAGAACCTCATCAAAGCGCGCGGAGGTTCCTCGAACGGACCTGAACGTAAAGTGGTTCCAGTTTCTTCGATTCCATCAGCATCTGAAATCCTTAAAAAGGTTAAATCAAACGCTTCTCCGAAGGCCACCAACGCTCCAATTGTCAACGCTGCCTCTTCGACCGAAAATTCAGACGATGCCAAGCAAGCTCCGGCCAAAACTACTCACGGAGACATATACAACGAGGCAACACATGCTGCAGGCATTCCTGACTGGCAACTCTCCCATAAAAAAGTCGAGGAAGAAAGAGAGAAGGAGGATGGGGCTTCTTGGCAACAGAACGCAGCCGTTGCCCTCGCAGAAGAAGACAAGACAGTTGAAAGTTCTATAAAGAAAGTGGGCGTTCCCGCTTGGCAATTGGCAGCTGGAAATTAAGCACTAAAGCGACTTTATTTTACTTACTAATTACGGAGCTATTTTAGTTTAAACTTAACTGAATAGATATCGAAACCAACTGAATTACGCCTCGAAGATTCAATTATTTTAGAAGTTACCTTTTTATAATTCATGATTTAATGAATGATAGAATCATTTTTTCATGCTTATCTTAGCTTTTTCTAACTAGATTTATTTCAATGCCCTGCAGTCTGCAGTGGAAACTATCTACTCACAAATTCAAAAGTATAGATCACTCAAATAGGCTTCGAAGATGCCGTCCAAAGTCACAATCGCTAAGCTCGTAAAGACATCTCTTTCCAGAAATACTCCAAAAAAAATATTTCTTTCACTCCTCCTCCAAACTCTTCTGACAGACTCCACAAGTGATAATGAACTTCTTGATGGGTTGATCGAATTGAACAATAAAGCTTCCTCAGGACCAGATACTTCAATTGGCCAAGTAGAGCTTGCGCTTGAGTTCTGTTCCTCCTCTAGTGAAAATGCAAAAACCTTTTTCCGTTTGCTCCCTCGTCTGACTGTAGATTCTCAACTCAAATACTTGACTGCTATAAAGAACAGGTACGAGTCCTTGTTCAAAGAAACAATATTAATAGAATTCGTGAAACTGACACTTCCCGCATATACATCTGAAGTGGAACAGTATATATCAGCAGTAGCAGGAGAGCCATCGCATGAAGTTAAGTCCTTGTGGAGTAGACTTATGTTCCTATGGAGATCGGTGGCTGAAAATCATTCCACACTAGCTGAAGGCGCAATTGATACTCGTAATTTTTTAAGCTGCTCTCAACAAGCCAATTTTTCATTGGAATACACAAATAAGACAATAGTACTTATCTCATCCGATGACAAGAGTAAGGGCTTTCAAGTAATCCCAGAGTTGAAAAACGGCATCGCGGAAGCAACTTCCTTCGCAGACTCTACCTACACCTTAAATTGCTTCAGTAAGAGATACGTATCATATCTTAAGTTGAAAAAGATTGCTTGGCTCTCGACTCGCTTCCGCACCTGGAGTTTTAATGATCAGTTGTTGGAGAAATACTCTTCGACTTTTAGAATTCTGACACAAAATCAAACAGATGTCATTGAGGAATTTGTTGAAGTGTTCTTCTATGGATTTTATTTGGCCACGGAGCTGAGTGAACAACCATACGTTTTATTCAATTGGAAGAACTATATAGTCAGTCGCTTTGCTAATGCGCTAAAAAATTTCCGGTCTTTGCAAATCGGAGGTATTACTGAAGATATCGGAGACCATCTTATTTCGAAAATCATGGCCCTTGATATGCCTAAAATCACTCAGACAAGGGTAGGTGGTGCCAAGGCCCCATACGACCTTCGTAAAAAATTCTTAAAGAGCTGCATTTATTCACAAATAATTACTTTAGAACAGTATGGAAAGGCCTTTAGTGAAGACGCTCGTGCAATGTCTCTGTCGCTCATTACTCATGAGGTTGATCAGCTTAGCCACGTTGACCAAATCACGCACGCTTTCAATTCTAAGCTCGCCAAAGTTAACGTGGAGTTTACATCTTTTGAAGAAAGTAAACTTATTGATTACTTCCAGAGTCTCTCGGAATCTAATTTTGAGTACTCTGAGGATAAGCAAGTTCGGCTTGCCGCTTTAGTTGGGGAGCTTGTTGACTCAGCTATTAAAGAGAAAAACAATGAGAAACTCAGCAGACTTCTTTTAGGTTTTCTGAATTCGATTTCAACAGCAAATTTTGTCTTTTTCTGTTCAAACAAGGGCCCTTGGCTGATTCTAGAACTGTTGATACAGTACATCGATGAAGAGTCTTTTAGTGTTGACGACGACGATAGCAATTTCCAGGATGTCTATTCGGCGTTTGGAATCATGTTATCCAGTATCATTTCCATTGTGTGCTTCTTTGGCATTGACTTTAGTAATGTGACGATTAAGCTGTCCTACTGTGTTGACTACATCAACAAATTTTTTTTCAGACTGGCGGATACACTCACAAGCTCGGTTGCAGATAACGATGAGGACGATAAGACAATTGTTTCGAACTACGAGACTCTTTTGGCAGACTGGATAGCTTCTTTGTTTGACGTAAATAATGAGGGCTTATCTGACGAATTACTCAAGTCGGTAAACGTGAAACAGATCTACAAGTTCATGCTAATAATTTTCCAGCAAGCAATCTCTGCTCGCATCGTCAATGTTCTCAACTCTGCTAGTATTAATAATGGAATTGACTACCTTTCGCAGAATTTCCTCGCCCCTTGCTCAATAGAAATCTTCAAATGGATGGCTACTAAGATAGGAGGAACCCAGGCTCACAGAGAGATGTTTATCGAGATTATGTGGAAAATTATCGAAAGTAATATGGGTTCAGACCAGGCGTCAAATATGAGCGGGCCCAATTTTACATTCAAGATGATTCTTAATATTGTGGCTCCCTTCATCTTTGATGCGCTAAACGGCGCACCTAAGACTTCTGGTCCAAATGCAAACAAAATTTTAAAGTTCTTGCAATCAACGGTGGATCCTGAATATTGTATTATCACAAGTGTTGACATCCCAACAAGTGAATACGACATCAACGAAGCACGCTCTCCCCTCAGAACCATTAAAGCAGAATTGTCTCATATCATCAAAAAGCCGCTGACCGAGCCCCAACAACTAAGTTCGTCTTGGTCAAAATTCAAAAGGTGTCTCAAAAATACCGCACCCCACGACTTGGCGCATAGTCTACTTGAAGAGATAAGTCGGTGTGCAAGGGCTCCACTACATGCCCAAAGCGAGGAGTCCCGGCTATTCGTTGATTATCTAATTTATGTCCTCGTAATGGAAAGCTTTGCCATCACAGATAACGTGCTGTCACCGATGTTCGAGTGGGACCGGCCTGTGGGGCCTTCCTGCAGCGGAAGTACCATTCGCAACATCAATTTCCACCTTTCTATGGAACACCACTATTCATCTATTTTCAACGAAGGAGCCCCATTAAATAGTCCAACAACAGCGTCTGTTCCAGACTTGAAAGAAGAATACGACACCAAAGATGATTTGATGGGGTTTGACACGGATGATTTGTTTAACGATATGCCTCAAGATCTGTTTGAAGACATCCCTGTCGGGACTGCACAAAGCGCGCATCCGCATCCCGTTTCAGGTGTTAGCGGGTCGACTAGCTCAATATACCACTCTTATCTCGATAGCCACAGAAAGCACACAGCGCTAAGTTTAGTGGCCCTGCAGTTTGATATTTTGGGAAGGTATGAACCGCAGTGGAAACGTGTCAGTGAGATCGCAATTGCAAAAATTAAACTGGAAATATCTACGTTTGTGAAGGTTTTTTGAAACAAAGGAATTTCAAGAAAAAAAAAATATTCTAAAATAGGTTTACAGGTGCGCAAGTCACTTAGCCGCCAATTGCGCACCCACGCCCAAATCTCATAGCGATGCATGTCATTAATCAGAAAGATAAGACTGCATACAGAGTACCTATATGCAAGTTTGGAGATAAAGACCTGTATGTATACATAGCTTAACACCGTAATACGGTTGTTCACCCCAACGGTCAAAGGAGATAAATTGAGCGGCAAGACACCTTTTTCATGAAGTCAGTGAATTGTTTTTTTGGCTGATTCGAGTCAAAGCAATACTCGATACTACTGACTGTTCAAAAACATAAAAACTCCTGCCCAAGATGATGAGTCCGCAGAGATCCCTAGCCAATGTGAGATCAAATGCGACTTCGCGTGTAATGAATCACATTGAGACAATTATGTCTAATAGAGAAGCAATTGCAGACATTGATGCCGAACATGCTGCTAACGATGAAGATCTTTTGCATCAAATCGGATACAAACAAGAATTAAGAAGAGAATACTCCACACTTCAGGTGTTCGGTATCGCCTTCTCAATTATGGGTTTACTCCCCTCAATTACCACTGTCGCTGGACTTGGTTTGGAATGTGGACCCGGTGGTTTGGTGTGGGGTTGGTTAATTGGTGGTTTCTTTACCCTCTGTGTGGGTGTCTCCATGAGTTTCATGGGCTCTGCCATTCCAACCTCCGGTGGTTTGTTCTACTACGCCAACTATTACTGTCCTGATAAATATCGTGTTCCATTGAGTTTCCTTATTGGATGTTCTAATTCTTTGGCATTGTGTGGAGGATTATGTTCCATCAACTACGGTTTTGCCTCCGAGGTCTTTGCTGCTGTATTTCTTTCTATGGGTTGGTCTGGTACCAAGTACGAAATTTATGGCGTCTTCGTTGCATGTATCTTGTCTCAATTGTTCTTGTGTTCCATCACTACAAAGCTCACTGCTGAAGTTCAATCATTGTCCATCATTATCAATGTTTTCATCATTATCTTATTTTTCATTGCCGTTCCAATCGGTTATGCTAAAAATATTGGCGCTTTTAACGATGCTTCCTTCATTTTTGCAAACTTTGACAATGTTAGAACCTGGCCAACCGGATGGTCTTTTGTTCTCTCTTGGATGCCTGTCATCTGGACTATCGGTGCCTTTGACTCCTGTATCCATATGTCCGAAGAATGTAAGAACCCAAGGAAAAAGGTTCCCATCGGTATCGTGGGTTCGATCACCACTTGTTGGATAGTTGGTTTCTGTATCGTTATTGTCATCAGTGCATGTATTAAGGATGGTGACATTGGTAGAGTTCTCGAGTCTGATACTGGTATGGTTGT
This sequence comes from Australozyma saccharicola, assembly GCA_030569455.1. Lineage (NCBI taxonomy): Eukaryota > Fungi > Ascomycota > Pichiomycetes > Serinales > Metschnikowiaceae > Australozyma > Australozyma saccharicola. The sequence goes on from JAJMKW010000001.1 coordinate 225,312, forward strand.
TGCTCAAATTATTGATGATGCCTTGGGAAGAAAGTGGGCCGTTGCTTTCATGTCCTTGATTGCTCTTGCACAATACTTGATGGGTGCCTCCATTCTCATTGCCTTGTCCAGACAAATTTTCTCCTTCGCCAGAGACAATGGATTGCCAGTTGTTTACAACTATGTGAAGGTTATCAACCCTAAGATCAAAGTCCCACTCCGTGCCACCCTTTTTGCCTGCTGTATGGGCTGTGTTATGGGCTTGTTGATTTTAATCGACACCACTGCTGCAAACGCTCTTTTCTCCTTGTCCGTCTGTGGTAACCTTCTCGCTTGGGGTGTACCAGTCCTTTTGATCATGTTGCCTACTCAGGCTGCCAAGAGATTTGTTCCTGGTCCTTTCTACAATAAACATCTCTTTGCGCCTATCAACTGGATTACCTGCGCTTGGGTCGCTTTTGTTATAGTTATGAGTCAGTTCCCAGACAGTCCTGGTCCAACTGCTCAAACCATGAACTACACCTCTGCTATTAACGGTGGTGTGTGGATTTTGGCTTTGATTTACTTCTTTGTTCACGGTTACAAGCACTATCATGGTCCCACTCCTAATGTTAACGTTATCGATTCTGTTGAAGTTGAAGTTGATGTTGTTGAATCTGATGAAAAGGTCTGAACCAACCGAGATTTTTGCTAAAAACGTATAGAAAAATAAATTATATTATTGAATAATCTCCTAGAAATCTGTTCCCTCTTTGAGTGGCTGTACATTTTCTGTGGGTCCGCAGTCCATCGCCGCTGTGTCGCCTAATTAAACATTCGACTTCGATATCTGGCAACAAAAAATTAAACTGACGAAGAAAGAGTAAATGAACCACAATTAATTGAAGGCTGATATTTAGCAATTAATGATGAAGCGCTAGATCATTGGATACCTTATTGAAGTCAATATTTGCAGCCATTATGCGCACGCGTCTGTTTTAAGTTAAAGCTATTCCCTTTATAACAAAATACACGGGTCATAAATACAATAAAATTATTTTTGAAGTCATTAAGATTTCCATTTATAATTTATTCAAAAAAATTAATTTCTCTTAGTTTCCTGCTTTCCTCATCGCGCGACGCCATCTCTACTATCGATCCGCGTCTACATGAAGGCTGCAAAGTAGACTTTAAGACACATATCGATCTACAACACAAACCTTCAGCTATGTCAGAAACAGGAAAACGAACGTGGTCTGAAAACTCCGAGGGTGCACATTCTCTACCCGCCGCATCTCAAAATATCGACTCTCATGTGGAGCTTACTAAGTCCCAGCAGCAGCTACTCAAGAAGGTGAGACGCCCTAATGGAACAGAGGAGCCGCTGGTTTTCGAACAAGAATTGCTTGAAATGACCCAAAAGGCTCAGGGTATCAACGAAGAACAACAGTCATGGTCTCGTCCAGACCTACCTGCCAAATACATTGAGAGCGACATCAGCTTCCAACAATTGGATGCAGAAGAGGCAATTCATGGCGACACTACCGTTGCCAGATTCTTTGGTATCACAGAAGAAGGATACTCTGTCCTTTGTACCGTCACTGGTTTCTTGCACTACTTTTATGTACCTGTTCCACGGGGCTTTACATCTTCTCAATTGGCAGCTTTTACTGCTTCCATGAAGGCCAATTGGTTTGGAATTCATGACATAACCATAGAACTCAAAGAATCAATCTGGGGTTTCAGTAATAATGTTAAGGTACCTTTTTTCAAGGTCGTTGTGGTGAATGCTAAGGACATAACTAAGATTAGGGGTGCCTTTGAGAGAGGAGAAGTCAAATTTGAAAATTACTTCTCTCCAGGCCAAAACACAACATATGACAACATTAACTATTTGTTAAGAATGATGATCGACTGCAACATAACAGGTATGTCTTGGATGACCCTACCAAAGGGAAAGTTCACCCTTGTAGACAAAGACCTCAAATTGTCGACTTGTCAAGTCGAGTGTGTCATTGACCACCGCGACATTGTTTCTCATCCCTCTGAAGGTGAATGGCTTAAGATGGCTCCATTGCGTATCCTTTCTTTTGACATTGAGTGTGCCGGAAGAAAGGGAGTATTTCCAGAGGCTAAGGAGGATCCGGTTATCCAAATTGCTAACGTGATTCTGCGACAAGGAGACCAGCGCCCTTTCATCAGAAACGTTTTTACTGTAAATACATGCGCGCCTATCATTGGTTCTGAGATTAAATCTTACCAGGATGAAAAGGACATGTTGATGGCATGGAGAGATTTTGTGGTGAAGTCAGATCCTGATGTCATCATTGGTTACAACACTGCGAACTTTGATTTGCCGTACTTGTTGGACCGTGCCAAAGCATTAAATTTGCCCAAGTTTCCATATTTCGGTAGAATGGTAAACATCAGACAAGAAGCCAAGGACTCTGTTTTCAGTTCTCGTGCGTATGGTACACGTGAGAACAAAGTTGTAAATATTGATGGCAGAATGCAGCTCGATTTGCTTCAATTTATTCAAAGAGAATATAAATTGAGATCTTATACATTGAACTCTGTCTCTGCGCACTTCTTGGGCGAACAGAAAGAGGATGTGAAGCATTCCATCATTACAGACCTACAAAATGGAACCGCCGAGACACGTCGACGCTTAGCCGTATATTGTTTGAAAGATGCGTATTTACCATTACGATTGCTTGAAAAATTGATGTGTTTAGTTAACTACACAGAAATGGCTAGAGTTACGGGTGTTCCATTTTCATATCTCTTGGCAAGAGGTCAACAAATAAAAGTTATCTCTCAGCTTTTTAGGAAATGTCTCCAAGAAAATATTGTGGTACCTAACATGAAAAGTGAAGGTGGCACCGAAGAGTACGAGGGTGCCACCGTCATCGAGCCTAACCGTGGATACTATGATGTTCCAATCGCAACTTTGGATTTCAGCTCTTTGTATCCTTCCATTATGATGGCTCATAACCTTTGTTATACCACTTTACTCAATAAGGCATCCATTCAAGCATTCAATCTCCTGGAAGATGACTACACCTTCACGCCTAACGGTGACTACTTTGTTAAATCAAATAAGCGTAAAGGTATCTTGCCCACAATCTTGGATGAATTGTTAAGTGCAAGAAAGAAGGCGAAGGCCGATTTGAAAAAGGAGTCCGATCCGTTTAAGCGTGACGTTTTAAACGGTAGACAACTAGCTTTGAAGATCTCAGCTAACTCTGTTTACGGTTTCACTGGTGCCACTGTTGGAAAATTGCCTTGTTTGGCTATTTCTTCTTCCGTCACTGCTTTTGGTCGTGAGATGATTGAAAAAACTAAAAACGAGGTGCAAGACAAATACTCAAAGAAAAATGGATACCCACATGATGCGGAGGTTATTTATGGTGACACTGATTCTGTCATGGTAAAATTTGGTTTTGAAGACCTCGAAACTTGTATGAAATATGGAGAAGAAGCAGCTGATTATGTGTCCACGAAATTCATTCGCCCAATCAAGTTGGAGTTCGAGAAAGTCTACTACCCTTATTTGCTTATTAACAAAAAGAGATATGCTGGGTTATATTGGACCCGGCCAGAGAAATTCGACAAGATGGATACCAAGGGTATCGAGACTGTTCGTAGAGACAATTGTAGATTAGTTCAAAATGTCATCACAAAAGTCTTGGAGTTTATCTTAGAAGAAAGAAATGTGCAAAAGGCTGAGAGATTTGTTAAACAGACAATTGCTGATCTTCTACAAAACAGAGTGGACTTGTCGCAGTTGGTTATCACCAAGGCGTACTCCAAACATGAGTACGACGGCAAACAAGCACATGTCGAGCTTGCTAAGAGAATGAAACAAAGAGACCCAGGTTCGGCTCCTACTCTAGGTGACAGAGTTGCATACGTTATCATCAACCTGTCAAGTTCTAAAAACTACGAAAAATCAGAGGATCCGTTGTACGTTTTGGAGAACTCGCTTCCGATTGATGTCAACTATTATTTGGAAAATCAACTCTCTAAGCCATTAATGAGAATTTTCGAGCCTATCTTAGGAGACAAAAAGGCTAAAGAGTTACTTTCTGGAGCACATACGCGTACCATCAAGATGAGCGCGCCGAAAAGTGGAGGTTTAATGAGATTCGCAAAGAAAGCCGAACTTTGTAAGAATTGTAGAACTCCCTTGAAGCCTAATAATCATGGAGCTGTTTGTGAAAATTGTATTGAGAAAGCGCCAGTGTTGTATGGTAACGCTCTTGCTCAAATGAGCTACTTGGAACACAAGTTCTCAAGGTTGTGGACAGAATGCCAAAGATGCCAGGGGTCTCTTCATCAAGAGGTGTTATGTTCCAACAAAGATTGTCCAATTTTCTACATGAGAAAGAAAGCACAGAAGGACGTTAATCAGCAAGCGCTGGAATTAAAGAAATGGGATGATACTTTATGGTGAGCTTTCGACAATATAGAGGGTAATATATTTGAAGGTATAAATTTCGTACTAAGAGTTGTCTGGCTTCCGAGGCCATAGGAAAACCCTCTATCGTTATATACAAAATAATTTGGGCTTAATCGAAACTCAATGAACTTCAGTTTGCAGAACTCGGCATTAATACAACTCCATTCTTCATTATTTAATACTTTAGATATTATTACGTTTACTTTAATTATTGCTATTACTTTTCGTAAGGCAACAGCGGGTTACTTAAAGGTGTCAACTCTCCAGAAATAGTTCCTCTCATTTCTCCACGATCCATAGGCAGCGAGCATGCCAGAGAGCTGCCGATGTCTTGCAACAGTGACAAAGCTTCATTAGAACCCATGTCGCGACTTGCCCAATTGCTGGGTCCATCAAAGTCTTTGATTTTCTTCAAATTCTTCGCAAAATCCGACTTCCTATTGCTATTATTCTGCTTCGACAACTCCTTCAACTGCTTAATGTTGTGAATACATTTTACAATCGTTTGCATCAACAACTTAGGCTTCAATGGCTTCGATACATAGTCATCCATTCCCTTAGACAACGACTTCTCACGGTCACCCAACATAGCGTGTGCAGTAAGGGCAATAATTGGAGTACGAATACTAAGGGACTCGATTGGATTCGACTTCTTCTCCCATTGTCTAATTTTCTCTGTTGCCTCAAATCCTCCCATAACTGGCATCTGCACATCCATAAGAACCACATCGTACTTATTCTTGCAGATGGCTTCGAATGCCTCAAGTCCATTCTCCACTACTTCAACCTGGTGACCTTGCTTCTCCAAGATACGTACAGCCAACTTTTGATTGACCAAGTTGTCTTCAGCCAACAAGATTTTGTATGATACGGAGTCGTCAGTATTTTGTGCAATGGATCTTGACTCTAAGGCGGGAATGATAGCACTAGCCAAGTCTGAGATTGTACAGGGTGTATTTCCGTATGAAGAAATACCAAGATCTATACATTCTCTCATATTCAACTCGGGGATCGAATGATGTACCAAAACCAATGGAATATACTTTACCTCTGACTTCAATCTGAGCTCATGTGCACTCTTGATCGAGTCAATCATGATAATATCGAATGGAATTGGCTCTGCGAGGTCGGCATCATTAATATCCTTGACCACCACAGGAGTCAAGCCAAGCAGGTAGATCTGCAGCCTAATTGCCTCAAGCTCTGCATCAGTGTGGTTAGTAGACAAAAACAAGATTTGATGATTCTTGAATGGTAGCAACTGCTCGCTGTTTTCTGAATAAACGACTTCAGAGGGAGAAACACTGATGGTAAACGAGAAATTGGACCCACTACCATAGTCAGAGGTAACCCAAATTTCACCTCCCATTAAGTGAATCAATTGCCTAGAAATCGATAATCCCAAGCCAGTACCTCCAAACTTCCTAGTTGTAGAACCATCAGCTTGGCAGAAGGTGTCAAAAATAAGACCAAGTTTATCCTTCTCGATACCAATACCAGTATCACTCACGCAAAATTCCAATAGAAGCTTATTTGGATCCTCTGGAATGGCATCCGACTTCTTCACACTAACGCAAACTTTTCCTTCCCTAGTAAACTTAATTGCATTTCCAGCCAAATTCAAAATGACTTGACGTAATCTGAACGAGTCTCCAATCAAGTTATCGGGAAAAGATGAATCACATTGGTAAGTAAGATCTAAATTCTTCTCAATAGCTTTAACTGCCAAGGTCTTCAAAGCACCAAACACGTTACCACGAAGAGAAAAGTCAATTTGCTCGACAGTCATTCTGTTGGCTTCAATCTTGGAGATATCAAGAATATCATCGATAATAGTCAAAAGAGAATTGGCTAAATTATGCACAATGCTCAACATTTCACGCTGATATTGTGTCAATTCAGTATCAAGTGACAACTGAGTCATACCAATAATACCATTCAACGGGGTTCTAATCTCGTGCGACATGTTAGCCAAAAACTCTGATTTAGCGCTGTTAGCTAACTCGGCAGCCTCTCTAGCGGCAGTGTTCCTCTGAATGGACTCCCTCAAATTAAACACCATCTGGTTGATCTTTGTCTTCAAAGCATCCATTTCACCCGAAGCTTCAACAGTAATAAAACGGGTAAAGTCACCGTCAGTAGCAGCAGCTGTGATTTGAGCAAAAGCACGCACTTGTGATGTGAGATTTGAAGCCATTGTGTTCACATTCGATGTGATCTCCTTCCAAAGACCATCAACATCAGAGACTTGAGCCTGAATACCTAACTTACCATTGATTCCGACGTCGCGAGCCACTTTCGACACTTCTGAGGCGAAAAGCTGCAAAGAGTCCACCATCTTATTAATCGTGTTTTTCAATTGAAGAATTTCACCTTGTGCGTGAACATCAATTTTCTGAGACAAGTCTCCGTGTGCGACAGCAGTTGTAACAGTTGCAATCGATCTCACTTGGTTGGTCAAGTTGGTGGCCATTAGGTTAACATTCTCGGTCACTGCCTTCCATGCACCCTCAACGTCACGAACGTTGGCCTGGCCGCCCAAAATACCGTCTGTTCCTACCTCTCGAGACAAAGTTGTGACTTCGAAAGCGAAAGTTTGCAACCGATCCACCATTTGATTAATTGTGAGCTTCAATTCAAGAATTTCACCGTTACAATCGGCAGTAACTTTCTTATTCAAATCACCTTGAGCAACAGCTGTGGTCACATTAGCAATGTTACGCACTTGTGTTGTCAAATTCAAAGCCATAGCATTTACGTTATCTGTGAGTTCTTTCCAAATACCTTCCACATTTTCAATTAAAGCCTGTCCACCCAAAATTCCAAGAACTCCGACATCACGAGCCACCTTCGATACCTCAAAAGCGAAGGTTCGAAGTTGATCCACCATTGTGTTTATAGTCATTTGCAATTGTAAAATTTCTCCCTGTGCATGTACGTTAATTTTTCTGGACAAATCACCTCGAGCAACTGCCCTAGTTACATCAGCGATTTCTCTCACCTGATTTGTAAGGTTGAGAGCCATAATATTGACATTATCAGTCAAAGAACGCCAAATACCGACGGAGCCCTCGTTCTTAGCTTGACCACCCAACTCACCATTTGCAACCTCAGTAGCTACCTTGGTAACCTCACTGGCAAAAGTTTGAAGTTGGTCCATCATTGTGTTAATGGTATTTTTCACTTTCAAGATTTCTGGGTCGGATTCAACAGAATGGATTTCAACCTTCTTAGACAAGTCACCCATAGCGACAGAGATGACAACGGTACCAATCTCTGAAAGGGCCAGCTTGAACGCTATATTTGCATCCTGGGCTGTGCTGTGAGCATGAGCAAGATCATCGATTTGCTTTTGTTGTGCCTTAATCAAGGCAATCAAGTCCTCGCGTAGCTCTGGTGCTCGTTCTTTGAAGAGTTTTGGCTGGTCAAGAATTGCCAACAACGCAGGGCCATCCATTTCGTCGCCAAAACGAGCCTTTTTATGAGGGGAGCCGACGGCAGAAGTGAGTTCAGACAACGTGGAACAGGAGATCTTAATCGGGTTTTATGAGGTGGCCCAAACAGATTCAGAGTTTCAAACGGTCTGTGGGGCAAGAGAAAGAAGAGAAGAGAAGTCAATCAAAATCACTATGGCTCTAGTCGACAATGGCTTTCAAGAGGCTGAGTAAAACTACACTTTCCTTGTACGGAGATTTGATAGGATTGATGGAAAGAGGCTAACAATAGAAAAGGTACACACAGCATGCCGCACCACCCCAAGTTGACGTTTTGGGAAATAGCATGGATTCCGAGATTACGATGAGATCAAAATGATCAGCGATAAAAAATTTATTAATTTTAAATGAAATACAACTTATTATTCCAAATTCTTTTTCATTTTTCAAGTTTAGTGGCTTTCAATTGCTGATGCTTTTCTCTATCTGTGTATCAATGGACTTTAGCTTTTCTGCAGGACTAATTTTAGGTGCAGTCCCCGTCTCGTCTTTGTTTCAGAATATCTTATCTGTGCTAGACATGATTAGGCTCAAGAATCAGATGAAAAATTTGCAGATTTTTAACACAAGAGATATTGGAGTCAAAATTAGAAAACGAATTGAGCAAAAGCACAGTTCATCTCTGTTTTTTTAGTGGATCGGCCACCAAATGCTAGAGCCGATCGCTGTGACGTCAGCGATGGAGTGGTGGATGCAACAGATTAATTGGGAATAAAGAATCAATTTTGAATTATAGAATCTTTGTATTTGCTTTTTGCTTCGTTTCTTGAACTTGATTCTTTTTGAATCGTTTGATTTGTTATGACATGTTTGAATTTTGCATTTGGCCCCGTTGTTCGCAGTAATTTACGAATAGATGTCATGGTTGAATTATCCCTAGAATCCAAGATTTTGAAAACTTGAGAATATGAACCAACACAATTTTCGTATTTTATCGAAAATAAATCATTTGAAAGCTAAAGAATGCTTTTCGTATAACAAATTTACTTGAAACCTACCCATGTCTAACTTAGCTCATGGACTATTTGCAACCACCCTCCTCTTGACTCCTGCACCAATAGACATCGCAACTCCATCCAAAAGAGGAAAAAGATTTTCCTTTTTGAAAATTTATAATTCAGGTACGAAAACACGAATTCATATTGGTCCCTTTTTTTCCGAAATGGTCAAAAGTCTCAACCTTAATTCGCGTTGTTTGCAAACAAGCGCAGCTATGTGTAGTCTAAGGGTCCACCATTACTCCACCGAAGTTGACATGACAACTGAGTTTATGTGCCATAATCCGGTTTATAAACAAATTAAAGTTTTTTGAAATTTAACGGTGTCTTTCTATGCACAGCTACTCCTTATTTGTGTACCTTATGGTATTATACCTTATGATATTGTGCGGTATGATATTGTGCGGTATGATATTGTGAAAACCATTGTTTTATAAGTAGGCTAGAATTAGATATTGTATGGCTTAAGTATTATAAACACATTTTTGGCTTGAGTGATGGTAAAGTTTTAAATTAGTTGAAATTTCTATTAAATCAGGTCAAATCGAAAGGTGCAAACGTTATATTTTTGGTTCTAAACCCTCTAAATTCACTAATTTATAGGCTTGTTTCCAAAGGGGAGAAGTTACGAAACGGACCCTGCCAATATCTGACATTCAATCGAATTTTCGTCGATAATTGTGAGAATTAAGTCAAACAAGTGAAAGAAGTGATTCAGTGATAAAAGTTAATACAGCACTTCAATCAAAATGTAAGCGATAACCTAAACTTGGAGTTAGAGGATTCTTCATACTCCCATAAATTTGTATTATCTACGACTGAAAAACCATGGAAATATAAACCTTTAAAACTGAAATGACTTAAAAAATACATAATAGTGTCAAAAAGCATCCTTTGCTTTCGCAATAAGCATACACTCACCGAATCTTAACAGTTCCCACTAAACAAAACCAAAAGCACAAGATACAAAATTAAAGATTTGCGAATCCGAAATTGTAATTTTTTTTTCGATCATATGTATCTATTTCATCACTTCCCATAATTATTCGTTGGCGTTCTTCACTTGTACGCACCTCTTATACAGTCTCTTTACACATTCGAAAATCTTCGTTTTTCACGTCAACCTCAACCAACATGGCCTTCAACAACCAGACGCCGACGATTGTCGTTTTGAAGGAGGGAACTGACTCCTCGCAAGGCAAGGGTCAAATCCTTAATAATATCAATGCGTGCTTGGCAATCCAGGAAACTCTTAAACCAACCTTAGGTCCATTTGGATCAGATATCTTGATCAAGTCTGGCAATGGCAGAACCACAATTTCTAACGATGGTGCCACCATTTTGAAGCTTCTAGATGTTGTCCATCCTGCTGCCAAGATGTTGGTTGATATTTCCCGTGCACAAGATGCTGAGGTTGGAGATGGAACAACTTCCGTCACTATTTTGGCAGGCGAGTTCCTTAAAGAGAGCAAAGCCTTCGTTGAAGATGGCCTTTCACCACACTTGATAATCAAGGGATTGCGTAAAGCCTGTGACTTGGCCGTCAGCCGGATCCGTGAGATTCAGGTTGAAGTGCAAAAGGACGACACTGCAAACTTCAGAGACCTTTTAGAAAGATGTGCCACCACCGCCATGTCTTCTAAGCTCATCAGTAATAACTCTGAATTCTTTACCAAAATGGTTGTTGACGCTGTGTTGTCTCTAGATGATGACTTGGATGAATCGATGATTGGTATTAAGAAGGTCCCAGGAGGTGCCATGGAAGACTCCTTGTTTGTCGATGGTGTCGCTTTTAAGAAAACTTTCAGTTACGCCGGTTTCGAGCAGCAACCTAAAAAATTCGAAGACCCAAAGATTTTGTGTTTGAATGTTGAGTTGGAGCTCAAAGCAGAGAAAGACAATGCGGAAGTTAGAGTTCAACAAGTTTCTGACTTCCAAGATATCGTCGATGCCGAATGGAAGATTATATTTAGTAAATTGGAAGCCATCAGCGAGTCTGGAGCTAACATTGTGCTTTCTAAGCTTCCTATCGGTGACTTGGCTACTCAATACTTTGCTGACCGTAATATCTTCTGCGCCGGTAGAGTCGCCTCCGAGGATTTGGACAGAGTTATCAAGGCTGTTGGAGGATCTATTCAAACCACTGTTTCTGGTTTGAACAAAGAAGCATTGGGAACTTGTAAGCATTTCGAGGAGGTTCAGATTGGTGGAGATCGTTATAACTTGTTTCAGGGTTGCTCTGAGGCCAAGACCTGTACTTTGGTCTTGCGTGGAGGTGCCGAGCAGGTTATCGCAGAAGTTGAGAGATCTTTACACGACGCCATCATGATTGTGAAAAGAGCTGTCAAGCATGGTTCTGTCGTCGCTGGTGGAGGAGCCATTGAGATGGAATTGTCAAAATATTTGAGAGAATACGCTAAGACTATTGCTGGAAAGCAACAGCTTGTTATTCTGGCTTTTGCTAGAGCCCTTGAGATTATTCCACGCCAGTTGTGCGAGAACGCTGGTTTGGATGCCATCGAGCTTTTAAATATCTTACGTAGCACACATGCCAGAGGTGAGACCTGGTTTGGTATTGACTTCCAGAAAGAGGCTGTTGGAAATAATATGGAAAGTTTTATTTGGGAGCCTTCTTTAGTGAAGATCAATGCTCTTCAATCTGCCACTGAGGCAGCTACATTACTTCTCTCAGTTGACCAGACCATTAAAAACCAAGATGATCAAGCCAACGGAGGAAGAGGACAGGGAGCATTTTAAATTTAAGTTTGGGTGAAATTTTTTTGCCGCAATCGGTATGTACGAACGAGCAGCCTAATAGATACTTTTAAGGTAACGACAGTAAGTTCAAATTGAATTCAGTTGAATGAAGAATCGACGCGAAAGGCTGGAAAAAGTAAAGTTCCAAGCGTTGATTATTCATTCGTACAATTAAGGTATTTTGAAATTTAAGACCATACACTTGATCGACAATCTTCTTGAAAGATCGTAGAGCCGTGGCCGATTCGTTTGTTTAAAATATCTAGAATGAACGATTCTATGTAAAATTTGCAATTTCTTTTTTTTGTGGTCATCGTCCTAAGTTTAGTGAATTCGGATCATGTAGATGAATACGAATCGGCTGGCTCACAATTTGAATCAGGCAGGCCATATTCTGAATCCTTCATTTTAGTTACGAAATCATCTTTTTTTTATGCATAGTGAGCTTCCATAAAGCGAGTTTCTGTGGGACTTGCCGATGGTGCATGCTGCACGAGTACTTATTTAGCGGTAAAGGCGTTGCAACGCGCTGCCTGTGATACCACATTCACTAAACTATAGACAACTACAGATACGAGATTCAACAGAAAAAAGGATTTATGTTGATAAAACATCGGATGAATATTCTTTCCTTCTTTTTTTTAATGAATTTGAAGGTATTTAGTGAGAGTAATCAACGTTCGTTTGTTGTAATTTACCAAAATTCAACCTGCATATGAAAAACCTTAAACCGCGCTGGTTTTAAATGGCTTCAGGTACATCAAAGTAGATTGAAGCAAAACCGAGAGAGTTATAAGAAAATAGATTCTGCAAAACCTTTCCAAATTGGATTGAAATACCATGTTTAGAGGGAAGCCAGTAACGGCTATGTGTGGAAGTAGTGATCGTCCTTTAAACAAGATCTGCAGAGGCGCCTAACTTGGAATACGAGGGGGGAGGATACGGTTTCAAGGTCTCACACTTTAAGCGCGGTATGGAATTGAGACTAGGAGCGTCTTCAAAGACACACAATAATTGGAAGGGAAATAGATTAGAAGAGAGAATTTTTATTGTAAAGAATTTTTTTGGTTGTCTAAATTCCCGTAAAGTTGAAGTTGAACTGCACTCATTTGGCCGCTGGATCTTTGGCCGCTGGATCTTTGGCCGGTAGTCCAATTGGCAACGCAAAGGCTGGACTAACGGGCAAAAAAACGGTGAATGTGGAAGCATACGGGAGAAGAACAAGCCGGATCATTAGAGACTGAAGTGAAATAATTTCCAAAAGAGGCAACGTAATTACATTCTGAATTATTTCTGAATTATTTCGCCTTGATTATTATCTTTGAAACTTGTTTGGTTAATTTGCTTTTGATGATTCATAGAATCCTTAGGGTTAGTGTCTATCGATCTGTCGTAGGCACAGGAGAGAAGATTCAACGAGTATCACCCTAACGACCACGACCATAAGTCAAGATTTAGTGACAAAATTACAAAAGGATTTATTAACACAATAAAAGAAAATCATTAATTACAACAAATTCAATAAAAAATCTCGTTTTCTTCCCATTCTTATCACATTCTTCAGTACATTCCAGGTCCTCAGATGCAACTCTGGCCGACCAAATCTTGCAGCTAGCACAAGAATGAGCTGAAGGCAGACCAATGGATGACAATCTACGGAATGAAGAGACTCCGTAAATGAAGAATTCTTTTGAATTTACGCAAAAAAATATTATGTAATCCTTTCTCCCGTCAATTAATCTTCCTGTTTCATCACATACCACCGCCAGCTCTACTACACCTCAGTCCTAGCAAAAACGTCAGAATTTTCTCATTTCAAGGCCCGGTCTCAGTAACAAAACTGAAACTCAATATCACAATAACACAATAACTAAAAACTAAAAACAAAAAACTAAAAACAAAAAACAAAAAACTAAAAACTAAAAACAAAAAACTAAAAAATAAAAAATAAAAACTCATTCACCCCTTCTATGCCTCTACCATCTACAAATTATTAACCCTACCGTTGCCTATGTTTAATAATTATATGTGGGCAGCAGAATCCACGGCCGCGGTTTGTCTGCAGGACCCCCTTCCTCCTGCCTGAGCAAAAAAAATGAGCCCTATCCCCCATATGCATTTCGCGACTAACTTGTACTTATAGGACGATCAGGCTTCTCTTTTTTTTTTTTTTGAAAAAGTTTAGAATTATTCCGGAGTCACTTTTTCACTCACAAGATTTGTCGTTGGTATTGTTGGACCAACCATTCCTTATCAGAATCCCACTCTTGTTTTCTTCCATTACTCCTTGATCTACCTCTCTGACTGTGTTTGAGTCTGTGTTAGTTGGAGCCGATTGTTAGATCTTGACTACTCGAAATCTGGAAAAGTATAAGCATCCGTTGGTCGCCGTTGCTTAATTTTGATTATTTCAATCATTGCGATCGGTTCGTTATTCCAGGTTTTTGAAATCAGAGCTTTCTGGTCACAGGTTTCGTTCGTTTCTGTCTCTGTTTCTGTCTCTCTTTCATATTCCCCCCCTACTTTTTCATCACCCGTTCTATCTGGCCGCTTTCACTCCAGAGTTCCTGATCGAGTCTATTGTTTGTGAAGTTTGAGCTCAAAGTCATAGCGCTATTGACAGATTCCATTCGATTTTCGATTTGATACTTCGATACTTCAGACTGCCTCTTCCTTGTCTACTCTATCCTTAGTGACTGTCTCAGTACTCGACAATAACAGATAAATTGTCATTCCTAAAGTTTCAATCGATTCAAGTCTTGTTCAACTACGCCTTTGAAATCTCGAAATTTTTCGAAATCCCCAACTTCTCTGAATTCTAGATTTTTCACGTGTTCAATTGACTACCTCTAGCTCCTGTCTCGTGAAATCTTACATCGACCTGAGAAATCATTTTTTTTGACTAGTATTCAAAAATTCTCTCTCTAAATTACAACTAAGGTTTGTCATCTAAGACCAAATCCTGAAATTCCCCTGTGAAGAGTTTTTGTGCCCTTCTACTCCAACCCCCTGAAACTGTATCTGGAAACACGACTTCCATCTCGGCGGTAAATTACCTGCAGTACACCCCTGCACAACTCCAGATTATACCCCAGACCTGTTGCGATTGAAAACAATCTAACAAAACACGTTGGTGAACATTCAAAAAGATTGATAATCCTCGCGTTTCGTTATTCTCGTCGTGAAAATTTCCCTCGAGTGCCTAATTGAATCCACTTCTCAACTTTATAGATTTGTCTGCTCCCACTCTTTTCAAGTCACATCAACAGTACGCAACGAATTCGCGCGTTTTCTGCAACAAAATCCATCCTAATAATTGCCATTCATTGATTTAAATATGACTAGACTCTACGGTCCTCCTCAAACAAAGGCAAAGCCATACTCTCATGTGCTCGAGACTCTTGAAACGCAGGCCAACAAGAAGCTTATATCCGAATATTCAAATGAATTGGAAACTTACACAAACCGTCTTGAGCTTGTTCTGAAACCAAACCCGCTGATGATTGATTTGCAGCCGGAAATTCAATGGTTCATGAGACCTTACCTCTTGGACTTTTTGATTGAGTTGCACACACTGTTTCGTTTGCAGCCTTCCACTTTTTTCCTTTGCATTAACATCATTGATCGGTACTGTGCCAAGAGAGTTGTATTTAAGCGCCACTACCAATTGGTTGGATGCACAGCCCTCTGGATTGCAGGTAAATACGAGGATAAGAAGCTGAGAGTCCCTACATTACGAGAGCTCGCCATCATGTGTCGTCTGGCTTTCGATGAAGAAATGTTTGTTCAGATGGAAATGCACATCTTGGCAACCATTGAATGGCTGTTGGGCCACCCTTCGTTGGAAGATCGCATGCAATATGCTATTACTGAAGCCAGCATGTTTTCCAACGTAACTCCAACAAAATATTCACGTCCATTGGCTAGCACGGCTGCACAAAAAATGTCTGCTGTTGCGGCTGTAGGCCGTTTCTTCTGTGAGCTTTCCTTATATGATCGTTTTTTTATGACAGTGCCCACTTCTTTAGTTGCATTTACTGCCACGATTATGGCCATTAATATGCTTGATATCCCCACCAACTCTTCTTTTGCACATGATCTCTTGTCTTCCATCCTGAACCATGAACTTCAAAGCCTGCCGGCAGGCCAAGATGGAGAAAACCAACCTCCTCTGAGAGGATCCCCAATTCTTAGCGGTCTCGATGACCTGACTTTGATTACTGCCAAGAAGGTCGCCATTGCTCTTTTACTCCGCACATCTACTCTTTCCGAAGTCTTGAACCGTAAATATGCAAGGCTTGGTGTTATTCCAGTCGTGTTGAACTTCACTAATACCCATCCACGCGTGGCTGAAACAATTTATCAAAGAGGCAGTACTGTGGTCGATGAAGATTTTGAGCAGTTGCCTGCAGACTTAAGCATTGCCGCAGACGTTTTGTTGCGCATTGCCCCAAGAAAGGAGTACACATTTTCTGAGAATCCAGCGTTACCACCTACTCCACCACTGGCTACTTCGCAGGTCCTGATTTTCTCCAACTTGAGCAGTTCTGCTTGCGCATCGCCTATTCTTCTTTCAGATACAACCTCCATTCCAGCATACTCTCCTGTGGCCACTGAGTGTACTCAGAACTGGCAACTGCCGGTACCTCGGTCAAAGGTTATATAATCCATAAAAGCATCGTTTTCAATGTCACTTCAACTGTAGGAAACCTTAGTAAATGTAATCTTCTCTGGTTCATTTGTACCCTTTGATCTAAACATCTCTTGTAACAGTTACTCGTCATTCGCTAATGATGCCACTATGACGATAAGTCCTCAATGTAAGGAAAGCTGTAATGGAAACTGTCACGAATGTGTTTAATACTAAAAGAAATTGATTTTTCTTCTTTTGATTCGAATTTACTAGCTTTTGCATTTGAATCATTGCTACAAGGACTTTATTGGGAGTTCATTGAATTAACGTTATCTAGAATTAAATATTAATATGGTGTTTTTTTGTGCTTTTGTTTTTTGTTTATCTTTGATTAAGCCTCGCCTTGTTCAACAAACTTGGAGACTCTTCTTCTTTCCTTCGAAAGAGCACCAGCAGCCTTGACATTGAAACCATTCTCTAAGAGCTGAGTAGTTTCCTCCAACTCCAAGCCAGAAACTTCGGGCAAAAGGAAGTAGACAAACAAGAAGGAAATGAAACACAAACAAGCGAAGAATGCGAATGTTCCCATAGGAGTAATGTTGGCCAACATAGTCAAGAAAGTAGATGCAATGACCAAAGAACCGGACCAGTTGGTAGCAGCAGCGAACATACCTCCAGCAGATCTAACGTTCACGTCAGAGAACAATTCAACACCAGTCCAGGCAGAGTTACCAATACCGATAGCGTAGGAGGCTACGAAGAGGACCATGCCAACAATGACAATGATACCCCAACCAGTAATTCCAGTTTGTTGGACCTGTACGTGGGAAGAGGAGTCAAATTTAATACCCAAGAAATGGAACGCAATTGCACAAACCACCAAAGAAATGCACATTCCTGGAATGGCCCACAACAAAATTCTACGACGGCCAACAATGTCGATTATGCACATAGCTACAACAGTGAAAACAAAATTGGTGGCAGCAATGATGATAGAAACGGCGGTAGGATTGTCAAATCCGATAGTCTCAAAGATAGTGGTACTGAAATACATCAAAGAGTTGAAACCGGTGAACTGCTGGATACCTTGCAAACCACAAGCCAAGACCAAGGCACGCAAGTTTGCTGGACGAGAGTGAAGAAGTTTGATAGAGTTCCAAATTTGACGCAATGGAGAGCCTGGAACAGTCGAGTTGGAGGCAATCATTTCTTGAACAATAGCCTCAGCAGTCTCTTCAGTAGCGAAAGTTTGCGTTTTAAGAAGAACTTCTCTAGCCTTTTTGTAGTCTCCACGAATCACATAAAAACGTGGGGTGTCTGGCAAGAAAACGAAAAGGATCAGCTGCAAGACAGCTGGTACCATACAAAGTCCGACAGAAATACGCCATCCGTGACTCACACGCGTAAGGCCCCAGTTAATCAAATAGGCAACCAATTGACCACCAGTAATGAAAATACAGTTGGTAACAATAAGACGGCCTCTGTATTTTGGTGGAGCCAACTCACTCAACATGAGAGGAGCGATGAGAGAGGCACTACCCACACCAAAACCAAGCACAAATCTTCCGGCAACCATAGTCCAAACTGTCTTGGCAACTAATTGGACAATAGTACCAATAATGAACATGAGGTTGGATGCAAAAAGGACGTTCTTACGTCCGTAAAGGTTTGCCACTACACCGCAGATGATGGCACCGATCAAGGCTCCCAATGAAGTAGCAGAGGTGATGAATTCCTTTTCACCAGATGTAAGAACTTTATTAGATAAGTCAGTTCCCATTTGGACAAGAGCAGCGGAAATGTATCCGGTGTCGTAACCAAACATAAAACCTGAGATAGATGATGCTAAAGTAAGGATTATAACAAAGGTGTTGGGGCTCATCTTAGCGGGATGAGCAGTACCTGTAAGAGCAGACGACTGTGTTGAAGTCTGCTCGGTAGTTGGTTGTTTCGCCAACAAGTCATCCTTGGAGGTCTTTGCAGAGTTATCCATGGCCTCTAGTTATATGAATATGGTCGAGTTTTGGGTGAGAATATGCTAACGGTAAAGCGAACAGATGCTATGATCAACTGAACAGATTCTAGCGAGGTATGTAAAGGTATAAAAAATTGGAGCTGCGTAGGATAGTTGACAGAAAAAATGAGACATCAAGGAGAATGTGAGATTTATATACAAAAAAGCAAAGTCCTGCACATAAGATTTTTTTCGGCGAATTTTTCCGGGGGACGCGACATCAAAGCAAATTCATTCGGCGAAATTGGGGCACGGGTTTCGAGGGCATCTTGATCCAGATAATACAAGACTCGATGGTATTAGACAGAAGGGTGAACAATATTTATAGGCGTTTATTACTCCAAAAATGAAAAAAAGGAGTGTAGTTAAGAAACTGGTTTATTTCAATCCTCTTGTTGTGGTTCTTTAAGCCTCATAGTGTAATAGGGTGGTAATGAAGAGATTCATTTTATAGAAATCTTTAGAGTCATTTTTGCTTATTTTAATGAGGCTGTTTTATTGAAATGATTTTGAGCGGGAAGGCTTTTAAAGTGGAACAGAAGTTGAACCAATGTGTTTGATAAGGAAGAATCCAATCAATGGTGTATCATAGCTACTGACACTCAACCTCATTCAATGAGCCTTTTCAATACTAATAACTTTAGTGTTATCGATTAAATTGAGTCATGCTCTATTGAACGCTGAATCATTCTTCCACGAATGGACACCAATATGTGTGTCTATTACGAAAATACAATAGACAGTGTGGAATTCTCGGATGAAATTCAATCAAAAACTTCTTACATTTGGATTATCGAGCCCATTTGACAAAAATCTTTTGTGGTATGTTCAAATAAATTAAAATTAGGATAAAGGTGTTACTGAGACCAATAATCTCAAACAGGTTCTGCCGAAGTCCACCAAAAGCGCCAAAAGGAATTATTCAAGAGGACTTACACTTTTAATACCATAAGAGTTTTTCATCAAAACGAAATTCATTTTTTTTCGAAGTCTATAGAAGTATTACCATGACCATAATCTTAGTGTCCCATGCACTCTTGCACCCAGCCACCTAATATGTACTCCTCACAAACGATAATCATATGCTAATATCATAAATTCCTACTTTCTTGTCCTAATATTCTAATAGTTGTATAGCGCTGCGTTTACTGAGGGGCATCTTTTCCAAAGCATCTTTATTTAGCCGATTTTTAGCTTGTTCTCGATCCCATAGCCAACCCCCTCCCCGTGTCACACATTTAAGTTCCGATAAGAAAAAATGATACGAAAGTTGTCCTCAATAGTCATTCTACCGATCATGAAGTTCGTGGTTAATCATACTCCATCTGTCGTTTGGGTCATTATCGATTTTTTCCTAGATATTTGGCTCTTTTGGATACGAAAGGTAGTTTCTATGTACCGACGGAAAGACAGACTTAAAGAAGCAGTAAAGCTGCTTAACAATGCTCAAAACTTTCATCAGTACAAAGGCATTGTCACAGAAATTGACAGACTCACAAATATGGACCTATGGCGACAGAACTTTGTTTCCCAGCACTACGACTATATCTTAATTAATGATCGAATGGAGGCACTACGCACCGCCAGACTCAATGAGGACTCAAGACTTGTCATGTCGCTTCTAAGATCGGGAATGATCCGAAACTTTGGTGGAATTGCTCAAAAAAAGCTCTACACGAAATCCTATTTGGGCACTAAGTTTATGATTCAAGAGTACATACTGGAAGTGCTAGATTGTCTTAGCTATTTAAATGATAGCATGAACTCTGAGGCTGATGATGACTACATTATGAATAGCAAACAACTCAAAATCAATTTCTTCCATGACGCTCGTCAAAGTTTTGGTTGCACAGCGTTGATTCTTCAGGGTGGCTCCCTTTTCGGATTATGTCACTTAGGTGTTGTACGGGCGCTTTTTTTCAAGGGCACCTTACCTAGAGTCATCGGAGGAAGTGCAATTGGTGCTGCAGTAGCTTCAATTGTCTGCCTGCTTACCGATAACGAGTTGATCCCTATTCTCCTTAGTATCACAGATGTGATGGGCGACGTAGATCTGTTAAATCACGATGTTGATGAACGCTACGGTAATGTAATTGAGAATGTTGTCCGCAAGGGTTATTCTCAAGAAATTCTTCTCTTTCTTAAATTCGTCAGAGACACAATAGGTGATCTAACATTTGAACAAGCCTACTTGAACACGCAAAGAATATTAAATATCGTCGTACATCCTACACATCTGGCAATACCCTCATTACTCAATTATATAACCGCTCCTAATGTTATTATTTGGACTGCGATCTATGCTTCTATTGGCACTGGAGTCTTATCAGACAATGTTCAATTGTATATGAAGGATTTCGCCAATGACATTGTTCCAGTAGAACCGGATCTTAATGTGACTTTTATGAAGCCGCAAGACGTCAGATATCTGCAAAGGTATTTTAAGTCTAGAAAAAGCGGAAACGGCCTCTACAACACTGATCTGGCAGCTCACAATCTGGAAAACTCTCCATATACTCGTCTTACTGAACTTTTCAACGTCAATCATTTTATTACTAGTCTTGCGCGGCCATACCTCGCGCCGCTACTTAACAATGATCTTAAACATCATAATTCATACGGACCGATGAAAATGGAAGACGACGCACCACTGGATCAAAACGCATCCTCTCCAAAGGTGAAAAGTTTACCTAAAGATTCTGGTTATAATTTTACGAAACATATGAAAAATGTGGTGGGAATGGAAATTCAACACAGACTTGATGTAATGAACAAATTGGGCATTTTACCCGATGTTGTGCAAAGATTTTTCATTGATGAGAAACCATCAAGTGTTCAATTAACATCCAGTTTACGAGAGATCACGATTGTTCCGGAGTTAAGATACTTATTGAGAGACTTTGGAAGGGTCTTTGATTTGCATAAGACGATGGAGAATATACCTTATTGGGTATTAGTTGGAGAGCGTTCAGTGTGGCCCTTATTCCCCATTCTATGGTCCAGATGTGCGATTGAGTTTGCATTGGACGATTTGTATAGCGTGCACAAGAAAATCAGTCCTTTGCCTTGATTACTCATCTGAAGAATAATTTAGCGGAGGCATCTTTAGTGACTTGAAATACATATTCTTTCTCCAAAACTTCTAAATTAGAAGATACGGGCAAAGCACCTCGAGTGACTGTTAATGATCCAGTGATATCTTTAGCTTTACCTGTAGATAATGGTTGCAAGTGGATGTTGACAGATGATCTGTGTAACAATTTGACATAAAAGTCACTTAATCTAAAAGAGGGGTCTTGAGCATTTGTCAATTCTAGATCGTAGTATGAGGCATGGACATTCATGATTGGAATAACGGTAGCCAATTCGTTTAGTTTTTGGATTCCGGCTAGCAATTCGTTGCTAGGCAAGTCAGTGGCTGCCAAAAGAAGCTCTGGGCTGTCAATAAAGACAACCTTCTTCAGAGTAGTCTTGGTTTTCAATTTCGAAGCAATTTTCTCAAATAGCTTCTCACATTGATTACTTGTATTGCTTGAAGCGACAAATTCTGTGGTGAACAAGGATGTGCTATAGTCAAGGTATTCAAAACACGAAAGAGAGTCGATATCAACGGCCTGCTTGCGACAAGCCTTCTTAAAGGAGTCTTCTGAATTCAAAAATGATACATAAAGAACCGAGGTGTCTTGGGCTTTTGGTTTGAGGTCTCTGTTTACTTGATTTGCAGTTCCAACCAAACAGTTTTCCACCAACGATGTGACTAGCCACATAGGAGCAGTGCCATCGCGGTAAGATATGATATGTAGCTGTGAGCTCTTTGAAGGCTCTTGAATGGATAAAAGTGATCCATCTGTGAAAAACACCAAATCTTGTTGTTGCGAAGACATTGTGTAGCCTCCTCAATCGAGACTTTCAAGATGGTGTGAGATGAGGTGTTCGATGAGTTCACAAAATCAAAATTACGATAAAAAAGCCCATAAAGACGAAAATAGTACCCAAATTGAAAATTAAATCTGAAACATTTCGTGTTAAATCTCACTTCCATTTTTTGGTCTTTCCTAAGCCAACTTTTGGCTGTCACCAAATAGCGAGACTAGACCAAATGAAACGGGTTAACATACAACCTTAAAAAATGAGCAATCACAGAATAAATTTAATTCATCGAGCGGAAATTTCTCTTATCTTCAATGGTAGCGTATGCCCAAAAATTATGAATTATGACCTGTGAAAGCCGTATTTAATTTATGAAGATCCGCAACGGTAGACATGTCAAGCGGTTAAATGACATCTGCACCCCAGGTTTTTCCAAGCAACGCTTTTAATTGAAGGATAAGAACTTGATAAGGATGTAGCTTTGATTTATTGACTTGGCGGACTTATACTCGTGGTTGTTAAATGATTGATAAGTGCTGAAGTGGGAAGTAATAGCCCACGGAATGCATGTAGGCAAATATTCGAGTGGACTGCATATAGACATCTTCATAGGTATCTCACACACACTTAGCTTACAATCTCTTCACATTAGTATTAATATCAATAACGCAAGAAAATACTTGAAGAAAGTGCCGATCTTCGGAATACAATATGCCTGTGACACTAATTTTTCTTTAGGACCTGCCTAATATGTATGGCAACCGCCTTAAAGATTCGCTTGTTATCAAGCATTTGAGGTCTGATAAGAATCGTGTTTCAGATGCTGCACGTACTGCACATGTCGTAAAATCGTGGACTTTTTTACCCGATATGGACGCTACAATACGCCCATCTAAATGATAGATGAAACGTTTCCTGTATTTAGTTTTGCCAAGAACAACTAATTTTTAAGCTTTCATTTGATTAACTTATGAAAAATGTATAAAACCTTCTATGCCTCTACGTCATTCTATCCTCAAACTCAACACCTACTAACCTAAGCTAGTACAAGCTGACCTTTGGCAGAATGGAGGGAGCTACTAATATCATGATGCAATTTGCATCTAATGCTTTGAAGAAAAGAGACACAGCTACTTTGGAAGAACAAACAGCTTCTCTCAAACCAGTTGATATGGCATATGTGCTTTTCTGTGCCTTTGGTGTCTTCTTGATCACACCAGGTATCGGTTTGTTCTATGGTGGAACCTTGAAGAGAAAGAACATGGTTCAAATCCTCTTTCAAACATACATGGTTACCAGTGTCATCGTGATTGTGTGGTATTTATTAGGATACTCCTTGTCTGTATCCCCAACGTCTACTTCTCCAATTTTGGGTAATTTTTCAAACGCTGCTATGTACAACGATCAAGCACGCCCATTGATCGAAGGCGGAAGTATTCCATCTGTTGTCAACTTCTGTTTTAATGTCTTCTTTCCGGTTGCAACTGTTCAGATTTTTGTCGGATCAATCGGTGAAAGAGGTCGTTTCATTCCATCCATCGTTGTCAGTATTATCTGGGTAATTGTCTGCTACTGTCCATTTGCCTACTGGGTTTGGGGCACTAATGGATGGTTGCTTCACTTGGGTTCATTGGACTTCGCCGGCGGAGGACCTGTTCATATTGCTTCTGGTGTCGCTGCTTTCTGTTATTCTTGGTACTTGGGACCAAGAGGTCTCCGTGGTAAACGCACCGGACCAATTCCAGAATTCAGAGGTCACTCTTCCGTATCCACTTTCATTGGTGTGACTTTGATTTGGGCCGCTTGGTTCTGTTTCAATTCTGGTACCTTGTTGTCTGTGAACGCAAGAACTGGTTACATTTTCCTTAACACTATTCTTGCTTCTTCTTTCGCTTGTGTAACTTACACAGCAGTTGACTACTTCTATACTGGAAAGTTTTCTTTACAAGCAGCATGCGAGGGAACTATTGTTGGTTTGGTTAACATCACTCCTTCGTGTGGATTCTACTGGCCATGGGCTGCCGCTGTCACCTCCATTATTAACGCCGCCTTGTGCCGCATGTGCATCAAATTGAGTCATAAGACTGGTGTTGATGACTTATCTATCTCTGGTGTGATCCATGGTATTGGTGGTATCATTGGTGGTACTTTGTGTGGTATCTTTGCCAACAAGACTGTTGCAAGCTACGACGGTGTTACTGTGATTCAAGGTGGTTGGGTCGACGGCAACTTTGTGCAACTTGGTTACCAAATTGCCTCCTGGGCTGCCATTGTCGCTTGGACAACTGTGTTCACCATGATCATTTTGTTCGTAGTTGACAAAATTCCTAACTTACATCTCAGAGCAAGTCAAGAAGCTGAGGATATGGGAATGGATTTGTTTGAAATGGCCGAGACCGTAGACGAGTTCGGAAACGACTACGAAGAGTTTTTCAGACAAAACGCCGATAAAATTAGAAGGGCTCTCAGTTACATTGAGGGCGAAACAACAGTTCTCGAAGGCCGGTCCTTGGATGAATCTTCTATTTCCGAGGTCAGAATCACAAATTCTGAGAAGGTTTAGTTCTGTAAAAAATCAAATAATCGATACAAACGCTTCTGTAGAATAACTGACATTGCATTAAAGCCATATAGACAAATAGCTCAAATAGCTCAAATTTGAGAATGACAAACCATTATTTTGTTTCCCTATTATTCCGTTATACGACGAGATAAGGCCAAGTCCGATGTCCATCTAAAGTAGTTAGTATTACAATAAAAGAACATTCCTGAAAGTCTTCAGCCCAGCGCAGAAGTTTCTTCAAAAAGCTTTTTCAAAAAGGATGATTTAAGAAGTAAAAGATTAATTTTATCATTCATTGTGACTATTATTATGTGTGGTGATGTAGCCACAACTAAAGAGCTCTCTAAACACTTACTGATCAAAATGCAAAAAAAAAAATAATGAAAATAGTAAGAACTTCGGAAGATTTTAATTTCTAGTCTTAATTCTATTTATTTCAAATCCTTCTACAAAAAACAAGTTCTTAGCGCGTTTCTTCCATCGCCGATTTTCGCTGATCTCCCTTTGCTTTTGCAGCCATCGGATGTCCTTCTCCTAAGCCCGCACAAAGTCTACGGTCTCATTCCTTATCAACAATTGGCTTCAATTGAATACTAAGCTAAAGCGTATCTCCGCTCTGAAGTTGAACAAAAAAACCTTCGATTCTCACTTCTCTTCAAAATCTTCTTCGACTTTTGCCCTATGGTCCTTATTCGAGTCGCGCATACACTGGAATCGTTTACAAGACTAATCACAAGCTTCTCTATCTGATCATCACCCTAAAACTTTGCAGGCTAAATTTCGAGCCTTTCACTGATGCCGAAGGATGTATCTTGCCTGCCTCTGGGTAGCAGAGACTATTGCGATGTCATAAATGGCGAGGATATAGAATTGCGTAAACAGAAGGGTCCTACGGAGGTAAAACCCCGCTTCAAGTCGCTGACAAAATCAGCAATGTCCTCGTTTCTTTCTTCCTGCTCAGAGAGTCAACTTGTAACTGTAGCTGGAGCTGCATCTGGCTTCGTAGCTGGTGTGTTTGTATGTCCTTTAGATGTTATCAAGACTCGTTTCCAGGCGAAGAGTGTAAACTACAAGTACACTGGCTTCTTCAATGCATTCAAAACAATCGTACATGATGAGGGCCCTGCAGCTCTTTTCCGTGGTATTGTTCCTGTCACCATCGGCTACCTACCTACATGGGCAATCTACTTTACCATCTACGAAAGGGCAAAAACCTTCTACCCTCAATTCCTTTCGGAAAAATATGGATCCAATTTTGTATTTTTAGATCATTTTGCTGCCTCTACAACGGCTGGTGCCTGTTGCTCCGTCCTTGTCAATCCAATTTGGGTGGTAAAAACTCGACTCATGGTGCAGACCGGAAAAGAATCCATCCTCTACAATGGTACGATCGATGCTTTCCGCAAAATGTACAAAAATGAGGGAATGAGAGTATTTTATAGTGGACTAGTCCCCTCTCTTTTCGGGCTCGTTCATGTTGGAATACATTTCCCCCTTTACGAAAAACTAAAGAAGATGCTCCACGTTTCGGAAAGCGAGGAGATTGCCCACACTTCTAATATGACATTGTGGAGACTTCTTGTTGCATCTGCCGCCTCCAAAATGATTGCGAGCACTATCACATACCCTCATGAAATCCTACGAACAAGAATGCAAATGCAATCAGCAGACGAGCGTCGAACGCTGAATCTCAAAAAGGAGATAAAAAACATTCATTCGAAGGAAGGCTTTAAGGGGTTTTATGCTGGATACATCACAAATCTAGCAAGAACGGTGCCAGCTAGCGCTGTCACACTTGTTAGTTTCGAGTACTTCAGAACATATTTATTGGAAGTGAGTGGTAAGCTATAAAACCAACATGTTCCATTCTAAGCACATTCTTAACTTGTACATTACTTATTATATTAGTATTTATTACATCAATTATATTATAACGTCAATTATGATATTTGACGCATTGTATTAGTCTCTCAATAAGAATACCGGAACATAATATTCTCCTTGTCTGTCAAGTCCATAAATTCATAGTTATCTCCCTTCTCTTCAATCCATTTTTCTTTGAAGCTCTCTTCTAAAGCATCTCTTTTTTTATTTTCCAAATGAGAAACATACGATATCAACAACATTAATGGTACACATGCAACTGTGATGGCAAGCAACGTTGTCTTAGCACGTATGTATCTGGGACTATCTCCGACACGGAATAGTTGAGGACCAATTAAAGCGCCGGCGGAAAAGAAAATCATTGTCAAGCAAGTCCGAGCAACTCTTTTCGTGTAACCAGCCGTATTGGCAGAATTCCAAGAGTAGATCATTGTAATAACGCAAGTTCCAACATTGATGAGATAAACAGCCAAAAGCTGACCCACCTTGTTTGTTGAGGTAATCAACACGATGTATCCGATGATGGCGGGGATCAACATGGAGATGAAGATTAAATTTCTATGTTTGCCCTTGAAATAAGCGCATAAATAAGTTCCCATAGAAATAGCCCAAATTGTAGACACACCAAGAGGCATTTGCATAAGAGCTGCATTCTTCGTGGAAAAGCCAATGTTTGCAATCATTGTAACAGAAAATGTCAAAACAGCTCCAGTTGGGATCATCAGAAGGAGCGTCAAAATCAACATAAGCCAAGTTAATTTGTCGTGGAGAAGAAGTTCTTTCAAGTGGCTCATTTTGAATTCCCTTGAAGCAGTACCGGTCTGGTTGTCTCTGATGTTCTCTATAACAGCAGCCTTCTCGTCTTCTGTCAAAAACTTGGCCAGAATTGGAGAATCTGGCATCAAGAACAACATCAACACTGACCAAAGTACAGTGACGATACCCATGATCAAACAGAACATTTGCCATCCCTGGAAAGTTTTGTTATGAACATGTTGGAAGGCAAAAGAGAGAAGGCCACCTATTATCGTAGCAAATCCAGCCTGGCATGTCCACCAACAAGTTCTTCTGAGCTGTTGTGCTTGGTTATACCACATTCCAGTGATTAAAGTGCAACCTGGAGCCACAGCAGACTCAAAAAGACCGAGAAAGAATCTTACAGCCATAAGAGATGAATAATCTTTGGCGAATGCATGTCCAATGACAACTGCTCCCCAACAGAAAACGCATGCGGCCATGAGTTTGGCAGGAGGAACCTTTTGAAAAAGGTAAACGTTGATTGGTTCACCAACAATGTAGGCGATGAAGAGAATCGTACCAAGGTTTGAGAATTCATTAGTCTTTGGCTTCAAGTACTGCTTGATGCCCATGACGGCAGAATAATTGAGTAATGATTTGTCTAAGAACTGCAAGAAGTACACACCACAGAGCATTAAGGTTACATGAAAATCGATTTTCAACCACGCTTTACGTGCGATTTGAGCATCTTTTCTGTCCTTTGCTATGTCAAATGCCTGGTCAAACATGTATTTTGAGGTGAAAAGTCTGAGACTTGGATCTCTATATATTGGCTGCAAAATCTCTCAGGGTGAGGATCTGGAAGCGCATGGACTGCAGACAGAACTTGATCTATCTAACTGAAAGAAGATAATTTGTCAAATCAGCGCCTTAATTGGTCGTCAGAGTCAAAAAAAAAAAAAGGAAATGAATGAAAAATTAAGTGACGCATTATAGATCAGATGTTGCGCCAAATTCTCGGCGTACCTTGTTTACAGATTGTGAGGTAGGTTTGAGAAAGACGAAGCAAACATTCGAAAATTAGATTTCAGAGGTTTTACGATCTATATTGAAGTTTCTCCTTCAAGGAAATCATAAAAGTTTATTGTCGTGAGACCTTAAGACATATGGGCTCGGATACAATGGAAGTAGATAGAAGTAGATAGAGTGTCAAATACACTTGAACCGGTATAAGTTCTAAGCAAAGTTTCAAACTCTGGAATTACGTCAAATCAAATCATCACAGGTAACTAGATAGCACCACTTCTTAGTTTCTGTTCCACGATATCGATCTTATCTTGCGGAGACTGATGTTTGTCGGTTCTGGTGCCAACTCTGATATCACTCTGAATTCTGACAATACCGGAAGCATGTAATGTCTCATGGAATTTTCCAATCAATTCCATGACTTCAGACCAGGGTCCTTCGATGGTTGTTCCAGCTGAATGCAAGGTACAACTCAAGTGGGATTCACGGGCCAATTTCGTAATAGTGGCAACCTCTGTGGAAACAGATGCAGTGCCGGTTCCAATTGGTATAAGACAAACGTCTGCTAAACAATGAAGACTAACCATATTTGCCTTTGGTGAGTGTGGGCTTAAGTTGGAACAGTAGTAGATACTTGAACAAATTGGTGTGCATGTGGTTGACTCATTAACATTAAATAGCATCATTCAATACTACAGAAATGAAGATAGAAAGGATTAAAGATACTCGAAGATTCAGTATTTAATGTATTTGAATTAACCAATTATTTACATTTGACTAGCATAGGGTGAAACCCTTTGTATGACAAGTGAAGCTAGACAACAAAGATTAATCAGCTTGCTCACAAACGAGACGTTCAAAAGAATAAATTTAATCATTTAGTCAAAAACTCTTGAGGCAGCAACAGGTTCACGATGCTCCCATGGGAAGACTTTAGCTGTCTCAGTGACCTTAAGCGCATCAAAAGCTTTTGCAATTGACGTTGTATCAGCGAATGTTTCTCCTTGTTTGCTTTTAAAGGAGTGCGATTCAGTTGGTTTGTTTAAGATCTTAATGCGATCGCTCTCCAGAGCCGCCTCATTGAAGACTTTCCACCATAAGTCGTGAAACATAGATCCCTGCAGCGGAGAGTACAGCCAAGGCTTCACAGAGCCAACAAAGTGGATTACATGAATATCATAGAAAAACCTCTCTGTTGCGGGGGAGTTCTGGTACAGAGATGATGGAGTCATGTTGTAGATAAAAGGAAGTCTTGTCCAACTATAACCCTCTGTTCCTTGGAGATGAAAAGCCTCGTTGAGAAGGCCTTGATCTGCTCCATCGTAAGAAGGGTTTTCCGACTCAGAGAAGTCCTTGAGGTAAGAGAACACAGAAGGATCTGGTTTTATAATCATCACACCAGAATTAAAAACATCGGGCCAGCCAATGTCGGGAGCGCAGACAACTTCTGTTGGCTTTTGAGAAGCATATTTGACAAATAAGTGGTCCAATGATTTCAATGGGACAGTATCGGCATCTAAGTACATAATATGATCATACTGAGTTAACTTCCAAATCAAAATCTTTGTTAATGTCACTGCTAATTGTGGTCTTCCTAGTTTTTTAGCAACTTTGTCAACAGGCATGAACAATTTCTCACCATCGATCTTAATCACTTCATCGAAGGCCTTTTCAATTAGGCCCTGGGAGTGGGCAGAGACAGTTGTGCTGTCGATTAAAATAGCCAACTTATGCTTGGTTCCGGTCTTCTTGAGAGAATGAGCAAGAACCAAAGCTCCGGGGACGTAAGACTCGTTTATCAATAATGTAACATATGCTTTCATTGCAGATGTATGGAGGAGGGTCTACTTCTAAAAGGATTAAATTGCCCAAGAAGTTGTAAGCAAATTGGTGAGAGGATTAGAGAATGCCTTACAATCTATGATACCCAAACACTGCCTCAAACTGAACTCTGGTGAATGTGAAAAAGTGTTTGGGTAGTGAGAATTTTTATCGGTGGACATATGTTTTGGCCTCCATATGGGGAAGGCGGGGGAGATAAGAAAACAAAGAGTCTGGCATCGAACGAGAAGGTTTTGGCAAGAAGAAAATTAATGGACCTTAGTTATTGAGCTTTCAGGAAGAAATCTATTATCTGAAAAAAACTAGGATTCTCCTTCACTTTTGTAAAAATACGTACTTCTCTATTCCGACTTTTAAGCGCATTGCATGCTCATAACCAAGCTGCAGGCTGGAAGTTTCGGAGTTCAATTTGACACTAAAAGACGATGTAGAACAATAATATGTGTCTAAAATTTCGTTTAAATTATTTCTGCTCGTAGGCTCATTCCAAATTGCGTAAAGGAACGCTAGAACAAGTTTGAACGTTCGCAGTCTGGTGCTTCACACTACAATACATCCTTTGATCACATCATTGATTTTATGGATCAAGTCGTCTCCGGGCTCGCTAAATTCGTATAATTTCATGACATATATGAGATAACAAGATGTCATTCGCATCTGTTGAAGGGAAAAAGAGATCACAAATCTAATGGGTGTACGGGAGACATTTACTCCTGGGTATATCTTTTATTCCTACTCAAACGAGAAGAGTGGCCAAGGCGGCGAACTTAAAAAATCAGTTTTAGTACTGAGTGCCTGCACCGTTAGACAAGGTTGCCATAGTGCTCTGAGAAACTGCTGCAACCATCGAGTGCGTTTGTTGCAGAGGATGCAGAGGGAGCGTGTGCGATGAGGTGGACTGCAACTTTGGTGCAGTGGCTGGAGCCGATGTTCCAGCACCTCCGGCAGCAACCTTGACTGTGTTGGCATTCTCCTTCAAGATAGTCAACTGCTTAGAACGGTGTGCTTCGTAATGCACCAAAGAGGTGGTCTCGATCAAGTCTTGCAAATGAGTTCTGGTCAAGAAGTCACGCAAGAAGACGAACTCGCACTGCGAGACGTCCTCAATGTTGATGAGACCCCATTTACTCTTTCTGCATCTGACAACTTCTCCATTGACTTCAAGCTCGCGAGAAGCACCAACAACGGCAAAAGGAATCAAGGATTTGATATCCTCATTCAACTGCTTTTCATCCTCAAACAAATCCTCACTGTCGTAAGGATATATGTTCAATTTGTGCTTAAAAAATTCACCTTGCAAGACTCTCTTTAATGATGCTCTCTCGCTAATAGTAAGGGAATCACTTTTAGCAATTACAGGCACAACATTGGCAACCTCAGATAACTTCTTCAAAGCTTGAACATCCAAAGGACGCAACTTGGAGCCTGTGTTTGGAGAAATGAAGTACAAGATACAATGGACACGGGTGTCAGGGATGCTCTTTGGACGCAGGGTACTCAACTCCTTACGCAAGTACTGCGAGTGTTGTTCTTTGATATACTTTACTAAAGGTTCCCAACAGTTGCCGTTATTAATTTGGTCACCAAAGCCTGGGGTGTCAATCACATTGACGTTCAAACGAACGTTGTTCTCGACCAAAACATGAGACTTGACCTTGATTTCGACAGTCTTCTCGATTGGCTCCTCGGCGCTCCATCTTCCGGAGGACTCGGCCAACTTAGACGAAAAAAGGGTGTTGATGAGCGTGGACTTCCCCAAACCTGAACGGCCTACTACCATCACATTGAATGTGAAACCTTTTTTCAAGAGGCGGTTCTCAATCTGAGAAGTAATGGTGTCGAAACCAACATATCTGGAGGGTTGCAACGAAGATTCTTCGGGGTTAGACGACATAGTACTCAGTTAATCGATATAGATCAATTGGGATGTGGTAGTTTGTACTTGTGTGAATTGATCTGGCTTTTGTTGTATGTAGGTCACGTGACAGGCGCGCCTCCTTTGATGGAAATTGGTATGTTATAATGGGGAAAGGAAAAAAGGTGTTAATATAAAATTATTTTTTTTAATTGGGAGAATTATCTAAATTCTATTAGTTATGAGTAGATTTTTGATTTTTGTCTCTGGAGAGACTGATGCGGAGGTGTTGGCGAGCGATGAACGGCGAAATGTTGAGCGCCAACATGAGAAGTATTAGCCATAACAGCCATAACAAAAATTAAAACATGTGAGGAGTCAGAATAGAAAATAACTGCATATTTGTTGATAAGGAAAAACTAGTTAATTTCCAAACACAACCTCGTCAAGCCGCCAATCATGACTCTCTATTGGCAAAGACTCTACTCGCTGCTCAATTAAACCCACTCCAATAAGATACGGCCTATTCTTAAATTTCTCATAGTAGCAGGAGAGAAATCTATCATAGTATCCGGCACCATGACCAATTCTGTATCCCTCATTTGTGAATGCCACTCCAGGGACAATGATTAAGTCTAGATTCCCTTGAAGCATCACATCTTCACCCGAAATTGGTTCTCGAAGCTTATATTTTCCACGGGGTTGTAAATTTTCTACCTCGTCAAATGAATTTACCTTCAAAAATCGCATAGTTTTAGTAGGTTTCTCGTTCTCATCACAACACGCCGGTAGAAAAACGGTCTTCTGTTCTTTGAAACAGTGACGAATGAGTTCGAGCGTATCAATTTCAATATTTGGCATGCTCATATAAAGCGCAATTGACTTTGCATCCACGAAAGCCTGGGTTCGTTGCACCTTCTCTAAGACAGAAGTGGATTGCAAATTTATTTGATCCTTCGAAAGCAAAGTTAGCTTGGATGATATCAATTTGCGAAGGCTTTGTTTAGCAGCTTTAACTGCATTTACTTGAGACATAGTCAATGCTTTTGGTAGATGACTCTTGTTCGGTAATCCAACTCAATTAGGAGACAGTCCTCGTTTAATAGGAAAGGAATATAATGACTAGAGGACACCTGGAGTTGAGTTAAGCCTGAAGAAAGTGAATGGCTATAAATTATGATTTCTTGTGATTGTGGGTGTCAATCAAGTATTTCATTTAGGAAAAGGTGGAGAAGTAATAATTACTGCACCACAAATCGAGTCGAGTCAAAAACCTGACTTAAAATTGAATTAAAATGATATTTAATTCAATATCAAAAATAATTCGAAAAAAATACCAAGTTTCATAATTGGTATATTTCTTTCACCATTTACTGACTATTCACACCCGTGCATCCTCAACCCATACAGTGAAAAAAAGTTATCTTAGCCTTTCATTTAAATCAGTCAAGACCTTACGAATACAATGTCGGCCATTCTCCGATTGGGCAGTTTCCTGGCCGCCAGCCAACTCACAGGCTTAAGGTTCGTCATGGCTTTGCCCATGCTTCCTAGACTCCCTACGGTATCGCAGCTTCTTCCTCAGTGGGCTTCATCATTAAACAGACAAGTAGAGGTTGATCCTCGCCTACAAGAGTTGAAGGAACTCTTAGAAAAGAATGGAGAGCCTCCTTTTATGTTCGACAACGGCTCCATCTTAAAGGCTGCTCCTAAGAAGAAGCCATCATACAAGAGAAGAAGAGAGAAGAGACTCTCTCCTGGCGACAAGCAGATTCAACCTTTGGAGAACTTGGGTAGATGTGCCGCATGTGGCCGTGTTAAGCGCTCCCATTACATGTGTATGCACTGTTTTGGAGAGATTCGTACCTTTTTGAAGGAGAAGAAGAAGCAACTCTTTGGTGAGCCAGCTCAGTATGAGCCAGAAATGGATAAGGTTGACAAGGAGCTCATTTTCCCAACCAAGCGTGAGTCGGATCTTGAGCTTATTTATAAAAAGAGGCCCTATGTTCCTGTTAGAGAGAAGCCATTGCAGTACGACAGAAAAGACGTGAAGAAGCAGTAAATTGTATATAAGAGTACCATTAGACAAGTCCCTCGCTTTGAGAGTGAGTGTCGAAACTCCTTTGAATATTTTTATCGAAGTATATCCTTGTTCTCAAGATGGCTCTAGTCTTTGGTTGAATGGTACGGTAGTACCCTGGAAGTATAAATAAATCCACATTTCGCAGATAAAGACATTGATCTTACTATTATTCTTATGTCAGCAATTCTATCAATCTGGAATATGGTTCTGTATCTTCGGTTGAATCTACATCGACTTAAATCTATTGATAATGAAGTACTATAACCAAATTTAACTAATAATTTAAATTTAAAATCGTATCTCTGATTTTATTTACATAGAATTTATACCTATGCGTCGGTCCCACTCATTGTTTTCCATTCATCTCATCTGGCTGCGAAGCATCAGACCATTTCAAATTGAGAAAACCTCATAGTTCATTTCCTTCAACTTAAAACACTTGAAACTCAATAAAACTTATTAGCTTAAGCGGAGTATAGTGAGACGCTTAACAATATTGTCCTCCCTTTTCGACATCCGAGCTTTCCTCATAAATAGCTTCTCATCTCATCGCACATCTATTAACTGAAGTTAGCTTTATACTCACCAAAATGCCAGCTCTAGATAGCGATGCCACTTTCAAATATCCATCTCATCTGCGATTGGTCTCTACATCGTATGTAAGTGCCCATCACCCGCTAAATGTGCGTCCCTTGGGTAATCTGTTGTTCGAGAAGCGTCCTCCGGGTCTTTCAAAAGAAAGCCAACTTGGCATATTTTCTCGCTTTCCTGAGGAGCTCATGATGACAATTCTCTCTTTTATAGATGATTATCAATCTCTCAAAGCCCTCTCTAATACCTCCCGTGTGTTCTACGCCTACTGTTACGAAGAAGATTTGTGGAAACAATTGTACATAGCCAAATCTTTAGCTCTCGAAAACGCAGGTAAGGAAATACCTGAACTTCGCTGGCGAGGGTCATGGAGACTGAGTTTATTGCAAATAGATCTGAAATACCAAGCTGATATTCAACTCCCTGATAATTTAGTCTGTTCGGACATCCTATTTCGGCCATTTCAATGTTCTCAGATAAATTACGACAAACTCTTCGAACGGGTCATCCGCGAAGAAGAGCTCTATCATAGAACAGCTTGTGAATCTCAAATACAGCTAAATTCTTCTCTTCCGAGCGGGAGAATCCCTCGTTTGCCTGAGAGCCAAGTAACACAGTCGGTATTTGATTCACAATGGCACAACAAGCCTTTCATTCTCACGAACAATGATTCTGATCGGTGGCCTCGTTGGGATATGCAATCTCTTCTCTCCCGTTTTGCGGATGTTAAGTTTCGTCAAGAGGCTGTTCAGTGGCCACTAGCACTCTTTTCGCAGTACTTGAAATCAAACAGAGATGAAAGTCCCCTTTATCTATTCGATTGCAATAGCAAGGCCATGAAGACTCTTAAAAAAGAATATAAAGCTCCTGAGATTTTTACGCAAGATCTCTTCACCTTGTTTGAAGACTGTAGACCTGACCACGCGTGGCTCATCATTGGCTCTCAGCGCTCAGGCTCTACGTTCCACAAGGATCCTAATAATACCTCTGCATGGAACGCGGCACTTAGTGGAAGAAAGCTTTGGATTATGTTGCCCCCCGGAATCACTCCTCCGGGTGTTTCCACAGATGAAGAAGAGAGCGAGGTGACAAGTCCAGTGGGATTAGCAGAATGGGTTCTTTCAGGATTTTACAACGACGCAGTCAAAATGCCCGAAGCACAGATTGGTATTACGTTCCCTGGAGAGTGCATGTATGTTCCAAGTGGATGGTGGCACGCGGTAATCAACCTTGATGACTCAGTCGCCTTGACTCAAAATTTCGTTTCGGAAGTGAAGCTTGGAAGTGTTTTGCACTTCTTGAAGAACCGTCGCAAGCAAACGTCCGGATTTAGGCCAGCTCGTGTCAGAGCTGCCTTGAATAGTATCATGACCAAGGTTCCTGAAGACGAAAGAGATGAAAATTATGATGCCATCAAGCAGTATTGTCAATTGTATGACGAGATGGATGTGAAGGGCAAGATTCAAGATGAGGACTGTGGTGAGATCTTAGAAAGTCAACTTCCAGCCATGCCTGTATTTGAATTGTTTTGCGCTTTATTGGCAGCTAATGGAAAGAAAGAGATTTTGGCGGAAGGTTTGCATGAAATGAAAAGAAAGGAGAAAGCAGAGCAGAAGCAATTGACAGGCAAGAGTGAAGCCTGGACAGAGTTGTCTACCAGTGCAAATGCTTTTTCATTTGGGTTTGATTTAGACGAAGAGTAGCTAAGTGCAACACACAGAAAAATTATTACCACTGTCAAAATTTATAAAGAATTATCTCGTACTCATTTCTGTTATTTCATCGTTTCCTTGGCAAAAGGTCAGTTGATTCTTCATTAGCCATTTACGGAGTCAAGAAGAAAATTGGTGCGTCTTATACTCATTCATTCGAATTTGAAAAAACTTATTATTCTTCAATAACTTTCTTTTATTTCAAGTTTCGATTTGCAGCCATTCTTCCCGTTTAGTCATTCCTGCGTTTGCTCCGCAAGTCACCCCATATAAAGTACGGTCATAAACCACTTACAAAGATCAAAGAGTCATATGGCGACTCGCCCTTTTTTCAAGTTAATTCCAATCGCAAACAGAACAAAACTTGCAATCCGAAACATGTCAACACACCAGCCAATCATCTTCAACCCTCCTGCCGAGCAATACGGAAAGTTTCACCTAAACGGTAACGAACTTGACTCCAACCCCATATCCCAATTTCAACAATGGTTTAAAGAGGCTTTAGATCAAATACCTAAAGATCGAGTTCCGGAGAAGACTACTTTTTCCACGGCTCTTTTACCCTCTGGTAGAGTTTCATCCCGCGTTGTCTTACTCAAAGAACTAGATGACCGTGGGTTCATAGTATACTCGAACTGGGACAAAAGCAAGAAGGCAAAGGATTTTGAAAGCAATAAATTTGCCTCATTGAACTTTTTTTGGCCCAGTCTTGAGCGTCAAGTTCGTGTAGAGGGTGAAATGGAGTTCGTGAACAGAGAGACTACTGAAAGATATTTCAAGACTAGACCAAGGGGTTCAAAGATTGGAGCCTGGGCATCTCCTCAGTCTCAAGAGGTGACAAAAGAAAAATTAGATGAATTAAACAAGCATTTCGAAGAAAAGTTCAAGGATCTTAAAGATGACGAAATTCCTTGTCCTGAATACTGGAACGGAGTAAGAATTGTTCCCTTGGAAATCGAGTTTTGGCAGGGGGGCAAGTTCCGTTTGCACGATCGTTTCACGTATGTTAGAGAGGAACTAGAGGGTAGTTGGAATGTCAAACGCATAGCCCCATAAGACAAACTCTGTTGGATTAGGGTATTGCTCATAGGCAGTCTCACACAAAAGCATCGGGAATAAGTAGAATTAGACAAAGACTGAAAACAGAACAAAAAAAGTAATTCAATTTAGAATACAATTAATTAAGATTACAATTAATCAAGATTACAATTAATTAAGAAGAACAAAAAAACTATCCAATAAAAAATACAATTCATTAAAAAGAACAATTCGAAGCATTCATACATTATAAAGAATCTAGAACTTCTGAATAGTCTCCCAGAAAGAAGAACCTTGGATCTCAGCGATTTCCAATTCCAAAGCAGATGGCTTTCTAGAACCATCAGCACCAGCGAAACTGCCAGCACCCCATGGAGAGCTACCATGGACCTCCTCCAAGTTGGTGATAAGTGGGAAGGCCTTAGCGTAACCCAATGGCACGTAGATCATACCGTGGTGAATAAGACAAGATAAGGCATTGATAGCAGTGGTCTCTTGTCCACCACCTGGAGTACCAGTGGAAACGAAAATACCAGCTGGCTTACCGTGCAAACCACCAGATACCCACAAACCTCCAGTAGAATCCCAGAATGCCTTCCATTGAGCTGGGTAGTTACCGAATCTAGTTGGGATACCAAACAAGAAAGCGTCGTAGTCCTTCAAGGTGTCCAATGTAGCAATTGGGTAATCCGGCTTAGGAGGAGCATGCATCTTCTCCAAGATCTCAGGAGACAAAGTCTCAGGAACTTGGAAAATCTGTGCGTTACCACCAGCAGCGAGAACACCCTTCTGGACGGACTCTGCCATGGTAGCAACGTGGTGGTACAAGGAGTAGATGATAATAGCGACTTTTGGAGCCATTGTGTTTTGATTTGTTGGTAGTTTGTTAGCAGGAGTGTTGATATCGAGCTAAACGATTTTGTTGTTGGAAAAAATTTATGAATTCGACGGTAGAGGGGTATCTTATATACCCATAGATATTATATCATATGTTAACTAAGCAAAAGTGTGTATGTAGACTGCATATAATTCCTTAGTCAAATGCGCAAGTAGATTTCACTAATGGACTGCATATAACCCCCGAAAGTTGTAGTAAAATGTAGTCAATAGAGGTTTATATGCAGTCTCATATATTAATTGACAAATATTTTAGAAACCTGATTACTACTAAAGCATATAGGGTGAGATGAGTTTCAATGCGTGATTTTTTTATTTATAAGTATTAGTTGCTTACTGATAACGGGGCGGCCAAGGTTATAATCAGATCCATTCGCTACTTGTTTTGCAACTTCTTATTGTTACATTGTCTGTTCTTCTCATACTCTAGACTGCTGAGACTACTATATATCTTAGTATTGATAATTTACTGAATTTGTTTCAACGAGACAAATCGCAAATTCCATAGTGCAGACTCTTCCAGTGTCGATAATCCAGTGTCGAATATCAATTAGATCAAACCCAAAAGATGAAGGTTGCAATCATTTACTATTCAACCTACGGTCATATCGTTACCATGGCCAAACTGATTAAAGAAGGTCTTGACAATTCAGGACTTGTCGCCCAGGCTGACATTTTCCAGGTCCCAGAGACTTTGACTCAAGAAGTTTTGGAGAAAATGCACGCTCCTCCTAAAGCTGACTACCCTATCGCTACAATGGAAACTTTGGTTGAGTACGACGCTTTTCTTTTTGGTGTTCCAACAAGATTTGGTAACCTACCAGCTCAATGGAAGGCGTTCTGGGACTCCACCGGTAGCTTGTGGCAACAAAGCTCTTTGTTCCGCAAACCAGCCGGTCTTTTTATTTCTTCCGGCGGTCAAGGCGGTGGACAAGAAATAACTGCAAGAAACTGTCTTTCTATCTTGGTCCATCACGGAATGTTGTACATTCCATTGGGTTACGCGGACGCTTTTGCTCAGATTACTTCGTTTGATGAGATACACGGTTCTTCTCCTTATGGTTCTGGAACCATTGCTGGTTCCGATGGAAGCAGAGTTCCTTCTGCGCTTGAGTTGGAAATCGCTAGAATTCAAGGCGAGTCTTTCGCTAAAGCTGCCTACAAAATTGTCCCAACTCCTGCCCAACCTGAAACTAAGCCAGAAACGACTGCTGAGGCTGTGAACCCGGTGGCACCCGTTAAGGAACGAGGTGCTTCTAAGGCCGCTGAAGCCCGTGAAACAAGAGCATCGCAAACGGTCAAGTCAGAAAAGGAGAAAGAAAGTGGTGGAGCCAAATGCTTTTCGTGTGTCATTGTGTAAATTCTGTTTTCTATAATAATTTATTAAATATAATAGTTCGCCTAAATTAAATAGTAGCAGCATATCTCACAACTGAGCAGCGTTTGTCACTCAATTGTGTTGATTGTTAGTATAGTTTCAAAAAAGGGAAAAAGTCACATTGTACTTACGGAAAAAAGGGCGATCATGAAATAATCGCAATTGGAATGATTCTCGAGATCCGGTCTATCTCTTGAGCCATGTGAAAAGTTGATACTCCCGAAGCTACGATTCAGCTCATTTAAAGCCACATTAACAAGTCATGTCCAATCTCAACCGAACGTGCAACCTATAGGGAGCACTGGATCCATCCAACTGAAGGGATGGCCTCTGAAGAGACGGATTGTAATGAAATTTAGAAGACATTCCACAAGTAATACACTCTTCATGAGCACTGCCTCTCACGATTGTACACGGTCCGCATATCAGCTTTCGAGACCCTTATGAGTCGTGTTGAATTCCAACGAAAGCTTCGGAAAGCAAGAAATACTACAAATTCGCAATTGAATCAATGAAGCATACATGCCGGCGCAGAACTCTACCAGAGAAGCGAATTTGTGTAGTTTGAATGAAGAATATCAATATGTTAGCTTATGATAACGATCCAGTGCCGGGACAAAAGCCACCCATTCAATTAGACACAAGATCTGTACGTGAGGTGACAAATGGCCTTTGGATCGGCCAGAAACACTCGTTCTCTGGGTTTTGAATGTCGCTGATTAAGCCAATCCATATAGATATCCCATCATCCCCACTAAGCACCACCATAGCTACCATTGACTTGGGTTGTTTTCTAGGGAGGTACTGGTGTTTTTTTCACCGCTTGCTGACAACCGTATAAGCTCGTTTGTTTGGAGGGTGCCATTGACTTTATGGTCGGAATGTAACTTGACTCGGAAGTCTCAAAATAAACACTGACGGAGCGTAAATGAGTTATACAGAGAGCACGTCACTTCTTGAGGTTCAGTAAATCCTGACACAAAGCAAGAGCCATACTCACGTAACGACCGAAAAGCCCAAGAATCGATTCAAGGATCGAATTTACTTCAGAACCGAAATATACCTTGTAGGTAGATATTAAACCCGTACATCCGTGTAGATCACATGTATATGCAGTCTTTTTGCAGCCATTCTTTATTGTCAGGAAGAAAATCCTACAAGATCGAAAAAGGAATGATATCAATTATCTAACTTAAATGTAGTGATATAGTCTATTCCATTAGCGCACTCGGGAACAGTAAGTTGTTCAGATCCTATAATGCTTGACAAATGTACACCGATGTTAACTGAATGTGCAGAGCTGTCATGCTCCAACATCAAGCCCTTATTTCCCCTATTATTTTTGAATTCAACCAAAGTGTTGTACATATTCTCTGTTCCAATGTCGTCGCTGTTTGCAGCATATTGCCAATCAAAGGTGTCGAAGTCCCATAGAACAGACTGCATTCCAAACTTGCGTACAATGGCTCTGACTCGATTGTCAATACCTCCGTAAGGGGGACGAAACCACTTAGGCAAGTGACCATAAGTAGCGTTCATAGCCCAAATCAGCCACTCTAGTTGGGCCACAATTTGCTCGTTGCTTTGAGAAGGGAGAAAAGAGTGCGACCAAGTGTGGGAACCCATAATGTGTCCCTTCTCTGCTGTCTCCCGATAAATCTGTGGAAATCGAACGACATTAATCCCAATGGTGAAAAATGTAGTAGGAGTTTGGAGCGCGCTGGTAAGAGAAGAGGTGAAAGGAGAGGGGCCGTCGTCAAAGGTCTGGCTAAGGCTTCTACAAGTGTATATGTCTTCAGACATGACACAGTTGTGACAGTCGAAAGAGCAAACGTCACTGGAATCAAGGCCACTATGACATGAACCCTCGGAGTGAATCCAGTTTTCCAGGTCTTCTGGCATATCATTAAGGTCAATGAAGCTGAGTGGAACGTATGGAGGGTTCATACCAGGCCATTCTTTGAGACCAGTAAAGTCTGCGAGCCACTTGGGAAATGGAAGAGGCTGTTCGGCTGCAAAAGCTTCGGGGGTGTTAAGAGGGAGAAATGTGTTCATCTCTCGCTTAATTGCTAGAGAAGCAGCGAGATTCCAGACGAAGAAAAGAAAGAGGAGCATGTTATGGCTGCAAATTACTTGACACAAACCGAGCTTATATATCAAGACAATGCGGAATAAATGTGACAAAGAATAAACAATCCTTGGCCTAATTTAAAATCTTGATGAAAATTATCGGGAATTTACCGATAATTCTTCATCAACTTTTTATTCTGTTCATGCGGTCTGTTAAAATGTTACTTTAAGATATATTTGACAAGGCTTGAAACACACAATCTACATTTGCGGATTTCAATCAAGCACCTACAAACAAATTCAAATCGTTATTTTATTTTTGCACAGATATGCTCAAAATCTAATATGTTACATAGCCTCCATCACGAGGAACTAGACCTTGAGATCGATTCCCTTGATCCTTAGTAGACCCTGCCAAACCCAAAAAATTAATTATCTTATTTATGCGATCTTCTTCTCGGCTTCGGATGACAAACGGGCACTCAACTCGACTTGCTCTTTCACGGCACGGGTCAAGTACTCAATCATAATAATATCCTGGTTGTGAGCTTGGAAGAGACTCTTCAAAGCGTCCATGTCGGACAAAATGGTTGGCTTATTCAATAATGTGTTGCTCAACTCTCTCAATAAGTCAATATTAGCGTCAGTGTTAGATATGCTGTTAATATGGTTCAAAACAGCATCAAGATTAGCCTGTACGGTTGAGATCTCTCTTGAGACGGAGGACAAATGCTCTTGTTCTAAGTCAACAATACTGTTCTTGGCAGTTGGAGCCTGGGCAATTCTGTTCATAGCCAATTTTTCAGACACAGTGTTGGAAGACACGGTGTGAGGAACTGGGGTGAAAATGTACAGGGTGGCAAGAGTTTTCCAGCCAATTCTTTGTGCGGCACCTTGCTTACCAATGGCAGCACCGACGTAGGTAGTCAATTGTGGGAAGCTGATTTGAGATCCTTCCAAGTACTTAACATTAAGATAGATGGCAGGGAATGGGTAAGCTTTGTCAGCACCCTTGGAGTAAAAGTCATGAATTAAACCGGTGGAGCTGTTAATCTCGTTGGAACAGTCAAACCAACCAAGGATGAACTCCTTAGGGTGTGTCTTCTTATACAAAGAGTAAAGAGTCTTGTGCTTTGGCTCCTCAATAGAAATAGAGTCACCAGTCTCTTGACAAGGAACAAAGAAAGCGTCTCTGATTTCGACGTTAGAACCATCATCGGATCTCGTTCCGAGTAAAGTACCAAGGATTCGCTTCTTGGAGTCAAGGGCCTGCTTGGAAACAATTTCCAAGATGGAGAAAAGGGCCGAGTTGTGGATTTTGATGCCAACAGGAGCGGCAGTAGATGACGCAGCCGGTGCGCTGACAGTAGGTCTCACCAAATGCATATATGTCTCAGGCATCGTGGTTACTTGTGAAGATTTAGACATTTGAATTGAAGTTTTTTTCATTGAGGTTTGATGTTGAGATGTACGGGTTTTAACTATAGATGTTCCATTCCAATTGTTTAATTAGAATGATCAAAACATGGAAAAGATTCGAATACAATAAAATGATGACGTTTATTTTGTTTACCATCTATTTCTGATGTTTTTTTTATGAAAAAAATCTTTTCTGAAGGTATATATTTGGAACAATGTCTTCAATACCTGCATAAGGATTACATAAGAACATCCAGACTTTTGACTCTTCGGGTATTTTCCTAATTAACAATACAACTTAAGGATCGATTTTGTATCAAAAAAAAAAGTGTATTTGATTGATTTTGCAATTTAGATCATTGCTCTTTCTGCAACAGACGTTGAGGCACGTATTAATTAATGTGGTCACGTGACTTTCTACGGTTGGAACATAAAACCTAATTAATCTATGTGCAATAAGGAAGTATTATTAATTAAATTTGTATTAATCTTTCAGTGTTCTTTCACATAATAAAAGAAAAATTTGTTGACATACACACACTTTTCATGTAACCAGCAGTAATTCTACGTTCTGATACATAAACAAGTTCAATTTCTTTCCAAAGAATTAGCCAAAATAATTCAAAAACCATATTTTTCTCCGTGCCTTATTAATTTCTTAATCCATTTAGAAAAAAAAAACATTTGTGTTTCTGTATGTATACGTTCCAATAATTCCTGTAAACACGAGTGGTAACCACATCGACCCGGACTTTTATTTCGGGACTTATTGTATTCCAGCCTCCAGTATGATAAGCCTTGCAGGCACGGAAACGACGCTGGTTTAATATGGGTGATCACTGAAACAAGCTTGAATTTTGTCTGATTCAGAAACCTATATGATCTGAAGGGTGGAGGTGGAAATATAAGTTTGAGCCCCCCTCATTACAACTTTACCGCTCGCCAGACATCTATACTGCCACCACCTTCTAAGTAGATAGGCTTTGTTGGGCAGCGTGCTCCATATCGCCTCATCCCTTCTTTATTGAGTAATGCAGGAATTTTGATCCTGTGGCTTGAGTTGGTTTTGTCATGTTGTAGTAATACATTCTTAAGACCGGGGCGGCTGACACTAAACTTAGAATGGGACGATAGACATACCCATTCAAAGCAAAAATCAATCCCGGTTATTGCCGTCAAAACAATGATACCTGAATTATTCAAGGCATTTTATTAATGAAAGCATTATTGGTCGAATGGCTTTGAAAATTTGTCGTGTCGAGTATTCTGTACCCTGCATACATTACTCTACTACTGGTTTCAAAAAGACAAAAAGCTAAGACTTGGTCCGTAGGATTTCTCCATTCGAGAGATCAAAAAAGGGATCCACCTTCTATTGATAGCCAGCCTCAGCCTCGTCATGCTCCCTTTTGATTTGCCCAATACGACTGAATATTGCCGCTTTCAGATTACAAGATATATAACGCCGCCTTCTCTCCTGCTGCAACTCGTGTAAAACCCTAGTATGCAGGTGCCAAACAAGTGCCATGAAGCTGAATATCCCAAGTTTGCACTCACAGCTCTTGAAATATTCTAGGGCTATGCACCCAGTCTGTCAGAAATCACGTCTTCTTCATCTCAAGCTTCAAATTTCGAAGATATTCCTTCTACAAGGAAAGATCATTACTACATTC
This sequence comes from Australozyma saccharicola, assembly GCA_030569455.1. Taxonomy (NCBI): domain Eukaryota; kingdom Fungi; phylum Ascomycota; class Pichiomycetes; order Serinales; family Metschnikowiaceae; genus Australozyma; species Australozyma saccharicola. Next base: position 270,267 of record JAJMKW010000001.1, read on the forward strand.
TTATATCCAGCTCCTGCAGAGACCGTTGAGTAGATATGTGTTCGTGCATGCGCAGCCTATCGTTGGGGTACGCCAAAACCTATTGTCAAATCTATTATTGAAGTGAATGACAACCTAGGGCTTCATTAAATTGGGCCAATATGACTTGAAAGTTGCTGCAGACCTGCATTTCAAAAATGAGTGTCAAAGTACAAATTGGACGGTTATTCCCATTGTAATTCGGTAATCAAGAAATATTTCAACGATGCAAATAAGCTTCTTGCTATTGGCGGCTCTTTATACAGCGGCTGCTTCTGCTGATCTGGAGCCGTATACATTAGGCCCAGAGTATACTGTCTTCACTGGTTGTGCAAAATGTGTATTCGAAACGGTAACCTACAGCAGCGGTTTTGAGGACTACAGCCAATTCTGCTTAAACAAAAACGCTTTGGCCACTATTTTGGGATGCTACAATGATGTGGGTAAAAATTCCTCGGACTATTTGCTGTTCATTATAAAGCAATGTGCAACCAGTTATGGCTTGGAACTCAATCAAATGAATTTTACCGAAGGCTACGATTACCTTGCAAAAAATGGTGTATCCTTTGAAGAATTTGAGAATGAAAACCCCTCAAAGTCATATCCTCCTCCTGATTATCCCGTTATTGTACAGCCATCTTTTGCCAAAGCATGTGTTGAAGGTGAGAAACGATATGACAAAATTTTAACTGACTCTACTTATTTCGGAGGCGCAGCTGTTGGCTACTGGGTCGCTGTATGTTTAATTGGTGCAATTTCCAACTGGGTCATGATAACTATTCCTCTGCTTCGTGACGCTTTAAATATTCGTATCTTGACATTATTCAGAAAGAACGTGACACTTCCAGCGCTTTTAGGGAAAAAGAGGGCCCGGCTGCAAAACTTAGGCTTCTTTTCTTTCTTAATTCCATCAAGAATAGAGACCATTGTCTGTCTCGCATATTTCGTCCTATTAATCGGGTTATGTGCCGCTGGTGTCAGCGACTACCACAATAACGCCGTTTTTTATGGTGATAGAAATACTTTGCTAAAGTATGTGGCAGATAGATGCGCGACCATTTGCATATTCACTGTTCCACTTTTGCTCTTATTTGGTGGCCGTAATAACTTTATGATCTGGTTAACAAGATGGAAATTTTCATCTTTCGTTTTATACCATCGTTGGATTGGAAGAAGTGTTGTCCTTTTAGCTTTGATACACGGGTGTTCATACTCCTCCATCTTTACTCTTGCAAAGGACTACTCAGAAGCAGTCGCCACAACATTTATCACTTGGGGTCTAGTTGCCTTGACTTGTGGTTGCATAATTTGTTTCGAAAGCCTTCTTTTTATCAGAAGAAGATGGTACGAAATTTTTTTGACTCTTCATATTTTGTTGGCAATGTTCTTTGTGATTGCGGCATGGTTTCACGTTTCAGTCAATGGGTATCTGAACATATTGTACGCCTGCTTTGCAATCTGGGGTACAGATAGACTCGTTAGAATTGTTAGGCTCTTGGTTTTTGGATTTCCACAGTCAGAGGTCCGGTTAATCGAAGACAAACTCGAAGTTACAATACCAAAACCAGCACATTGGAATCCGATTCCCGGTGGATACGCTTTCTTGCATTTCGGGGATAAATTTTGGTTCTGGCAATCCCATCCTTTCTGTTACATTTGGGACGAAACTACTGTGACTTTCTATTGCAAAATTCAATCGGGTATTACGCTTACGTTGCGTAAGCGATTAGAAGAGGCTCCAGGCGACTCATTGCCAATTCGTGTAGCAGTTGAGGGACCTTATGGTCATTCCCAGCCTATCAAACAACACAGTGACGTGGTATTCGTTGCTGGTGGAAATGGCTTTCCAGGCATATTTGCTGAGTTCAAAAATTTGCTTCAAGCGCTGGATTCAAAGCAAAGAGTCAAGCTAAATTGGATCGTCAAAGAACCAAAATCTTTCGACTTGATGTCAAAGCATTTTGATGATTTGCCAACCGGCAATGCTGAGATCAATGTATTCTTCACACGCTTTTCGTCACCTGAAGATTCGTCCGATTTCGATGACAAGGAGAATCCAGAAAAAAGTGTTTCAAACTCATTCGGTCAGTTACTCAGTAACTACCCAGATATCAACTTTACTTCTGGTCGCCCTGATCTTGAATTTCTAGTGAAGACCGAAATCGAGGAGACAAGAAGCAGTGTGGCTTTCGTTTGTTGTGGGCCAGCAGTGATGGTCCATGACTTGCGCTCTCTTGTTGTTGAGAACATGGATCAGACGGAAAAACGAGTTGACTTTTACGATGCCTTGGAGATATGGGCATGATCTTTCTCTCGTTCATGGTTTCTGTTCATTTTAAATTCATGGCAAGTCCAGTTTAGTTTTCAATTTTTGCTTACTTTTCAAACATGGGAGCATTTAGTTAACAATCCATATAACACTTTAATATAATTGAGTTTGAATCAATCCAAAATGCAAGGGATAGTTCCTTCGAAGAATTGCCAGTCCTCAATTAGAAGTAACTCCTCGTATTCAATTACTGGTGGCTAGCAAGAAAGAAAATGAAAGAATTTCAAAAATTCAAAACCCTTTATCCACAAATATATCTTAAGAATATTTCAAACATTGTAAATGCGGCAAAAAAAAATCAGTATCTAATACAATCTGATTATACAACTGCACACAACTTCCTAAGATTGCAATCTACATAATTTTCCACATTACCTGTTAATCTCACTTTGATTTTGCCGTTTATACGAATTCTCGTTCCTCTTTCGATTTGCAACATTTCTCGCGCCTCGTTTTTGCCTACTATCTTATATTATGAGCTCCAATGGCAGCGGCCACAACGGCTCGTCACTGTCTTACACAACACATAGTAGCTCTTCAAGCCATCGAAGCTCACAAGCAACAAAAAACAATGGTCTGAACGTTCCCTCTTCAGTGTCTGAAACGAGCCACAGTGATCATAAATTCCACAACACATGGCTTTTTTCGGAGGATTCGTTTCTAAGTAAAAGCCCATCACGGAAGCAAATGACTTTGAGTCAAGAACTACAAACTCGGGAACTGATGTATGCATTTCTTATCAAGCTAGGTATAGAGTTAAAGTTAGATGGGAGAACTATTCTTGCAGCAACAGTCTTCATCAATCGATTCTATATGCGTATGCCAATCACAACATCTAAGTATTTCTTCATCTGTGCTGCAATCGCTATAAGTTGCAAACTTCATGATTGTTACCGTGAACCCGATAGAATTGCATTAAAAGCATGCGAAATTCGCAATCCGAATGAAAAAATCGATCAGCATCATGCCTTATTTTGGCAATGGAGGGATCAACTATTATACAGAGAGGAAATCATGCTCAAAATGCTCAATTTTGAGCTAGATATTGATTTACCTTACGACTTTGTAGATTCTTTACAGCTCGGTAAAGATCATGCTCCTTCCTCTGGCTTTGAGGCTAAATTACCCGATATCATTAAGCACACACTCTCTAAAGTGGAGCTCCTTAGCGCGTGGCCATTACTGGTGTCATTTGACATGAAGACTATTTTTGCAATGGCTTTCATTTTGACCGTCAGGGAAGCTCAAGATAAATTTCAGGATGAAGTGGCTATTGCCATGCCCGCTGATTACTTAGAAGTCAAATTAGGAACTTCAATTATCGACTGCTACCATTGCTACAAGTACATAATGAAGTTGAAGAGCGTTTGCGAAGAACCCAAATTGCCGTGCCACAAGAATATTGTAAATAAGCTATGTCAAATTAGCAAAGAACGGTTTTACGATGTGGCCCACGGAAATTGTCCCAAAGCCAAAGTAAGCCCCAACGCTGAGCCTCAACAAGATTCTACCTCAATTTCTGATACAGAGACTCAACATATAGAAAATGCTTAATAATTTATAGAATTACATACATGCATGCTTTACTCGCTTTGGCAGTAGTCGTAATAGCAGGCAATTTCTTTCTAAAACCCCGCTATGCTTTCTTTTCTTCTATTTCAACATCTGCTTGCTTTTTATCTAGCTCTTTTCCTATCTTATCCTCCTTTGAACCATCCTCTACTTGCTCCTCTTTCTTAATAGGAGACATATCCTCGTCTCCTCCATTCTCGTCGCTCCTTACCAAAGTATCTCCATCAGCACCTCTTTGAATTTCTTCTTTGATAGCGATGTCGCTTTCTGCATGTACCCCCGTCGAATCAGCTTCGACTTCTTTCTGAGTACCAGTCGCTTGAGAGACTTCCGGTAACAGTTCAGTATCTATCAGTGGCTCAGAGGCCACAAGTCCCTTATTAGTTTCTTGATCATTTTCTCCAGTGTTAACCTTATCACCCTTTAAGTCATTACTGTTGGGTTCAGTTTCAAGTGTTGTTCCCTCTTCTTTTGCCTCGGAGTCCTTCTCGCTCTCAGGTTCTAGCCCATTGTTGCTCCTTCCTGTGCATGGTGTATTTGTGGGCTTTTTGTGATCCGCTCTACTGCCATCAATTTTATCGGCTCCCATTGGGACCTCGGTATCTTTCGAATTCACATTTGAATCTGCAACCTCAGCTGATGAATCGACGTCCATGGCGTCCACGGTCTCAAAAGTTTTTAACCGTTCCTCAATTTCTTCAGCATGAGCAGAGGCATATGTAATGTATTGGTCCAAACTGTCGTCACATAATACCAGATTATATTTGACATTGTATGGAAGGTATTCTTTGAGTTGCTGAGATGGAGCCAAAGTTGTTTGGATTTCTTCATCCTGCGGCGTGTCTACATCATGTATTTGGAGTATTATGTGGTCGTTTTTGGTATTGTTGACAATATGGTTGTGGAACAAAGACAGCGCCTGCTCTCCATCTTTGGAGGTTGGATGAAATTTTGGGTTATTGTGAATAGAAATTAGACTATCTTGGATACAACTGTTAACAAACTTCAAATTATGGCCCAATTTGAGGTCTTTTTCGGCCAAATAGGTTAGCCACGAAAGCCTATCGTCTGCACTAATTTCATCTTCATCCAACTCATCTACGTATCTGCCCATGGCCTCGATCTGGTTAACATCTTCACCTTGCTTGAGCTGATTGTAAAAGTCTTGACGCTCTTTCAAACGTCTCTTTTTACGTTCTTGGTCAGTCTCCGCGGAAGTATCGATACGACGCTTCTCCATCAAATTATGAATAAGAGAGGATGGAACTTCGCTTAGTTTCTTACTAACGGTATATTGGTCGCTGTATTTAAGCCATTTGTAAAACGCTTCTCCTGATCTTGTATTGCTGTCATCGATTTCATCCTTACTGTGAATAGAGCCAAACCTCAGAGGCTTGACCGTGCCAGCAGCCAGGAACGCCTGAAGTACATCTGGAACATCGATCGTGTTGGAGCAATTTGTACGGGCTAATGCAAATTTCTGGGCCTTCCCAAGTACTAGCTGTAGATGCTTGATGTAGAGATCAGTGACGATATTGAGAACAGATGGTTTGCACTTGTCGAAGCCCAGCGCTTTTAGAATCTGCGCAACAGATATTCGGAGTAATGAAAAGAAAAACTCGTCTTCCATAGTAGAGTTGGATTACGAATGAGCGGTGCAACGAGAATTTAACTTCAAAGGCTTAGGTCTATACTTGAAAAGTTGTGTACAGAAATAGTGGAGTATCAGTCCAATTTGAAAATACAAAAGAGACAAGGTAACTACTTCACAATATTGAAATTGGGTTAAATTAAATTACTTAGTCTTTCTCGCTATTTTAATTTTAATTGTTTTTACCGTGTTGAAGCGTTTAGACGTTGATCTGGATGAATGTACTTCAAACAAGAATCAAAAAACATTCTGCGCAATCTAGATAATGACAGTATCTTTCGTTACTAAAAGATTGAGATTAATTTTGTTTCCAATAAACGCAGTAATCTTTTTTATTATTAAACAATAGTTTTATGTCCACTAACTTCAAGTAAAGTACTCCCTCTCTACAAACCTTGCTGCAACTTCTCCGAAATACGCTTTGAGGCGTAACTAAATGCATTGAAAAATCCTCTCTCGGAAAGGTCGATGTTTATTTCACCGGGAACAACAGCATTTACAGGAGGCTTGGTTACTCTACTGACAAGCACTGCTGGATCAATCTCCAAAATGATACCGTCGTCAATGGCCTCATCAAGACACAAACAAACCATGTCGTACTTCTCCAAGAGTGTCTGTTTGTCTAACAGATTGTTTAACAAAATGGTCAATGCCTCGTTGATGTTGGCTGTCAATGAAAAAAGCATGGACTCATTCTCTTGTAAGGCACCAACAATGATAACAATCACATCATTGGTTTGCTTGTACGTAATCAAATGGTTATCGCAAAGCAACACGTCCTGGTGGAGCTTGTGCACTTTTTCATAGATGGTCTTTTCGAACTTCTCTTGTTGTTGTGACGTCTTGTAGGCTTGCAGTGGATCTTCGGGACGGTAGTACTTGGCGTACAATCTCTCGCCATCATTGCCTAGAATCAAAGCAGCCGTAACCGTGTAGAGCGATATGTTGTGGGACATGTCTGTGTCTGATTCCAGGAGGTGTACGTGTTTTAGTTATATCTATATGGACACTTAACTTTCCATAGGTGAGAAGTACTGTACCCAACCGTTGAAGACACCTGGGGATAACAAAACAGAATACGCGATAGAAAGTCAAAATCAGAGACTTTTTTCATAAATAATTTTTCTAGAAGTTTTTGTTTTTGTTTAAATGTGTGGGTTGTTGTGTGCATGTTCGAATAAGGATCCATAGGTATACCTTGAGAGCCAATAAAGGTACCGCGACCTGGTTATTAAGGCATATTTGTTAATGCACCGTGATTTGATTTGAATTGTTTTAATATGCTTACGTTCTTAAAATAGCTTAGATTACAGGAGTTTCGAGTTGCAATTATTATTCAATTAGTGTAAGTGTTTGACTAGGCGCCGACGACCTCAAAAATGAAATCCAAAATGGACTTTTGAAGAGGATTCTCGTTAAGAAATTCTTGCGTGATACCAGTTGTACCGAATGTGGCAAGTTCCGAGGTGTTCACGGCATTGAGCTGTTGAGCGACGCCTTTGAAACCATAGACAAAGTTGATGATCAAACCGGCCATTAATCCGCAAGCAACCAACAAAGGACCAAAAACATTGTCCAAATGACTGTCGGAACGTTCCATGATAATCTCTCTTCTGCGCATAAAAATGTAGTAACCCCAGATACCGGAGAATACAGTCAAGCCGAAGTAAAGGTAAGCCAACCAAGTTGCCAAGGAAGTGAAGTTAGCCTTGCTAGTAGAGGAGTAAATAATGAAAGTCAAGGTAGAGAGCAAAGTGGTCACATGCAACCATCTGTTGAAAGTACGCTCATTGGCCAACCAAACCTTTGGCTCAATTTTAAGTGGGCCAGCATTCTTAATATACGAGTCTGGCTTAGAAACACCAATTGGCAAGTCCACCTCTTCCTCCTCAGAGTCAACGTCCAACAATTTAGAGAAAGTGGCTTGGAGTTTCAGCAAAGATGGGATTGGCTTCTTAGGCAAGTCATCATCCTCGTAATCGTCAGAAGACTGGTCCAAGTCACCGCCAGAAGTTGCTGTGACATCTTCGGTGTGAGCCTCAGAAATTGGAGGCATGCCCTTGTTATCCTCCTGAGGTTGAGCAGGGGTAGAAAGACCCAAGTCGGAAACGGAGAAGGATTTAGATCTTGGAGCAAAAGACGAAGAAGAGCCGGAAGAGTTGGCCAACATCGACTTGAACTTCATCAAATTCTCCTCATCAGTTTGCAACTTGGCCATCTTTTCCTTAGTGTCAATCATGGCTTGTTGAGGGTCGACCTTCAAGTCAGCTTCCAATTCGTTGAACCAGAAGGGAATGTTCTCCAATTTGTCGTCTTCCAAGAATAGACTGGAGATACCGTGAACAAACTTGGAGAAGTTGGGAATTTCCTTGACCAAGTGAGATTGCACCAAGTCATCTACCCAACCCAACTTCTTACCCTTTCTTCTAGTCTTGATCTTGATTTCCAACTCAGCGTAAGCAAACTTGACGTATTCGCCTTTTCTCAACAAAGAGAATGGATTGTTGACACGGGAGTCAATGTCAGTTCTGTGCCACTTGTGTGGGTCTCTAATAGGACGCTGTTGGTCAAAGGCGTCTTCACGAATGAAATAGATGTCGGAATCAATGACAACTCTGACATTGTCATCACCAGGGATCTGGAATGCAGTTCTCTTATAGGTGGTTCTGAGACAAGGTTGCAAATGGTTCTCCTTAATGTATTTTTCAATGGACTTGATGTGTTGTCTGGCATCCTCGATATCTTTCTCGGATCTACCCTTCTTGGCCAACTTTTTCAAGTACTTCTCGACGTCAAAGGTACCATTGACAATGGCATCCAAATGCTTCTCCTTCAAAATGATCTTTTCGTCAACATTGAATGTCTCGGATTGTTTCTCAAATACCTTTTTCTCGATCAGAACTTCTGGCTTGTTGTACAATGGTCCGACCCACTTAAATCTCAAAGTCGAAGCATTAGGAGACTTGATCAACTTATTGTTGTACAAATCGAAGTTCTCGTTGTCGAAGTACAAGCAATTGATGGTTGGATCATTCTTGGAAAGCTTAGAGTAAGGATCCTCATCATCGTCATCATCGTCATCGTCGTCATCATCATCATCTACACCATTTTTTTGGTTGTAGACAAGAACAGGAAGACGACGGAGAATAAGGGCTTTGACTTCCATCAAGTTGTCAGGGTGGACCCAGAATTTGAAAGACTTGAAGTCCTCAACAGAAGAATCGTCATTGAAGGAAGACAATTTAGACAATGATTGGTCCATGTTGTAGTTGTCTCTCAAGAATTGAAACAAGGCAGAGATCTTGAACAAAAGAGGAGAGTAGTCCTCGGAATGGAATGGCAAGTTCTTCAAACGAACGTTCAACAATGGCTTGACCGAGTAAGAAGAGTGCAAACGATCATGCTTCTTAACAATCTTGGTGAAACCAGTGTAGTTCAAACGTTGAAAGTGGTTCAATTCTTGAGCCAAGTTTAAAACGGATTCAAGCTTACTGGTGAAGCCCAGCACATCAAACTCAGCCGATGGGTGCTCAGTAGCAGCTTGCAATTCATTCAAGTAATCGTTCAATTCGTCGAATTTATTGTGTTGGAAAGTGTAGACCTTTTCCAAATCGGAGTCCAAGGCAGTAACGAAGTTCTGCTCGTCCTTTTCGGTCCAGGCATCCTTTAAGATTACACCCTCTTTCAAAAGCTTCTTCAACTTAATGTAGTTGATGTAGTAATCCTTCCATGGTCCGTAGATTTCCCGTTGGAGCTTATTGTCGAAGAGCATCTTTTCAGGAAGAGGACTAGTTGTCGTGGAAGGGTCTTCAGGCATGGGTTAGAAGAGCGAAGAGAAGTTCGAGGAGTATTAGATGTAATTTGGTGTGTAGAAGTACCAGAGACAGTACCAACGCAACGGCTTACTGCAGTACAAACTGATGGATTGCAGCCACTGTCCAATTACAATGCAGTCCCGGGGAGGCAATTTATGCTAAAGAAAAAATTGTCTTCCTAATTCAGAAAGGAAAATGCTCCACGTTGTGGCGAAAAGTTTGATTAATTGATGGCTTTAAGCCGATTCGGTGAGGGCTGCGTGGGCATACCCTATTATGATGATTATCAGGTACTGTATATTACTGGTGGGTGTAATAAATCTATGTTCATATTTAGTCCCTACTGCATATGGATACTGCAGTTAAGATTTCGCTACTGTTTCTGATAGGTGGACACTGCACATAAGATCCTTCTTGGAGCAGGGCTACAAACACCAATTCAACTCGCCAATGCCCACGTGCTGTGTACCTTACCAATTTCGTATTTTTCTTTTCGGCTGCAAACGGTACTTTATTATTTTCAACAAGAAACAAAAAGAAGGGATTGGTTGGGATTTAGATCTTAGGGCTTTGTGAGATGGGTTTCAATTGGAATAGTTACAGACTAAAATAGGTAGTTAGGGATATCTAATTCGTCTGTATTCGTAAGCTATTGGAATGAGGGTTATTGGGTACTAGATAGACTTCAATTATGATTTACACAAATTTAAAAAAATTGAGTAGTTTTGTAAGAAATTATTTTATTGGAAAAAAAGTATCAGAGTTTTACTCTTCTAAACTTTTATTAGGGCGGTATATATATGTAAAGTTTTGACTTCCACACAGATTTGCAAACACGCCCAAAAAACAGAAAAAAACTTAGAACAGAATCTTCACTCAGTAGAAAAGACTTCAAAGAGAGAACGTATATCATCGCTCTCTATTTCATGAAGGACCTAGAATGTATTTTTTTCTTGTTATGGTATGTTAAATAACGTATTTTCAAACGACAGAAAACTTGCTTTAGTTATCATTTAGAATGATCGGTTTCAGTTAATCTCACCAGAAGAAATCAAACTACTTAATATCTCTTTGATATTCAATTTGTCGTTCTCTTCTAAGATGGCAGATCTAATCGTCTCCTACAAAAGAGAATGTAAATCGACAATGGAGACTCTCATGCATTTTACAAGTAAATTCTTTTAAACTTTCAGAAAAAATCTTCCCAAAAACTTTGAATTTGCTGCAAATCGTTTGCATCATTTAGTCGTTTGAGATTATCGAAACGTCCTGCACAATATTGCATCATGTTTCTAAATGTACTATTCCACACCTAAATCTGAAACCGAACCCATGAATCATCTTGGAGTGGGACTGTCGCCTCTTGTATCTCGAAATCGCCTTCGATATATACCACCTCGCTTGAATAGAAGCCTGCAAGGGATAACTTACGATTTTTCTAGTGATGGCTATCCTTCCAGAGATCCTAGTTTGAAAGAGGAGCATTTGCTAGATGATCAGGATGCTTCCTCCGTTCAACTGAGTAGCTATTTTTCCTCAGATGGAATTGCTACCATATTGTCGACTACATACTCTCTTTTGATTGTTTGTTTCTTGAAATCGCTCCTTGATCGCATGAGACCCAACTCAACTCAGACATCTACCCAAAACTCTAGACAGGTATCTACAACAAATCTTGTTGCCCTCCAAGATGAGCAACCAAAGAGAGAAGCTGAAAAGTTACTTGAGCGTATTGAAACAATCGCAGAAGAGCCAATGCGAGGCGGTCATATGAAATCTCAAAGTACCGCCGAGACGTCAGATATACTTCCTCTGGAATTGTTCGGCCCCTCGATCAGCAAAAATAAATACACAAATTTATACGAATCGATGTTTGAAGTTGACTCTTCTGATGATGAATTAATTAATCTCACGTCTCAATACGGTACTTCCTTGGGTATAAGTGAAACATCTGACTACAAACCTAAACTTGGGAAGTACGAATCCACCCCCGCTTATGATGAATCGTTATACATTGGTAATTCCATCAATGACATGTCCATTTATAATTCAGCTTTCAACCCTCTTGACACAATTAATACATCATCTTATATACTGGAAGCGCGCAGAGGCAACGCTTTTAGCTCTGCGTCTTCTTATCATGCAACAAATACCACTCTTGAGTTGGAACCATCTGACGAATATGATAGCATTGTTTCCAAATTTTACACTCCTTTTAAACCAGTTCCGCGGAAGCAATTCTCGCTAACCGATGCAATCATGGCAAGCATACCGTCATCTTCACTTTCGAGTTTCCTAAGGAGAGAAAGAGAATGCATTCAAGACCTCATTCTGAACGAACGAAAGGCGCAGATATCAAAAATCACCCCGCTATCGCCAAAGCAATTGCTGGTAGTCGACCAATACTGGACTCTGCGCCAAGCCAACGGCCCCATTGTTTCTGCGTACTCGATAGATATAACCGTGAGAGACTTATGTACCTTGGCCGATGGCCATTGGTTGAATGACAATATCATTGATTTCTATCTCAATATGGTTTCAGAACGATTTCCCGAAGTTTACTGCTGGACAACACACTTTTTCACTACAATGAAATCGAAGGGATACCAAGGTGTGGCGCGGTGGGCCAAGCGTAGAAAAGTAAATGTGACTGAAAAAAATTTGATCGTCGTTCCTATTAATATCATGAGTACGCATTGGGCCGTTGCTGTTATTGACAACGTTGCCGCGACCATTTCATATTACGATTCTTTAGCATCAAATGGAAATCTAAATGCTGTTCAATTGCTACAGCAGTACATGATCAAAGAGTGTGAAAGACTTCTGGTTCAACCAAAAGAGTACGTTTTGCATGCAAACATGAAAACGCCACAGCAACTGAATGGATTTGACTGTGGAGTCTTTTCGTGTACCGTGGCTAAGTTCATTTCAGGAAAGCAGCCGCTTACATTCGGTCAGAACGACATGAAAACGATAAGAAGACGCATGGCCTATGAAATTATTAACAAATCGCTACTTGAAAACTCTAGCGCCTCTCATTTATAGTTTGTCATGTGTGAATTTGTCTTAGTATTCAAGTGTACCAAAAAACCTGCTATATACATGGCTTAGAAGCCAAAAAATGATGATTTTGACGATGTTTTCCCACTAGTTAGCTCCTTGATTTTCGTTTCGTATTCCTGAACCTTTTCAGTAGAAGCCTTGAGCTTACTGGATATATATTCAAGCCGTTCTTTGACGTAGTTAGCATCACCTTTTGAACACAATTTGGAGAATTGATCCTCCATCTTGGCGATTTTAACATTCTCCAACGAAATAAGCTGATTGTACATGTATGCCTCATAGACTTCAAAGATCTTCTCGTCACTGACCAATTCACGGAACGCTGCCTTAAAAATAGGCCGTCCAATCGAAATAGATTTGTTCAATCCCTTATCTCTTTTCAATGAAATAATGTCATTCTTTTCCAATACGTTTAGAGTATTGATTGTGCTTGTGCTGAGACCAAAGAGTGGGATTTTGACTAACTCATTCACTTCGATAGTATCATTCTCAGCTAAAAGTCTGATAAGTTTCCACAATTGTGCAGTGTCCCAAGGTGTTTCATTATCAACCACGGCACCTACGTTGAGGTAAAAAGTGGCGAGTTGTTCAGATGCTTGCCGAATCATTTCTTTCAAAGCACTTTCAGGGTCTTCACCAGACTTCACTCGTCTCACAAAAGCCTGTAAATCAAGCATACGTCCACCCAAGGGCTCAAGACACGTGTCAATACTATCAGCATATTTGTTTTTGAGTTGTTTGTTCACATATTGTCTGGCACTATTCGGAGAAGCATCGTTTAAGGTGATAGTCTTGAACACCTGATTGGGAAGTGCCCCTGTTAAATGCACAGAGCTGCCAGAGTCCAGGGTGATGAATATCACATGAGCAAGATTATTTTGAATTAACAGTCCAGCCCAGTCAGCAAGTTCTTTGAATATAAAGTCGTGCGAGCTGTCGGTCTTTCTCATAAAGTTATTAATAACAATCACTGGCTTCACCTCAGGGTGCTGTTGCAAGTAGTCTTCCTCTTTCATCTCGATGACTTTGAACTCGTCACCGCCATTGCTATGCTCAGCAAGCTTCTTTTGTTGCTGGTGTTCAAATTCGCATTTGTAAGCCGAGAAGTCATTAAGAGTCACTTTGCGTATAGCGGCCTGCGTCAACAGAAGCATGTTTTTAAATTGAGCCTCTTTTGACTCACTGAGGCCAGATTTTTGGCCTGTAAGACCTTGTAAGCCAAGATCGATAAATTGAGAGACAGTATTGGTCCAAGTAAAGAGAGGGAAGTAACCTAGTTGTCCAGCGGCAGCTTTCAAGAATAATTTGTCACTTCTAGTCTTGATGAGTTGGGAACAGTCAATTTCCAAGATTTTATTTGTCGTCTCACTGGAGTTCAAAACGTGATCCATTACAAACTCACGCTCTGCTGAGCCCTTGGGGCCCTTGATGACGATAAAAGTGTTTGCGTTCTCCGAAAGTAAAAACCTCACTTCCTTGGCCCTTTCAGAGCGCTCCGACCAAATCATATCAGACTCGACATCCTCGACCTCCACCAGGCGCTTTTGTCCTCCAGTGATAGATTCCAAAGAATCGTCAAGGAAATGACGACCGTCACTAAGCCTTGACATGATGAATTTGTATGGAGTGTAAATAGCTCTCACAAACCAGTTATTCTTGTAAGCTTGCCATCTTTTAATTTTGAATTCAATAAACTGTTGTCTGATTGGCTCGAAAATTAAGACAGCAATGGTGGCTAATAGGGCAAGTATGACTGGGATGGCAATTCTTTGATGATTAGAAATAAATGAAGTAATGTGGTTGACTCTCTCCATAGGAATATACTGCAAGTGTAAAGTGGTTTTGTCGTCGTTGAGTTTCATACCAGTAACGCAGTTTTTAGCCCTAATACAAGCATCCGTACTTTTGAAGACAACTTTTGCGAAGCCGGTAGAACTCGAGTAAGGAGTAATATCAACAATGAGCCCATACCTACGAAACAATGAATACAACTCTTCCTCTGTCAATGACTGTCCTTCGATGATGATCTTAAGCTGGGAAGAGGGAAATCTACTCAAATCTTCAATCCATGGTGTGCCTTTCACAAGCAGCGCTTTGGGAGCAGGCAAGAACAATTTTTTAATTGAGGAAAAAGTGCCTTCGTTTTGAGATTTGGCTAAATTTTTCTCAATGGCTGCCACAAGTTCCTTTGGGCTAGAATTTGGAGGCACAAAAAATTGAATAAATGCGCCACCATCACGACGCAAGGCCACAAAGCGATCACATTTAGCTCCTGGTGGCAAGCTATGTACTTTATTATTGATCATTGATTCTAATTTCTCTTTCACGTCAGCATCAACGGAGCTCAGGCTCAACGGTTTGATGAGCCATCCCCAAACATGACTGTAGCTTAACTTTGTGAGCCATCGAGGATAAATTCGATCGATGAACATAAGCACTTCTTTTTGTTTCAGGTAATCCATGATACCGGTGAGTTCCGCAGAGTTCTCCACATCATTTATAGAGCTTTCGTCCCTTATCTTTATAACATCCAGGGGCACCGATTCGGCGTCTTTCCTGAATGTCTCTGAAATTCCTCGAGCACTAAACCTATTAATTCCGATTCTTCTTGTCAATTGAATTGGCAACGCGGTCATTGTGGGCAGCAATGCACCACGAGTTGAGAATCTCAATGACAGCAACATAGGGCCAATGGCGTATGGTGAGATAGGTTTTTCAATCCTATTTCAAAAAGACTAAGTTAAATCAATTAGAAAATACTGATGTTTAGCTCAAATAAGAGTGTTTCTTGAAGAATGTTCCAAAGCGTGGCGTTGATGGCGTTGATATCGTTGTCTGGAGATAAGGATATGATAGACAAAGGATTGCAACAGGGATCAAAAGGACACCAAAGGAAACAAAGAACACAGTTTAAACAAAGTAATTAGCAATAAATGATCAATTTTATAGACCTGATCGATAAAATCTTGCTGTGACAAATAAAGAAAGAAGTAGTTACTGAACATTGTTGAATGCGATTGCTTCAATTATATACAAGAGGATGTCTCAGATCAATTGAAGCCAGCCGAAAGACCGGTTTCGACAATACAACGCCATTCGGGCGGTTTTCAGAGTCGAAGCTAAATTGATCGTGATTACTATTCTTGGCCTCGCTTTGAATCGTCACACCATCTGGGTCGATGTGAGGATCTTCGAAGAGGCCAGATGAGAATACCTTTGCTTGACTACAACAGGGTCAAGTAAAGAGCACTTTCAACAGAGTTTCATTCGCTCATAGACACTTTCTAGAGTTTCTTGTGTCCAAAACTGTAAAGAATGGCTTTGAGTGGATAAAGAGTTGAAGTATGAATAAAATGTTTTTTCACAAATCGCAGAGAATCCACTGAAGACTGGCTGCTATATGCAGGTCTTAGGGTTTGACCTCAATAGATGCAAACGTAAATCAATTTAATAAGTGAGTTATTTTTTATGAAGTAGCAAATTTTAGATAATGGCAAATCTCAATCTCAAATTGTGATATCCATACTGTGTATCGTCTTGGTGTTTGTATAAATATTGAAGAGTGGAGATTAAAAAAAGTACTCACAAAAGAAATTCAGAAAACATAGTTAGTCTTCATTAATAATTAAAATACACAGTTCATCTTATTCGATAATCAAAATACAAAGTTTGTTTAGATTCAATTAACCATAGTAATAATGGGCTATAATACATCTCTTGAATTACAAACTCCTCGTAAGATACGTAAACTCAGTTTCTAAGGATTAGTCAAGAACTGGGTCATCAGGAAAGAAATCGCCGAGCCCAAGTGGCCGGACATCCTTAGCGTCCATATCACTATTCACCTTCTTTCTGTTTTTATAGTTGGATCTTATATACTGCTTCATTGAATTAAGGGCGGCTTCACGACACAACTCACGAAGCTCAGATCCACTGAAGCCCTCTGTTCTTCTCACAACTATATCCAAATCAAAAGAATCATCTAATTCTGCTTTTCGAAGAATCTTAGTAAGAATGGCCTTTCTCTGTTCCATGTCTGGCTTGCCTACAGCAAATCGTTTGGGCATACGCCTCATGAACGCTTGATCAATGTCATTTTGTCTGTTGGTAGCACCCATGACCATGATACGCCCATTTGATGAAAGACCATCCCATAATGTCATGAATTCGGCCTTCAACATGGCACTTACCTCATGTTCACTGGAAGAACGCTCACGCAAAAACGAATCAATTTCATCAATAAATATAATACAAGGTTGTAATTTATTTGCCAAGGAAAATATTGCATTGGCAATTTTGTTGCTCTCTCCGTACCACATATTCATAATGGTCAGCATTCTAATCAGAAGAAAATATGCGCCGCTCTCTTTTGCGATAGCCTTAGCCAACATCGTCTTACCGCATCCTGGAGGACCATAAAACAAAACACCTTTAGGGGATTGAACTAATGACAGGTATGCTGCAAATAGATCCGGCTCAGTAAGGGGGAGGATCACTGCTTCATGAAGTTCCTCTATGATCGCTTGTAAACCGCCAACATCCTCGAAACTGACGTCCAAATCTTCGGGGAGTACAAGTGCGTTAAGTATACGTCTTTCGTATTCGTCAAATTGAAGGTTCTGAAGTGATGGATCCTTTGAACGGAGTTTTTTGAGAACCTTATTGCTGTTCTTGACGCTATCCTTATTACGCCCTCCTTCCAATTCTCCAAGGAGATGATTAAATAAGTAAAATGTAGAGAGGCCAGCTCCAGTGAGTATGAAAACATTTTGGAGGAGAGCCAAGTCAATTTTGACGCCCCATAGCTCAAGTTTGAACTTCGACATAGTGATTATGAAGTAGATCTTATGAGCTACCGAGGAACGGATTAACCTGCGGGGATACCAGTATAAGAAACGAAATATAAAGAAAGGATGGAAAATGCGAATATTTACTGTTTATTTTTTTGATTCCATTGAATTGTTTTTTCATTTCCGCAGACAGTTCAGCTTTGATTCACTTTTGTGGCGAATGTACCACTGGATACCATTACTAGCATTTGACGAGTATGCTTTATCTTACAAATTGGATATCTTTTGGAAAGTAATTTATTGAGTTTTGATAGCATCTAGATGATTTACCAATTCTGTGTTTGGTGGTGGTGGGCTATTACTTTTCTTGGTGTCTGTTCAACATCCAACAACATCTCACAACCTTCTTGGAAAAAAAAAGCTTTGCGCAATAATTCAATGAAATTATCTGTTTCACCAGCCAATGCTAATTTTTTAAAATATTATTAAGTTGACCTTCTGGTATTAGTGTGTCCTGTGACTGAGTAACCCATGAACTTCTCCCACAAAGTCGATCACATTACTCAAATAAATTCACTTCAAAGAATCGATTGTGTTTATATTAGTCCATAAATAAAATGTTATTATTTATTCGTTTTTAAAGGGTCAAGTTGCCCCGCCATGTACCCCGTCATTTTTCAGTGGTCCTCCATAGTTCTCCAACCTAATCCGCATTCTAAAAAGTAGTCAACTTAGCAAGATTCGACAACATGAGCTCTAAAAACACACTAAGAAAATACAAAATCGTGTTTCTAGGTGACCAGAGTGGTATGTCATAACATAGAAAGAAAACACGATTACTCCTGTGGATCGATCAGCCTTCAAGTTTCATTTATACTAACTATCTAGTTGGCAAGACATCTCTTATCACCAGGTTCATGTATGACACGTTCGATGACCAGTATGCAGCCACAATTGGAATCGATTTTCTCTCAAAAACCATGTACTTAGAAGATAACAAGACTGTACGCTTGCAGCTTTGGGACACAGCAGGACAAGAACGATTTCGTTCGTTGATCCCTTCATACATCCGAGATTCACACGTAGCTGTTGTATGCTATGATATTACATCTAAGAAATCATTTGCAAGTTTGGAAAAATGGGTGAACGACGTCAGAATGGAGAGAGGTGATGACGTACTTGTTGTCATTGTAGGTAACAAATCAGACTTAGGTGCTAAGCGACAAGTCACTACAGAAGAGGCGGAGGAGTTTTGCCGTCTGATACAAGGCAAGTTCTTTGTTGAGACTTCTACAAAGGCTAATCATAATGTGAAACTTTTATTTCGTCGGATCGCATCCTGCTTGCCTGAGTTTAACGAAAGCACAGAAGCAGAAAACCGACTGGAGACGGTGGAGGTGCATATCGAAAACCCTCAAGAAGCCACGAGCTCTTGTTGTTGATCGCGTTTCACCTCTGGACATTTTACAAATGTTTATACTAAACATTCATCAGAAAGGCATTTAAGGTAGTTTTTAATGATTATATATACGAAACAACATACCATTGAGAAAAAGTATTTATTTGGAAGGTGCAATATGTATAGGCTGATTTTCGTACTGACAGGCTGTCTAACATTACACTTATGCTCAGGTCTTAATATCTCTTGAAGTGGTTCACTGGAAGTTTGGCACTCACTTTTTGGGCTTTCACTCAATCTTTGAAATTTCGGCGAAAGTAAGCAGCCATATATGTGAAAGATTCATTTTTTAGGCATATGTTTAATTCGAAAGACTTGAGTTTTATGGTTTGCACATTTGAAGCACGCACTGACATACATCAAGACTGATGTTTGATCTCACGCATGGCTGATAAAGACTCGCAGAAAAAAAGCCTTATTCGAGTCAAAAGTATCAACGCGGGAATCAGTAAAGAAAATCGCTTGATCAAGTTTAGGTACCTACTATAGGTCAAGGGTCAGAGTCGAACGAGTGTCAGAATCAAACAAGGCAGATCCGAGCGAGAGTCAGGGTAAGTTCGACATGAGCCTGTCATAATTCAAAAGAATACCATTCTAACAGGGTTTGGTTTCTCGATCTGTGATCTTTTCTTTAACTGAGTAACAACTTTCGTAAGATATTGCCTTCTAGTAATGAGTGATGACTTTCTTCTTTGAGCAACTAACTAAGAGCACTGGAAAATTGAGCTTCACAAAGGTTTCATTCATTGAGTAGAGACCCGATCCAAATGAACCCTGGGCTTTCTGACTTGCAGACTCTATTTCAGTCTATGATGTATATCACTGGACGTTGAACTGGTCTTGTAGCTGTCCTTGATGAAACACAAACCAAAGTTGGCTTCTTCACTTTAAATTCTCTCTGCCCATTTTCTTTCCCCGAAAATGACTATATGTGTCTCAAACTTCTTCTACTAGGGATCCTTTGAGTTCGAATTCACCACACCACAACATGAACAAAGGAATATAGTAAGCTTCGACTTTTTTGCACCTATTCATCAAATCGATTATAAGCTATGACTATCCAAGATAAATTCTGACTCTTTGAAACCGTATAGCATTTGTGTTGCACTTGAAGCATGGTTTTGGCCACTGGATCAACTATAGAACGTTACGCGTATGTGAAGAATGGCATTCTCTAACGAAGGTCGGTAATGGAACATCTTCTTAAGCTAGTTTCGTTTTGATTGTTAAATATATGTATTTCTTTCGTCGTTTATGTTGTCGTCGTAATTCTTTATCTCCGGTTATCCCCGGTCGCCAGAATTTACGATCAACTTTTACGAAGAACCATTATACTTTCATCAACAAAGGTAAACAATCGGAAGTGAGTGGTCGGCTATCTCCCGAAGATGATACTATCTGACCGAACTTTTATTATTTATTTTCACAAAAAATCTAGTGAATACTAAAGCTCTCGCGTTCAATAAACGGGATTCCAGCCATTTCTCCGTCTGTTAATGAGAAAGCCTAAGTCAACCTTGCAGACAGAAACCTCTAGGGCATCTTTGAGCGTAAATAACGCAATTTCCTAACCGGAAACACAAGCCTTTGGTAATTTTTTTCTTTTACAATAAAGGCACAACTTTGAACGCTTGTAATGTGTCAGCATTCACCTATTATGCATGTGTATGTGGTCCTGCATACCGGACATGGTTCCTAAATGGCCGAAACAATCCTCTATGCCGTACACATATTGACAATTAGCCGCTATGCGCGCGAGTCAAATTAGGCTGGATTCAAAAAAGGTATGCCGAAATGAGTAACAGACACATACGTCAAAATATTTGGTATCCTCTTTACGATTGTTTGTTGCATCATTCTATGGGATAGTAAAACTCTGCCAAATAAACTGTTAAAGTATGCTATACCACATAACATAAGAGGGGCTGAATCGTATAAGTCATCGTGGAAGCTCGTTAGGAGCCAATACGCTCAAACAGACTTAGGATTTAACCGCTGTGCAGCAAAGCGCCAAGAATCCTGCGCCTCCTGGGATCGATTTTAATTAATGTTGGAAATGCGAAACAATTACGAATATGGAAATCCAACTGAAATATACTAACCAACAGCAATATACTAACCGACGGCCACAGGAGTATACTCACCAACGTCAATACATCAATCTTCGTCAATCAATCTTACGTCAATCAAAACTTAACTCAAAACACAACTCAATAAGAACCATCATAGTCATCATATGATCACGTAAACAAAAAAACAACAAAAACAACAAAAACAGAAACAAAAACAAAATTAACAAAATAACGACTCATCTTTCCGAACATTTGCATCGCAATTAAATGCCAGACTAAGGTCAATTACTTTTAAGGCACAATGGATCTAGCCATACTACTAATCAAATCACCACAAATACTAGCATTTTTGAAGAAAACAACGCAAGAAAAAAGAAAAGAAATACCCACAATCAATCTTAGTAATGAATGTTTAAGAAAATAAAATCCATTTCCCTTTTTGCTCCTTTTCATCACTTATAATTCATACCTCGGTCAATCCGTCATCCCTCCATAGAGCTAATGAATGGGCACCGGACTTACATGCCTTATTGGAACCTCAATTAAATCAGCGTTTAAGTAACTTCCCAACAGGAATAGAATCCGGTGGCGCGAATCATGTGGTCATGTTCGCATGTTTTTCTTCACTAATACTTAAGCAAATCAATTCAACATGAAGACGATAACTAAGATTGCACTCAACATGATAAGAAAGTTAATAAGATGATTGGGATACTTGGCTCATATGTCTTTTATGCTTGTCAATGCAAGAGAACCCTCTTAAAAGCAGTTGACTCCAAAGCGACTTTGACAGCGACTTTGGAAGAGCACACCGGCTAGACTGAACTTTAATATGCATGCATGTTAGCCCTTCGTGCATGATGAAATGTTTTAAAACGGAAAATGATACTTCCGCGTCATATGCCGGAGAATAATATCTCCGGAGAGATGCCCCTCGAATAATTATTGTTCGAAACAATCAACAAAATCTTTGCAAACGAACAAACTTTTTTAGAAAAAAAGATCGGATTTGAAGATCTTCAATAATAGCAAGACAGGACATCACTAACGAAAGGACTATGGTGGCTTAGGCTATTAGTATTGTTAGGACTTAAAGTTGACACGGAGTTGATCTCTTGTTTCTATACATAATATACAAAACGCCGAATGTCAGTACAAGTAAGGCTGAAAAGGGGAGACGGCATATAAACGAATCATACAGAATAGACTTCGTAGGGGTATATAAACGTACTTCATGCAAAATTTGCAAGCTCCAAGAAAGCTGCACAGCGGCTATACGTAGGGGATACTAAATTTTGAATAATGTGCAAAGGGGCGTTCGGCGACTCCCCGGATTAAGAACCCTGTACAGCCTGCCAATAAGGTGAAAAATAAGGAGTTGTAAGGTCCATCGTTATGCATAGCGGTTCAAGCGGGTTTTCAAAATTCTGATTGCGCGCTCAACGTTAGAATGCGAATGAATTAGTTAATTTACAAAGAAGAGAAATGAAGCATTCCACAACTTATGAAGAAAGTAATAAGTAAATCAATTTTGAATATGATATCATTATGAAATTTTGAATAATTGGTTTGATTTAAATTCGTGGTATCCAATCAATATGGCTAAAATCTAGGAAACGTGCTACTTCTGAACCAAAAGTTAGTGATTGAAAGATAAAGGTTAATAATACTCGGTGTCAAATACCTCTACAGCTGGAACAATGGCGCCGCCCATTGTTACTTCATGACAAGAAATAGAGACAATGACCGTACGTCAAACTAGCCGAACCGTCTGTTGTATAAGCAACGCCGACATAAAGAAGACGCCTCACAACAATGTCATAAAGAGACTGTCAGCATGAGATCTAGAGCTTGAGCTTTCACTTCTTTTGTTAGTAAGTTTGGCGCTCGGTTTCAGTCTTGTATTTTCTGTAAGATTCATTTCACACGACCGATGAGTGATTTGATACTTTGAGCGAGGATTTGAAGCTTTGAAGTGAAAGGAATGAAGCGATATGAAGCCATTAATACTAGACAAATGATCTCTTCTTGATAAGTTTCAGCCTACAGCATAGAAAATTCTAGAGATTTATAATGGGGAAAGATTAAGTAGGCTGTCTGGTAATTGAATTCAAAACAGAGTAAATGTTAACAATATTGCGAAGCTGTTGGTCTTTGCAAACAACAGCATCAGCGAAATGCAAGTAATCAATTAATTGGTGAAACGAATTTATCATGTTCGAAGTATGTGTAATATGTTTGCACCCTATTCATGGTTTGAAGATGAAAGAAGTGGGCGCCGACGTCAAAGCCAGCGCTTATCCAAAGTCTCTCTTGTCGCTTAATCAGTACCTATTGTTTCATTAGTAAGGATCAAAAGATTTCCGTTAAAACCAATTAAATGACTAGACGGGCTAGATTTGCCGAACAAGGTTAGAGACATATCTTTGTATAAATACGAAGCAAGCACGAAATGTCAAGTCTGTGACAATGAAACTATATACCTCCGACTGTGGAAATGACAACTAGACTTTAATATCTTTTTGTGGTTAACGTCAAGATTGGATACGATAAAGATGAGTCAAAAGAGCCCGATTCGAATGAACACCTAGCGGAACCACCATTAGACCGTCAGCCGATTACTTTGACCTTCACAATATAAACTTGTTTCCGACTTTGTTTCACAAACTTACAATTTATTCGGATTAATCAAACGGCGATCCCATTATCGCGCCTGTGTAATCGTAGAAGCTGTACCACGTCAATCCTTTCAGCGGTAAGGTATTTTAAAACATCCTTCAATTCTTCGATAGTCAAAGCGCCCCAAAAGAAAGCCTTCCATAAAGGAAAAAAATTCAAGAATTAGCCCGTTGTGTTTGAAGCACATCTTAAAAATAAATTCGAAAACGGAAATAAAAAACGGACTTTCAGCCCAAAAGCGCGTGATCTCCTTGAAATTTTCAGCCGCATGCAATCTTAAATAAAATGACACGTAAATACTCCTTTCCCTCTATGCCAGCATGTTCTAAATTTGCGCACTTGTCAACTTTGTTAGTTTCTTTTCGCTCAAAAAAGCGCAATGTGTTGGCGTTGTTGCAAAGGGTCGTCCAGGATATTGACGAAAAGAGTAGCTGTCGCTTTCAACCATAGTTAGAACTATCTTTACGATCTAGAGGCATTTATACGTGTGTGAGCGCGATATGTCAAGTCTCGTTCTCGCGTTTAATTGTTTCTAGTAACAAAAGTCTCAAATATTGAATTCAGCGAATTCGATCTCGGTGGTCATTGGCTACTTGAATGTCTTACACGTACATTTAGACAACATAATCGAATACGGTAAAGCCTAATCAAGTCGCACCAGGGGTAAAGACCGGAGGCGTTTCCAGCAGCTAACCATTCTTGCCCGTTTGCGTCTGATCGATTAAATGTAGGACGGCAAAGTCGTAGCAATCATAAGAACGGACCATTTAAATTAAGAGTTGTGAGTTGACAAATGACATTTCTGGACATGTAGTCAATTATATTTGTACGATATCTTTCCTTATTGTATGTTTGAATTGGTTTAAATTACTAGTCCAAGTGTTCCTGCCTAAAGAGCAGGCTGTGTCAATACGGGTATGTACAACCTACTATGCAGCACGTCAGAATGAATGATAAGGCTGCAAGTTGAAAAGCTGCAAGTTAAGAGAAATGCGTCTTGTAAGCCGTACCGCTCACAGTATTTCTCATGTAAAAGCTTCATACAGGCTCTCTATGCACATCGCCGGTCTACGAGATGGGTAATCAAAGCAATTACAATAACAACCTGCGTCAGGTGCAATTAGGACCGGCCTTATACTGTGCGCGTCATTTTATTGGGTTAAACCTTCACTGTAGGCTCTGGAATTCTCCTACCGTTAATATTTACAAACACACCTCTAATCCTGGTCAGAACTTCATGGAGATATCAGTGACATGAATTTCGTTTAGGTGCCTCTAACACTATGGTTATTTTACATGTGCCCAACCATGACGCCCCTGCAGGGCGGTCCTGTCGTACCCAAGGTGAAAGAATTCCAATGCCATCGTTCAATTGTTTCCATCATATTTACGATAATCGCTGTGCATAAATACGGCATACAATGCAACCCCTTTCTAATGCTCACATTTCTTCCGCCCTGATTAGGCGCTTAAGCATGCGTAATATGCACTACGCCAAGTCTCATTTTAGTCAGGCCCTGCCCCCGCCCCACACAAGTTCAGCGATCTAATTTACCTATTTACATATGGTCTGAGTATACAGTGCCGTAACTGGAGCAGGGTAGTTTAAAAGGATGAGTCTCGCCATTAACTCAAGCGAAGATTTGGGTCATCTCCTTGTTGAAACTTCTTACCAATTAACACTTCTTTGTTCAACATCTATATCCCAAATTAGCGATAGGGACTGCTCTCACACCGAACTTTCCATCCATTTTGACATATTGCACTCTCAGACTATTCTGATCTGAAGTAATCCTGAGTTCACCTAATTAAAGTGGTGAAAAGCTTTTTAATCGAAAAGGAATTATTGCTTCATTAAACGGCTTTTTTTCCGGAAACTCCTTTTTTCTCTTTTGACGTTTTGTTTGACAGAGAGTCCTTACACCGGAGATAACTAGTCGTTCTACAGAAGCATCTTGATCTATCTGTTGGCGTTCTATTTTACCGTCAAGCATACAGAAACAACAACCCCTGCTCATCAATTGTTAGCTACTCTTGCTCCCTTTGCAAAACTTTTGAAACGCTCCAAATTGATCGGCTGACTCTCCACACAGAATTATGTCTTCAAAAGATCCAAAATCAAAACGAAACCCTAAAGGAAGAGTTTTCCAGTGCACTGGGTTCCCAAATTGTAACAAGTCGTTTACTCGCTCAGAACATCTTGCTCGGCATAGGAGAAAGCACACTGGTGAGAGACCATTCTCGTGCCCACATTGCTCGAAGAACTTCTCTCGTCTTGACAACCTCCGTCAGCACAAGCAAACGGTTCACGCATATGAGAACTATCTCAGGCTGCGCAGCTCTACGATCATAGCAGCACCCATTGAGGAGCCTACTGAGGGCACTGCTAAGTTCACACCAATCGATGTCACTTTGGGGGCCGAAAGTAATACATCGATAGTTCCCAGCAATGCACAGACATCCCAATCACAACATGACGCTTCAAATTCGACTTTAAATGCTAATCTGCTTTGTCTTCGGTTGCCTTCTGCTTTTGATGCATCAAGTGGTAACCTGTCAATACTGCTGGTGTCTCTGACTATGCTGGCAGTTCTGGGCCAACTGATGCAGCTGGCATCGCTGTCTATTCTGTCCCAGTCATCTCCTGTTACAGGACCTTCATTATCATTCTCTAAACCTACAAGTCTACCATTATTGGCAGACCGCATATCTTCAACGCCATTCTCTCATCATCAATTGAAGACCTCGGTTCTTTTAACGCCTCCCATGGTAGACCCAGCTTCGGGTGTTCCCCCTGTGTTCGCTTTTGCACCAAGTACTGATATGATGGGACATCCATCTACGCAGCAATTCCCAGCACAAAACTTCAATATGGCCAGGTCAACCTCAGGACCCCTTGACCAAAGGAACATGGCTTTCGGTACCTGGTCTCCTAATTACAGCGCAAATTATTCTTCTCTTCGTCACACTTCAATGAACCTGCAACATATCGCACCAATTAATAACCAGGCCTCCTTTACACCATCGAAAGAATATCCTGAACCTATTCCGATGGGCCGTAATACAAACGAGTTACTACTGCAACCTGGGTCCGCCGAATCGTCTTTAGTCTCAGGTGCCCGCGCAAATCTTACGATACAAACTCGTTTGCCATTTCTTGACGGAGTTTACAAACCATACTTGGCACCACAAAATTCATCTGCACTCTCACCATTATTTCGCCAGTCCTTTAGCTCCATGGTGTCATACCCTTCAAAACAAATGAATTCAAACATAAATCAAGGAAATGTTACCATTGACGTCAAAATGCAGGATTCAAGTCTGGTGCAACTGGAGCTAGGAATGCAGAATAATCTGAGTTCTAATATGAACCAAGTACCTCAACTACTATCACCCAAAGAGCCATGTACTGTGCCCATGCAATCACAATTGTCAAGTCCATCAGGGCAGAGAAGGAGCTGGCTTCAAGACATGCTCAACAATGCCGATGACGAACCTACAAATATTGAAAACAATCTGCAGCCAGTCGTAACAAGGGTTGCATCGGCTGTAGTTTCCTCATAGATAGCATGTTCTCCTTCATAATTGCTTTTGGCTTGAACGATCTGGTTGTTTTTTAGTCTGGGTTGCACATGGAGATTGACAGTAATGGTTGCTCATCCCAACCCGACCACCCAACGCACAGCCACGAATTCACTTATAATTACAAATCGATATATATAATTTTAAAATCTAATGAAAATTCCATACAAAGTTGACTGAATAAATCCGAAAGTTCTCAAATTTATCAAAGCTACATGACGCGCGCTGAACAGCTATGTAAATCCGCATACAACGCAAAAGAAAAGAGCCGCACTTGTACGGCGCACAATGTTGGCTTACCACAAATGAACCCTCAACATAATAAATGCCGTGTAAGTAACGTAAGTGGGCGTTCTTTGTTTCTCTTCCGTCTGAAAAAATGAAGAAAAAAAGTTTTTAATCCTATCAAAGCCACAAATGTCAGCCCTAATGGCAAACTAATAGCAGTTGAAGAATAGCATCTGGAGAATAATCGTAAAAATCAGCTTTTTATAGGAATGTATTGTTCCCAATTGATAGAGTACGTCGTCTGATCTTTGAGTTGCGCTGGCGAACAAAACTTTACCAGAAACTTTTTTAGGAGCTTCAGTGCTTTAGTTGTGCCTAGTCTTAATCGGCCGGACTTTCGCGTAAGTTTGCCGAAGATATGTAACACATGCTGGCTCAAGTGTGCTTGCCGATTCACAGTTTACAAGTGACAGGAACTAGAAGCACATGCAAGAGGAGAAAGATTGATAGTAACGATCGCACAATGATTCTGTTGCAATGTTTGAGCACATCTTGATAAATTTCTTTCCTCTCTTTTTTTTTGTGTGTAGCCAAATTCCATTCTAATTTGAAAAACTCAATTGAATTGATCAGATAAGATCAGCCCGTTGGATGGTCGCCACGAGTATACTCCTGTACTTGATCCTTCTTCACACTGTAGTCCATCAAGTTTTCGACGATTGCAAGCTGAGCCCCTAATCGATCTAATTGTGGCAGCTCTATTAGTTCTCCAGCTACACCCGCCAAAGAGTTCGTAAGTTTTTCGAGACGACCCAAGTTTTCAACGTATTCAACGTGCTTACTCCAAATATTTGCTGCTCGCTCATTACGTTGAGGCAAAACCTTACTCTTAAAATCTTCGATCATTTTAAGATTACGAGATGAAATCTGCTTAGAAAGCCGTGGTAATATAACTCGAGCCAATAACAGCTCATACTCGGAAATTATTTTAACAAACTCCTGATTCCTTTTCTTCTGAATCTTATGGAGCCTGGCAAGTTTAAAATTATCTTGTAGAAGCTGACGCACGCGATCACTTTTTATTGTATCTAGTTGTGGGACATCCATTGGCGTAGAGCCAAGTAACAAAACATTATCCAAATATTCGCGTAGATTATCTTGTTCGGGTTTTTCAGCGTCCCGTTTTTGTTGGGTTTCAGAGTCATCATCTTTATCATTGTAGATTTTAAGTGCCATAGTGTCTACTTTTGAAGCATTCTGTCTCGAACTTGGGGCATCGAGTTCAGCAGCGATGTTGGCATCGGACCTTAATGATGAAACGCTAGAATCCAGATCTATAACTTCATGAGATTCATCTATTCGGGCATTTTCGATCGGCGGTATATCTGGGTAGGTCAAATTCACATCTATAATTGTCGCTATACGGGCCAAAATTTCGCTGTTTTCTTCCACTATGCGGTCAAACTCTTTAAGTGATCGATAATATGGTTCATAATTTTCTGTGGGTAATGCAATACGATCAGTAGCCATGCTTTACAACATGATCCATGCTTGGAATCTGCAACTAAAGATAGAGGCAGAATTACATCACGTGATTTTATAATCTGTGGAGAGATTTAGTCAATGTTAGCTCAAAACAAATTGTGTATTTCATTTATAGTTAAAATGTTATGAGTGCAAATATCGAAAAAAAATTATTTGCGGTTATGAATAAACTTAGCCAAAGTACATGCGGTCCAATTTGTCCCCCTCTTGAACAGTTTTTATTTTACAGGACATGAAAGCAGAAAGCCATAACCTCATTTTAGATCATCAATAATTGGGCATATGTATATATATCCCTATTTAAGTGTATTTTTGCAGTACCAGGGCAATTTTTCGTTCTTGCTTTCCTTTTTTCATCGCTTGTTTCAAAGCCACCAGGTCTAGCGGGTCTAGTAGCTCAAAAGAGCATAGTAACTCCTCAGAAACGCTCATAACAGCTCCCCAATTATCGAATTCTCCACAATAGTTGGGTGCACTAAAAACAGTGACCAAAGTTCGATCGTTAAAGAATTCATAGCCGTCTTCGACAACCATGTGCGCTCGACATACCAAGTCAAAACCAAATTTCTGCAAAAATTTGTTAATGGCAACTTTAGAAAACACGTAAGATACGCCTCTTTCGTTGTCTTCCCATTCATTCATTGTATCCGCCGGATCGGACCATAGTAAGTCATTAAGTAAACCAAAGTCAGGAACGTCAGTTGGACGTGCAATGTTTCTAATTTCATCCATGCTATTAAGGACCGGTGAGAGACCGCCATGGACACAAAAGATCTTGCCTGCCACTATGGCAGCTATTGGTAAAGTATTAAATGTATCGATGAACAATTTCCACGTTTTAATATTACATCTTCGCTTACACTCATCGTAAAAACCATAAACACGAGTGACGTTAGCGCATTCGTGGTTTCCGCGGAGAAGGAAGAAGTTCTCTGGGTATTTAATTTTATAACAAAGAAGAAGAAGGATTGTCTCTAGAGACTGCTTGCCTCTGTCAACATAGTCACCAAGGAACAAGTAGTTTGTCAGTGGTGGAAAGCCACATTTAGTGAATATACGAATGAGATCCAAATACTGGCCATGAACATCCCCGACCACTTTCACGGGTGGAGAGAGCTCTAATAATGACGGTTGCAGTAAAAATAATTCTCTAGCCTTCGCACAAACCTGTTGGATTTCATGGTTCTTCAAACACACGAACTTCGTTCTCTTTCCCGAGTAACCCGCGTCGAGAAGTCTTTGAATAAAATTCTCTATGTCAATGATATTCCCGGCCTGCGGTTTTTCGCCAAATAGTTCTGCCGCTCTCGATGAGTTACGGCGTGACAGAGATGAGAAACTGGAGAGCGAGCGTCCAGACCTTCTTGAAGATATAGAGATGGCATCGGATTTATCGTCGTTGCCGTTTGACCCAGGACCAGGTCCGAACCCGGAGTCGGAACCCAGTGGAGTGGCGTACCCAGCAGAGCGATATGAGTGATTCGTGGAGGAACGGGAGAGTGGAGAAGTTAAATCTTCAGGCCCGGATAATTCATCGACAATATTGAGCCGCGCGCTCGTGTCCGTGTCATTTGTATTGCGTCTGATTAGGATAGGTTCCTTAGGGTCCATTGACAACATTGATGCATGGACGCCGCCAGAAGTGACATCTGGGGATTCTTCTCCAGAATTGTCGGGATTTTCTACCGGTAGCGAAGCCGTTGATCCCTTTCTACTCAATGTGCGGGGCGTATCTTTTGTCAGCTGGTTGGATAGCGAAACACGGGAACGGATCAGACGAGAAGACTTTACCGAGTTGCCCGTGTCCGTCCGTGAAAGCGGGAGTCCATTTTTTGACTTGGAGGGGCTGTTTCCCATCTCGAATTATTGATGACGGTCGTGTATGAAGTTGATTATAAGATGCTTGGGTTGGACAGCTTGTGGGGAGGCTGGGGCTTCTTTAATTAGCGAAGGAAGTTCTTCGAGGAATAAATTGTTAGATTTGAAGCAGTCCTGGTGGCAGTGACAGTTTAGTTCGAGAGAGGAGCCGTGAAAAAATGGCGGCTGCAAAAGAAGTTTCGATGGAGATAGAAGAGCAAAAGTATATTGGGCCTGGACTTTCTGAGGCACCACTTATAGGGTCACGTGATAAGAATTAAAAGTTGGAATTCACTATAAGAATATCAAAGGACGGGTTAAATTTATTAGGATGAATTAGGGATTTCAAACTTTTGACAATTTAGAAAACCGCTCAAAGTTTTTGCAAGTTTGTTTGTTCAGGGTAAGTGTATTCTTTTATTATGAGCGTGGAAGTTGCAAAAGGTGAGTGAAACGTAAACATATTTTTTTTTCAAGATTTAAAAGGCTCTGAAGATCAGAAATAAATGCTTTTGATCATATTTCTGAAATTTTCCTTCAATCTCCAGATCTTAAGTTATTGAACGCTGTCACAATTGGTACGTTGGTGCTTCAAGGAAGAGTTCAATTTGCATTTGTAATGTGCTGTACAGATATCATCTTTGAAATAAACATTTCATTCTTTGGAGCTTGCCCTTCTAAATGAATCGAAAGACAGCTTGAGTTTCAGGTTTAGGTTGTGTCTGAGGCAACACCTGGAACTAGACTTAAGGTAAGTTACATACCATGATTCAATTTTGATGCGTTAAATCTAAATCCCTCTGTGTGTTTAGAGTCTCCAAACTCTCGGGTGGAGTCTGTTTGAATCAATCCTTCGGAGTCTTTTTATCTATGAACTCAACTACGAAGCGCCCACCAAGTTAGCCTGCGAAAATCCGATTCACAAGCGTTTTTCATAATTGCAAGGAGCAGCTTATATAAATGTATCGTCTAGAAATTGAAGCCTCGGCTACTTTCCGTTAATTTGTGTTAATGCAAACATTATGACCACAGAGCTCAACGAATAACCAGCGGCAAACGAGAAAAGGTTATGAGCTTTCAGTAAATACATAAAAACATCAAAAGGGGTTTTTTCGATACAAGATAAATGTCGTACACACATTTTCTGCCGGGGACTTCCATCGACCTTTGTTTCACCACAGATCAATAGTACAACCCAAACTCAATAGTACAACCCAAATTCAAACAGCATAACCCAAACTCAAACCGCAGAATTAAATCAAACCAAATCAAAAGATAAATCAAATCAAATCAAAAGATAAATCAAACCAAATCAAAAGATACAGAAGATACAAAACATTCAAATATATCTTTGTGTCACAATCCTGTCTCTTTGAAATAATTTCAACGGCATTTGTCACATAGTCCACTTCCACCTTCCTATTTGGTGTTTATATGTATTGTGACGAGCGCAGTACCCAGCTTCGACCTGCCGGAACAAATAAAAGGCGAACGGCTTCAGGTACAAACAAATAGACAAAAGAGCCAATTGGCGGTAAGAGCTCATTGCCATAATACCCACATGAACGTCATCAAACGCGCTAAGGAAATCCGTTCCATCTCACTTTCTGATCCTTTCGATTTCTAGGCTGCATTGGGTAATTTCTGATAGAAACTGTATAGGTGCCCCGAAACAGTTCCTTATCAGGCGGCGCGGGTCCTGCACACGAAATTGGTCTCCCCCCCCCCCCCATCCATATAAATACCCCAGGATTTTCCCATCGAAATCAGGACCGTAGTTCTAGAAATCCTCTTTTTTAGAAAACAACTTTTTCGAAATCCCGCATCGCAGTATTTCGAATTCCCTGTCCGTAAATCCTTTTCTCGTCTGTTGCAAACTCTGATTCTTGTAGCTGCTTTTTGCAATTCGAAGCCCTCTTCTTATCGCAACTGGAACTGTTATCTGACTCACCTTTGAAACACACTTCAAACGGTTACGCTATTACACAAAAAACGAGCCCCCTTTCTGCCCAACCCAAACCCAAGCTTATTTTTCTTTTGAGTATGATCAATCATGTTTTCCGTTATGCAAGAAGACCATGAATCTGCTTTCAAGCGAAAACCGCGACTGCTTCAGTCTCAGGGCGGCAGTTATGGATGTAATCCTGGCCCCCTGAGACTGATTCTTTTCGACAACAACAACAACAACAACAACAGCAGCAATATCAATGACAATAACAATACCAAAATTGAAAGAAGTACCGGCAACAAATTGCAAAATATCTCCACGTCTCCCGTGCTGATCCTGGACTATCACCGTGTGGCCAAGACTCTCGCATTGGCATTTGATAAGGACCCATTTTGTAACTATGTCCTCAATACCCACATATCGTATCCCGCTAGTGAAAAGAAGGCTATTCGTAGAAAGGAAGAACTTATGTTGTCTTTTTTCGAATACTATGTTTACGAGTGTATGTCACTTGGTGGATTGGTCGTTGTCATCAAAGACAACAATTTGGAGCTGGACCTCATTCAACAAAGATTGAAACCCCTGGCTTTGTCGCGTGTTCCTTTCTTAGGTGTCGCATGTTGGAATAAATTGGTTTATGACATTGATGAGGAGTGTTTCGACTATCCTCACTCGTTACCATCGTTCGCCAACATGCACCCAACGTTTCTTAAGTTCAACTTGTTCAAATCTTTGGCGAGATGTCGTCAGAAGGTACTGAGATGTGTCACTAGTCAATTGGAGAATGAACGTGACTCTGTTTTGGAGGGAATGCTTGCATCCGGCTCCTCTATCACGAAGAATGACCCAATCTGGTACTTAAGTGATATCGGTATCCTTCCCTCAATGCAGGGTCAAGGTTTGGCCAAGAAGCTTATGAACCATTGTTTGGAGAATTACATGCTTGATCACTGGTGTTATTTAGAGTCGTCCAACCAGGCTAACCGTGCGTTTTACGAGAAGATGGGCTGGACCTTAATGAATACGTTCGAGGTAGATGAGGAGATGAGCGAGGGATCTTCAGATGAAGGTGAATTAAGTTCTCTGCCTCCAAAGTCTCGTCGAGGTTCCTTCGGTCTGTCGCGAAGGAAACCTACTCCTCCTCCACATGAGCCGTTATTCATGGACTCTTTTGTTTTACGCCCCACTAGAGGCGCCTAAACCGAGACGGCTGACTGCACCAGTCTTCATGATGTAATTTTTCAACAAAATGCATAGAGTTTCTATTTTTTTTTAACCAACTTCTTTTCTGGGACTCGAAGATTGGATGCATATATTATCAATAAATTTTTTTTCAACAACCATTCTGTGCTCTTGAGAGTTGTAAAACTAAGCGTGTTAATGAAGACGTATATTCAATACAAACGGAATTAAGAGCCATTCCACACTTGATTATTCTACAAATTAAGCTGTCTCCTCATTAATTCGTTGTTTCTTTCTCTTAAGAAATGCGCACTGTGTTCATGCGGCCGCCGTTATCCGACCCCACTTACTTATAAGAGGTGTTTGATAATTGTAATATGCAGTCTCAACCGTTTAATTTTTGTTTCAGAAAAGACACTACTACCATTAAGCACCAGGAAGTAGACAAGAAACGATTCCAAGTGATCATAGATCCCCATTCACGAAATTTCATAATCTTCTTTAATTAAGTATCAATTTGTCATCCTCGCTCGGAATATCCCTCCGCTTTCTTTTTTGCCTCTTAGATTAACCTGCATACAATGCCTTGTCATTTCAACCTCAATGCCGGTAGTACCTTCCCTTTACGAGTTTCATATGTAAATCTGCCACCTTGTTTCGCGGTGTATTACCCACGAGGGACAAATCAACACCAACTACACCGACGACGAAGATATATAAATACTGAGCTGTGAGCACGTTTCTTGCTGCCAACTATCTTTTTACAACCGCCAATTCAATAATTACCAATTTCTGTTTATTCAAATAAAAACATGTCTGGTATGTAATCATGCGATGATCATCACGCTCTCTAATACTTCAATTCACTTTCTCCACTCTTAAGACAGATCAATATTGAGTTAAGTCTCTCAATACGTCAATGGACTGTAATTTGTGAGAACAAACTCATAGCGCCGACCGGATTGAAGCGAACTGGATGACAAGCTGATTGGACTAGCGAACTTTGCTCTTCTTTAAGATGTTCCCAACTTGTCCAAGAGCTCTGATACTTGGCCATGGCATAAGCTTGGCCTCCAAACATAATTGTCATATAAATACAAATCTCATTTAATACTAACCTCAGTCGAATACAAATATCACCCATCTAAGAAAGCCGCCATCATCACAGCTCCATTCTCTGGAGGTCAAGGCAAGGGCGGAGTTGAACTCGGGCCTGAATACATTTTGAAACATGGTTTCAAGGAGCAACTTGAGGAATTGGGCTGGGACACCTCCGTCGAGAACCCATTGGAAGGTAAGGATTTGGAATCTGGTAAATCTGACGTGAAAGATGCCTACAATATCAAGAATGCTTCCCTTGTTAACGAATGTAACAAGCTGATCTTTGCCGCTTGTATTAAAGCCAGAAAGGAAAATAAGCTTCCCGTCACAATTGGTGGAGATCATTCTATTGGTACCGCCACTTTGGCTGCCGCTTTGGAGGTTGATCCTGACACCTGTATTCTCTGGATAGATGCTCATGCCGACATCAACACTCCTCAAAGTACCGACTCTGGTAACTTGCATGGTTGTCCTGTTTCATTCCTTATGGGAATTGAAAAGGAGACATACCCTCCTGAATTCGACTGGATTCCAGCCAAGTTGAAGAACAACAAGATTGCATACATTGGTTTGAGAGATGTTGACGCTGGAGAAAAGAGAATCTTGCGTGAAAACATTATCCCAGCTTTCACCATGTACCACGTCGACAAATATGGTATTGGCAAGGTCGTTGATATGGCTTTGGATGCCGTTAATCCAGAACGTAAGTTCCCAATTCATATGTCTTACGATGTTGATGCCATTGACCCATCATTTGTCCCAGCCACTGGAACTCGTGTCGAGGGAGGTTTGACTTTGAGAGAGGGTTTGTTCATTGCTGAAGAGATTGCGCAAACAGGTCTTTTGTCATCTTTAGACATTGTCGAGACCAACCCATTGTTGGCTGAGAATGAAACACATGTCTTGGACACTGTCAGTGCCGCCTGTGCTATTGGTCGCTGTGCTCTTGGTCAGACTTTGTTGTAGAGGCTCAATTGGGAATATGGGAAAACGAATCTTTGGGAATATAGAACATAAAATAATATTTACAATTTTAGAGTGTAATTTATCAAGTTACAGTAGCAGATGAGGTCTGATGCGGCTTAAACGATCGGTATCAAAAGGAAAGAGTGTCATTGATCCCATCAGAGAATCATTCAAATATATATATATATAATTGGATTCTTGTTCTTGAAGAATAAAAAAAATCAAAAAAAAAAAAAAATTAAAAGGTATTGTATCAGTGTTATCAAACAATTCTTAACAATTGGGAGGGTCCAATCTGCAGTCCACGTTTCATATTTCCAAAAGGGAAAACGTGCTGCTTCCACGTGTAGGCAATACCCAATAATATTTAAGGAGGCAATAAGGGTTGCGAGTCATGAAAAAATAATATTGAATAATCTTGCGGATCTTTTTTCTTTTATTTTATGCCATACATGTGTGTTTGAAGATAGGCTTAATTAGGCACTAGCCCATATGACATGGCTATATCCACTGAGAGTCTGAGTTATAATGGGTACAATTATTGATAAGTTTAACTTTAATCAATAGAAACTTCAATGAACAATTAAATTAGTTGAGCTTCTTGTTTATATTTAATTTTATTTCCTTATTTATTTTGTCTTCCGTGGTTTTTCCCATATTCTAAACACAACCCCAGGCTTCGGCCCGATCTGTATATGGCCGGCACGAACGGCTTACTACCAAAGTATTAATATAAGTACCACGGTGTATCCGACTTGTGCTTTTTTTTGAAACAAAGAATTTATATTCTGGTAATTGGTTCCTTCTTTTTCAAGCCGAATAGGAAATTAGTGTATCTCTCACTTGATCAACTTCAGACCTTTCTTAGATTGTCCTATCAGTCCTTATTCATCACAGGTGTCATCAATTGGATCTCTGAGTTAACAAATCGACCCAGCTACAAGCTTTGGTGCCTTCTTGCTAGAAGATTACTCATATACTTTGGATTTAAGGCATCCATTTGGATTTGGTTTCTGACTTTATTGAACATTTATACACTCATTCCATTGGCACAACAAGACAAGAAGAGAAATGAAGTTTGGTAAAACGTTTGTCTCCCACCAGATCCCGGAGTGGTCAACTTACTACATGGATTATAAGCATTTGAAGAAAATTATAAAAACCATCGATACATTCATAAACTATCACTCGTTCCTGCCACTAGAACTCCCCGAGTTGATTTCGTCAGTGTTATCTCAATTCTTCTTCACTTTGGACAGAGATATTGAAAAAGTGTCCAATTTCTACAATGTGAAATTCCAAGAGTATTCAAGACGTACTGAGCGTATTACACACGTTTTAGGCTACTCCAACGGTAAAATTACTCTTCAAGTCGATACAACAGATGAATTGGATGAAGTAGTGTCGATCTTGCTAGAATTACGTACAATTTACCGTAATTTGAAGTGGTTTGGTGAACTCAATCACAAGGGCTTCATTAAAATTTTGAAAAAACTCGATAAGAAGCTTCTCTACCTTACGCAGCTAGCCACTGATCAACTCAGGCACGATTTACCTCCAGGCTCTGAGATTCCGGCTGTCAATTTGCCTAGTGACAATAAGGAATCCTATTTGACCACTAGAGTTGAGGCCTTATCGTTTGCCAACGGTGCTGACCTTTTGGAAGGATTAAGCACAATTAACAACATTCTCAACCAGCTTGGTGACCAACAAATGCGCCAGCAATTCGTCACAAGCGACATTTCCAAAACTACCTCTGATGTGAACATGTTGAAAATTGGAAACAACAGAAAGTACTCGTTCGACAAGGATTCTTTGCAAAGCTACTATGACCTTATTCATCAAAATAATGCTAAGCAACTCATTTCCGACTTAGGCGAGTTGTCTGAGGAGGAAGTTCTGTTGAAATTGTACCTTTCGTTGTTGAATAAGGCCACTTTGCTCAACTCTGATGAATGCATCAACGTTTTATTCGATCGTATTTTGTTAGAGGGTAGCGCAGAGGGCGCCTCATCTAATCCTTTGGCTGACCCATTTGACATAAGCGGTCGTAACTTTTTTCATCAGCATGTTGTTTCGTTGGGAAAGAAACAGGTGTCGAAGGAGCAGAATCTGGTTGTTCCTGGCGAATCTTCCGAGCTTAGTCGTTTATATGGAAATAAGAGCGGTCCTGATGGGATTCAGCTTGCTCCAGTCCCAATTGATGGCCTTTTACATGTTCTTGACAAGTTGGTAAATCAACCCGAACTTCAACGCTGTCTCATGGCCAAGGACAGCTACATGCGTACTCCATTGCATTATGCGGCACAATATGGTATTAAAGACGTTTGTAGAGTTTTGCTTGAGCATTTGTCCCGCTGGGAGTTGGTCGACTTAAAGGTTTCTATAGACTGCGTCAATTTTTGGGGTGATCAAGAGGGTCTCACACCCCTTCATCTTGCCGTAATCGGTAAGCATCCAAAAACTTGTTACAACTTGCTCCAATGGTCACACAACCGCCTTACGTGTCCCAACTTGCTTTTATTGGCGGCGCGCTTAGGATGTCAAGAGATTGCAAAAGACTTCCTTGATGCAGGCGTAGTTGGCGTCAATTATACAGATTCGGAAAACAATGACGAGACTGCTTTATACATTGCCTCTAAACTGAACTTTTTGGAATTGGTATCCTACTTATTACAACAGGGAGCTGACCCTGAGCTAGGCGAAAATGTCTTTGGATGGACTCCAGTCTTCGTAGCAGCCGCTGAAGGTTATGAAGCAATTGTCAAAATCCTTCTCGATGCCAAATCCCAATACAATATGGTCGACTATTCTGGCTGGTTGCCCATGGAACATGCCTCTTTGAGGGGTCATTTGGATGTAGCTGACATGCTAGCACCCGAGGACACCGATTTGTTATTGTACAACATTGATGATCCAACCAAGAATGCTCCTCGTGTTCCTAACCCGCTGTCCCGCAATGCTTCTGCCACCAACTCCCCATTTTTAAATCCAACTAGTGAGGAAATGCTCCTTTCAACTTCTTCAATTGATAAGCTTCCTGAACAAAACCGAAATGCTGTCAATGAAGTTTATAGGCAATTCAAACAACTCGACAATGGCTCATCGTCATCGATCAATGTCATTCCGCCGGATTCTTCTCCAAATGAGGGTTTCACAATTCTGCCAAGAAATAGTTCTCGATCCAGATCTCCAGTGAACCGTCGTAAAATGAAGCCCATCAAATCTTTCGGTCACAGATACTTGAACAAAGATGAACGATTGATTTTAATTACTCTAGGAACCACAGATTTGCGCGATAAACTGGCCGCTATTGATTTAAACAAGATCTCTATGTCACAAAGCTTTTTCACCGAACTTGACACAGCGCTTTCGCTTGTAATTACTTGCCAGCATAAAGCCACTAACAAGCCTGTAGAGGCTCCCGTTGTTGTTGATTTGCCTTTGGAAGATCAGCATGGAAGCGCCATGGATCCTATAACTTTCAAGTTGACTAACGACGTGGACGCTGCGGATATGAATGTCACATTTGATATTGTTCCAACCTATCAGTATCCCATCGAAACTCGGAATCATTCGGATGTCCGCATCTTGGGCCGTGGTGTGGCTATGCTCGACTCCATTCATCCAAATGTAGGCCAACATATGCGCTCCTTGCACAACAGGGTATCTGTGCCAATTGTGAAGCAAGATAGTCTTGAAATTTTGGGAAACATCAAGTTTGAGTTTTTGTGTGTCACTCCCTTCACCCACCCACAAATGTCCTTGGCCAGATCCGACACGTATTGGAAGCAACTTGTCTCCACACGCGTAATTGGACATCGTGGCTTGGGAAAAAACATGAGCAACAGAAATTCTTTGCAATTAGGTGAAAACACAGTCGAGCTGTTCATTGCAGCAGCCTCCTTGGGAGCCTGTTACGTGGAGTTTGATGTTCAACTTACTAAGGACCACGTACCTGTAATTTATCATGACTTTTTAGTAGCTGAGACTGGTGGAGATATTCCAATGCACATGTTGACGGCAGAGCAATTCTTGAACCTTTCCGACCAACAAAATGGAAAGATCAGTACGAATCACAACGAGAAATATAGCAAGAGCTTTGCGGTAGATGACGAGCTCTTAGGCAAATACAATCGACCACGGCTGATGTCTTCATACCCCTCAGCTCCAAGTATGTCTCTGACTCTTGAAGATGTGGAACTTGAGAGAGAGTTCCAGGATCAGGTTTCGCGCCGTATGAAGCTTACTAAGACTTGGAAGGAAAAGGGTTTCAAGGGAAATGCTCGTGGTTTATCTATCGCGTCGAACTTTGTCACTTTGAAGGAGCTTTTTAAGAGATTGCCTAAGAATGTTGGTTTTAACATGGAAATTAAGTACCCCATGCTTGACGAAGCTCAACATGAAAGCATGGGCGACATTGCATTCGACATGAACTTCTACGTTGATTGCATCTTGAAGGTTGTCTATGACGAAAATACTTCTGGGCGTGATATTCTTTTCTCGTCTTTCCACCCAGATATCTGTGCTATTCTTTCGTTAAAACAACCAACAATGCCGATCTTATTTTTAACAGAGGCCGGAACTACGTTAATGGCTGATATTAGAGCATCTTCTCTTCAAAATGCCATTCGCTTTGCCAAAAAATGGAACTTACTTGGTCTTGTGAGTGCTGCTGCCACTCTTGTAAAGACTCCGCGTCTTGCGCAAGTGGTTAAAAGCTCGGGTTTGGTCTGTGTCACGTACGGTGTACAAAACAACGACCCTGAGTCATGTAAAATTCAAATGAAAGCTGGTGTCGATGCTGTGATTGCTGATTCAGTGTTGGCAGTCAGAGAAGGCTTAAGAGTCGATGAGGGAAGAGAAAGGATAGCCAATCTCGTCTAAATACATTATTAGACTTATAGAATATACTTCATTACGAACGGACTGATTTACTTACGAGGATAAAACGTAGACGTTATTTAGGTTAGATCATCTGTGAAACCCCAGTCTTAGGTTTTGGAACACTCTCCTATAAAATAAATTCTACAGTAAGAAATTAATTTGAATTTAATTCAGGCTTGTGATTCCCGGAGCTTTATGTCCGAAATCAATTTGTTGTTAATGATTGTAGCCTCAACCATCATATTAGCTTACCCCAGATTCCAAAACAAGATTTCACCTTTACTCCCCAAAAAGGAAATGTCGGACCAAAATGAATCCCAAAGGTTCCCTTTGAACTCCAGCTCAGCTCATGAACCCAATTCAATTGGAATCTCCGCTTTACAGATCAACAAGGCTAGGGAGATGGTCAACCTCCATACCCGAGATCGGAGACCAAACCTTCTGACCACCACCTCTGATCTCCACTCTAGAATAGCAGCCCAAAAGAAGCTACAGCAACCAGAAATAAGATCCTCACGAGAGGCTAATACGTCTTTTGTTGCGCCTCAATCGCTGTTTCTGTCACAACTGACGGCTCCTTCTCGGGTTCAGGTGCCCGCCAGAAATCACACTGGTCAATGTAAAAATCCACAATGCGCAGGCTGTGGAACCGTAATTATTCCACTGCCAAAAGCTTCTTTTCCTTTTCATGAGAAGCCATCTATAACAGTGAATGACTGGAGTATATATACGGTAAAAGGGCCCATTTGTCTGTCGGAAGAATTAGACCATTTAAACGATACAAGATACGACTTCCCACTTCCAGAAATGATCTTTGGTAATAATTGTGTTCGCTTGGTTCATGATCCAACTGGTGGGGTAATTGAATTCAATACGCTTGATGCATTAGATTCTTTGGCAAACAAAGCAGATTTCAAGGTCGCATACTATAAGGAATGGCTAAGCACACGCCCAAAAGCGCAATCTTCCGAAGATGCAAATCAATCGGTTAGAAGTGAAGCGGATCTGGCGGGCTTGCAGTTATCTACCTCGGAGCTTGATTGTCTGACTCCAGACTTAGAACTGGTAAA
The DNA here is from genome assembly GCA_030569455.1 of Australozyma saccharicola. Classification (NCBI taxonomy): domain Eukaryota; kingdom Fungi; phylum Ascomycota; class Pichiomycetes; order Serinales; family Metschnikowiaceae; genus Australozyma; species Australozyma saccharicola. Next base: position 312,081 of record JAJMKW010000001.1, read on the forward strand.
ACCATATGACTGGACTTACTCGACCAACTACAAAGGAACAATTAGCAATCTTCAATTTATTGAATCGCACGAGGAAATCCCGATTGACAGGCTTCTTCGACAAGACCCTATCCTATTCTTTGATGAGTCTGTATTGTTTGAAGATGAGCTCGGCGATAACGGCATTACTATTCTTTCTACTAAGATACGTGTCATGCATACCTGTCTACTTCTTCTATGTAGATTGTTCATGCGTGTGGACGATGTGGCTTTTCGTATAAGAGATACCAGAGTATTCATTGATTTGGAAAAAAACACTGTGATAAGAGAATATAAAATGCAGCAGGAACTGTTTGAGGAAGTTTTGAAAAAGGTAAGCGGACGAACTTCAGACCCAAAAAAGCTATTTAGAGATTCAAATTGGGTATCGCAAAGCATTCCAGTCCTCAAAAGAGAGCTTGAGACCATGGTTTTTGAAGAATCAACGAAATAATTTTATAACTTTATAGTGTTGTCATGTTTACTAACTTAAAGACAATTTATTAAACTTGGAAGAATTCATTTATTGATTTTAACATAGGATGCTGAGATAAAGCGTAGCTACAAATGTTCATTTGTATCATTACTCCAAACAACTGGTTAAATGCAAATCAATACATTTTTTTTCTCCGTTTAAATTTCTTCTTTTTCATAAGTAAAACAATTGATTTCACTCGGTCTTCTATTTTATCAACTCTTTGCAACCATAATCCGCACCCATACTTCCCTGCATCCACACAAGAATTTTTCAACCACTAGTGACTTGAATATGTTCTCTAAAGTGGCCAGGCTGAGCAGAATCAACTGCGGGTCTCAGATTAACAGGTCTATTCGTTCTCTCCATGATGTGCCTGTATTGAAAAAGCATGAACAGTATGCGCAGAATGGTATCCCAGGCTTGTACTCCGCCAACGGTTACAACAGTGCTTGGTCTGAATACCAAAAGTACCTTACTACTAATCTCACATTGAAGACAAATGGTACGAAGCACGAAACCCGCTCACCATTTCAAATTGTCTTGCTGACAAGCAAAAACGGTTTGGAACAAAGCATCTTCCACTACGCTTCACAAGCGCACAACAACCATCTCTTCTTCGAGCTGCTTACAGACAGTGCTGCTGCTTCCCAAACACAGCCCTCTCGTTTCCTCTTGGAGCGTTTAGCTGATGAGAATATCGAGGGTCTTGACGCTCTCAAAAGCAAGATAATAGAGGCTGCCAACAGCCTTACTGGACAAGGATGGGTTTTTCTTGTCGAAACGGGCGAGAAAGCATGTAAAGTTATTGCTAGCAATAACGATGGTACCCCATATTACTTTGGTAGATCGCTGACTTTGGACTTGAACCGTGGCATATCTGAGGAGACCTATGACAAGTACGAAGCTCTCAAGCAGCAGGCCAAAAACAAGGAGCTTGACTTCACTCTTCCACTTTTAGCAATTAATGTTTGGGATGTTGCTTTCTGGGCCGATTACGGAATGAACGGAAAGGAGGAGTATTTAAAGAATGTTGTTAACAGCATTAATTGGGATGTTGTTAACCAAAGAAGATTCCAAATTTAGTGTATATAGAAACCACCAATAAAAGCAAAGGATAAAGTCATTGCAATTCACAGTTCAAAGGTCATAATTGGATTATAAGCTTAATTAAGAGGTATGAATGAGTGTGATATTTTTGTCTTATGATTGTCTCAAGAATCGACCTTAAAAATTGAGGTATCTAACAGTAATAATTCTTCAACACTGAGATAATCAGCGTTTGCGAGAGCCAGTAACTCCGGTAGATTATCTGACACATCTTGACACTTTTCAATGATTTCCCTTAAGGACGTATCATTGTACCAATTGGAAGGATGGCAAAGGACGAGCCTGGGTAGCAAATCGCAAAGAACATGAATCCTTCCCAATTGTTTATGCAAGCTTTTACAGGCTTTCCTGAGTATTTTTGTGTATTGTTCACTCTGAACCGCTGATTGAGCTTCTACTTGCTTTTGCAAAAGCGCAATTTCTTGTATATTTGCATTTATCGTGTCAGTCTTTTCTTTCAAATCAACAAAAATCATTGTTTCAATTTGAGCGAGCATCAGCAGCTTCTTATCCAATAAATCTACACTTTGGTGGTATTCACCGATTAATCTCTTGATGTTCGCAGGATGCTCGTTATAGCGAGAGTAAAGCTTTTTCAAATTGTTTAATACAAGACATTCAGACTCTGTCAATGATGCGTTATCTACGTGAATGGCTCGTAGTATTGGTAATGCAATGGGAAGAAAGTCCCCTAGTAGTGCCTGCCTCTTCACCTTCTCCAGATGTTGCACAAGAAACGATTCAATTTCGGTTTCGGATTTATCTTCAAAGTATTCGTTGCTAGTCAATTCTTGGTATAGTATATCGATTTCCGCACTGTCTAACTCGTTCAATTCCTTTAATCTATTAAGGTACACTAACTCGTCAAGGCGCGAGGCAAGCAAGCCATTTAATTGATAATATTCCTTCTCTAGTTCCAGCTCAGATGGTTCCTTGGGCCTACATGTCCATGGAGGTAGTTCGATCTTATGTTCGAGGGTATGCGGTAGAGTTTCATTGGTAGTGTTCTCAGTAGTCATTTTGAAGACTTAGTTATAACTTCTGCGTGTCTGAAATAATGTCACAGTTGCTGGTGCTATGATGGGATATAAGATTATTCGATTACCATTGGCTTTTGGTGGGTATCAGCAATTTTTGGGAGTAATCAGCTCAATGCTAGTAAAGAGTGGTTGCAAATCGGTACGGAGAAAACATCCAAAGAAAAAAATTGTCACACTAAACTCTTTAAATATTTTTCGATTTTATACAGTTATCTATTTGAGATTGATAGGGCATAAAGGTCTTCCTAATAATTTTTGCTTCTGTTTCGACTAATTTGACTCTAAGTCGTCAATATTGAGCAAGTACATGATTATAAGTAAAGAAAATGTTTAATAATTTGAAAAAGATTTCTGATCATCATGTGAATGAGTATTTTAGTATATTTCTGTCCCGCCAAAGACAAGATTCACAAATTAGAGCCTGATCGATCCCGACAAGATGAACCTAATCTCAATCAATAAAATAAAAAACAAATGATTTATTTAATTCTTTTAGTCTTTTACTTGTTTCTCTTAATCAATTTACATAATTTCGTTGGGGCATATACTGTGGAGGTTTACAATACAACTCAGCAGTACACACCCTATAGTACTTACGAAACGCAAGAGGTTCCTTCCAAAGCATCTCAAGACTTCGTTGTTATTGTATTGAAAAGAGTTCTTGTCTTTTTCGTCCAGGCTTTTCCGTCAGATACATTTTTTCTCGGCTTTTTTGTCCAATTGAGACAATATTTCACTCCAAGCATACCTCTAATACTCGAAACTCTTGCCATCGTTTAACAAATCTCACAGGATTTTTTAAGATCGGGTATTGTTCAATCAAAGTCTCTCTTTCTATCCTTCACGCTCTCCTTATCTTGCTACAATGGTCGCCTCGACGAAACAAAGATACCAAAGATTACTCTCGACTGGTGTCTTTGTCAAATACAGTCCTGAGAGACTTGATCAGCTTCATGGAGAGGTCCGTCTCTTTCTTGAGACTTATTCGAGTGCTCTTGATGCCTCCGATCTTTTTGACATCTATGAACTTCAATTCTTCCTCCTGCTCTTCACTCATCGTGACGTTGAGGCAAAGCTGTATTTAGACAGATTCAATGATCAGTTCGGCAACAAAAAGTCTCAAAAGCTTGCAATTATGCGTTCGATGTACTATGAAGCCATCGGTGAAAATGACATGGCTTCAAAGATGTTGCAAGATGACCCAGATGAGCTCCGTTCTTCTCGTAGATTAATGACCTTGTCACGCAGAAAAGAAGACGGTCTGGATGACACAGCTGGATACATTAAGAGCTTGAATTTCTATTTATCTCTCCAAGCTTGCGATTCTTTAGCGTGGGCAGAGCTAGGAGATGTATACCATTCTGTAGGCGAGTATGAGAAGGCAGTTTACTGTTTCAAAGAGGTTCTTTTGCAGGAGCCGAGCGCATACAACATTTTTTATAAAGCTGGAATGAGTTTATACTACCAACACTTGGCAATCACCGCCGAAAAGTTGAGCCGAAAGGACATACTTCTGAGGGCATTGCCAGTCTTGGAACATTCAAGAGACTGTTTTCTCCGTTCAGTCGAAATCAGCGAATCATATGTCAAGGGATGGGTTGGTGCTTACATTTTGACAAGCTGCGAGTACCTCGATCAGCTCCTGAAGGACAAGGCATCCTCTGGTGTGGCAACCATCGAGAAGTTTCTCATTGAAGCCGAAAAAATTAGAAATTTGAGTAAATCTCAGGTCAAGAAGCTTGAGCATCTTGATACCGATGAAGAATTCGAAGCTTTCTTGAGAAGCTGACCTTCAAAGAACCATCTTTACCTCAAATGATGAAATCAATCAGAAAACCAATAAATACCGCTCATGTGGGATTTCTCTTCATGAAAGGTCTACTAAGTCTACAAAACAATTAAGCGCAGCACATATTTATTCAGTATGTCCCAACTATAAATCTACTGTGCCTACTGGATTGCCAATACATTGGTACTGTCAGTAATTGGCGGTTGTGGATACAAAAAGAACAACAAATGGTCAATTATTTTCCACAAGTACAAGCTTCACCGCATTTGCAGGAATCACAGGTGCATTCAGGGTCTTGATAGTCAAACATATTAATCTTAGGGAGTTGTCGAAAACCTGGGGTAAGCATGATGCCATGGATTTATACCCCAAAAACACCCGTACACCTTTTAATTTCATTATCAATTCCCCGCTTAATTTCAAAAGTATCGCTATAAGTATTGATTTTATTTTTTCAAAACGATACATAGAGGTTATTTTAAACGAATATACAATTTCTATCTATTTCTTTTATTATTATAGGACTAATGGGGTGCCAATGGCACTCCCGATGCAACAAAATATCGGTGGTTTAAATGAGGAGTATCTAAAATTCTAAACAGCTAAAATTCACCCTTTTCGTGAATATCGTCACGGGCTAAGACATCTTCCAAGATACCAGCAGAAGCGGCAATCAAACCCAAGAATGGTCTAGATGGGTCCAATACCTTGGAACAGTATTCTGGGTGGTACTGAGTACCAACGAAAAACTTATGGTCCTTGATCTCAACAATTTCCATTCTCTTCTCGGATTCGTCTTTACCAATAAACTTCAAACCGTGAGCCTCGATTTGGTCTATGAGTCTAGGGTTGACCTCGTATCTGTGTCTGTGTCTTTCCAAGACAGATTCAGCGCCGCCGTACAATTGTCTTAACTTGGACCATTCAGAGTCGGCAACGAACTTAGTAGAGTGGATACCAAGTCTCATGGTACCACCAAGGTTAACTTGATCAACATCTGGCATGTAAACGACAGCAGATGTAGCCTCGTCGGCGTCTGGGAAGAACTCCATAGAAGAGGTTTTCTCCATACCCAAAACAGATCTAGCAAACTCGATAACAGCAACCTGCAAACCCAAACAAACACCCAAGTAAGGAACGTTGTTTTCTCTGGCGTAGTTGGCAGCAGCGATCATACCCTCGATACCTCTGGAACCGAATCCACCTGGAACGAGAATACCATCGGCCTGGCAAACCAAATGCCAAGCTCTGTGGTAGTCTCCCAAGTTAGATTCTTTAGTCTCTAATTCCAAATCAGATGACTCGACCCACTCAATCTTCAACTTACGGTAACATCTCATGGCGGAGTGCTCCAAAGCTTTAATGACAGACAAGTAGGAATCCTTCAAGTTGGTGTACTTACCAACAAGGGCGATGGTTACGGTCTCAATGGCTCTGTCGTGAGCAGAAGTCAAAGTTCTCCAAGAGTTCATCAAACGTTCACCCTTCTCACGTGCTTCTTTGTTCAACAAAGAAGTGTCTAAGTTGAGCTTCTTAGCCAAGAAACGCATCATCTTTTGCTCTTGCAACAACAATGGAACGTGGTAAGTGGAGTTGACATCTCTAATGGCAATGACCTGGTCTGGTCCAACGTGACAGAACATTCCAATTTTTTGAACAGTTGCTGGTTCCAATTCCTCGGAACATCTGCAGGCAATCATGTCTGGTGTCAAACCCAAAGAACGCAAGTCTTTAATGGCGGCTTGAGTAGGCTTGGTTTTTTGCTCACCGTGGATTACCAAGACGAGGGAGACGTGAATCAATGCAAAACTCTCGACTCTAAATTGGAACTGTCTCAAGGCCTCAACGAAAGGAGCACTCTCAATATCTCCTACAGTACCACCAAGCTCGATGATACAAACCTCTGGTTCCAAACCAGATTCATCGACAGGGATCTTGGCAACTCTTTCAATCCAGGTTTGGATGGCATCGGTGATGTGAGGGACAACTTGCACTGTCTTACCCAAGTAGTCACCTTTTCTCTCCTTCTCAATAACATGAGAGTAAATCTTACCAGTGGTAATGTTATGGTCCTTGGTCAAAGTAATGTTCAAGTATCTCTCGTAATTACCCAAGTCCAAGTCAACCTCACCACCATCGTTCAAGACGAAACACTCACCATGCTCCAAGGGAGACATGGTACCAGCATCAATGTTCATGTAAGGGTCAATCTTGATTGAAGTGACACGGTAACCCAAGGTCTTGAACAACAAACCAGTCGAAGAGGCCAAAACACCCTTACCGATACCGGAAATGACACCTCCAGAGACGACGACGTACTTCATTATTGCGCGATGAGTTATCAGAAGAACTGATTTGAAGGAGTAGAGAAGCTAGGAAAGCAAGGGGAAAAAGGAGTTAAATATATGGGATGTGTTAGACTTTCTATGAGTCAAACAGTGCTGTACTAATAAAACGGCTGTGCTGTTCCAAAGTACTATGGCCCTCTTAAGGAGAATTAAGCGGGAAGGACAGAAGCTGTATAACTAAAAAATCTTTAGGTGGAGGGAAGAGCCAGGTGGTTTGTGTGCAGGTACGGGAAGAGGGACCCTTTACGTGGGGATATGTATTATGACCATTATTTGTTAGGAAAAATTAAAATTACAATTGGTTAGTGTATGTTTTTCTGTTGAAATTTTGGAATTGAATAATATGGAGAAAACGCTTGTAGACTAGCTTGGTAGTTACTTTGACTAATTGAGATAATGAAACTACCATCACAGCCATGAATGTCGAGAAGATTAGTAAAATTTGGAACATTAATATTGAATGAAGAAATAATGAACAATATTCTCAAAGCTTATGAAATTTCTAAGACTGATTGAAAAAAACTAGGGTGCTCTGCGCTACCACGTTAGTTGTAGATGTTTGCAGTCAAATTGCAAAGACACAAACTATTCTTAAAAGAATTCTGTTTGCCTCGTATACACCTTTGTTTGTGTTTACCAGAAACAAAGGTACCTTTTTGGGCCGAATGTTGATTTTTGCCGGGGTGGAGGAAGAGATGTCTCCCATTACCATGGCGAAGTAATGAATTTGGTTTTAATACTATGAGTGACTTGCACCTCAATCAAGTTCAAATTATTTAAATAAGATTCTAAATCATGTCCTGACATGCTTCAACAACTGCGGTTCGCTTCGTTGTCTTAACGCCTATACAATCTTTACACCCTCCATTTTCCCCAGCCCATCGTCCGATCGAAGTACTTGAGCCTTGCCTTGTTTCACAAGAACTTCAACTACACGAGTGAGAAGGTTGTAATCGAGGTTACGGAAGTTCTCGTCCACCGATGCCTCGTCGGGCAGTGTCAATTCGTAGACAGTAAGAACAGACCCCAATTGTCCTGTCTTGTCTACGTGCTCATAAAGCATGCGTGCCCATTCGTCTGCTGTGCGCCAAAAAATCAAAATGCCCGCATCTCGTTGCTTTGGATTCACATAGGCTCCACGCTCAAGCTTATGAATTAGATGATTGAAGATGGCCTGACGAAACTCAGCAGGAGCGCTGCGTTCAATGGTTTTATTTTCGAATATCGTCAGAACGGCTTCATCTCCCTGTTGTGACATCACAGTTCCTTGTGGCAGAAGACTGAACACTCGATAATGTTCACAGTGGGCTAGAATGAGTGAACACCATTCATTGAGCTGCTTTTCGAGGACTGTGGAATTCTGTTGTTTAGTATAGAATGGTGGGAAGCTGTGGATTTTAGGAAAGGCGAACATCGAGTTCTTCTTTTCGTAGGTGGTTCAATCTACTTGATTAATGAGTAGTCTTGGGCTAATCAAGGTGAGTTAGTAGTAGAATGATATGAGTATGTATTTGCAGCCATGAACAATACTCAACTGCTATATATAATTCGAATGAAAATCAATTCTTTTCTTTTTTTCAAAAAATTGGAGATATTTTAAAATTGTTTTTCGTTTATTTTGCTTTTTAGATGATTATGATTTCTCTATTGAATTTTTAAAACCAGTAAAAAAGTACAAGGAAACCACCAAATTCTTCAAATTTTCAGTGAAACAAAAAAAAGGGTTTAAAAAATTTCATTGAAGTTAAACATCGAGGATAGTCTTTCTATCGATATACTGCTTTTGTATTTGTTTCTGACAAGCGACAGAAGAAGTATTTCCTATTAATGCAATCACAAACAAAAGCAAGATCAAAAATGAACAGAAAAAATTTAAAATCCTCGATTGACTCGATCAATTTCCGAAGGGATTATCCGGGACTATCTCAAAAGTTAAATTGTTTCAAATTGTACCTACACCTCATTCCATAGTATTATTTCTTAAAATATACAAAGACACCGAGAGTTTAAGCCTCAGCCAACTCTCTCAAACGACGGATGGTCGATCTGACAGTGGCAGCAGCAGCAGTGGAGACAGTGTAAGCACCACCGGCAACGGTCTTCTTACAAGACTTACAGTTCCAGATACCAGTAGCACCTCTTTGAACGGTTCTCTTACCACAGAAGGAGCAGTCGTACTTGGCGTGTTGTTGGACCTCCATCTTCTTGGTTTGTCTTCTCAAGGAAGAACCGTATCTGACACCGAACTTACCAGTGATTCCGACCTTCTTAGTTCTCTTAGTCCTGATTGTTAGTATATGAAAATTTTGATACCGATGAGAAGTTGCAATGAGAGTCGTCTGACATGAGCATGAGTAAGAAGTGCAAAGAGAAAAGCATTTTGAGCTAAACTCTGGAATAAGATAGATTGAGTTTTATGTGGTTCTGTTTTCAGGAGGTTTACTATTCGAACTTGTCTTTGTTACCCATGGCATTTGACAATGGACAGTGAAAGCAATGAGAAGAACGAGCTATAATTAGGCACATCTCAATGATTTTGATAATTCCTTTGATTTTTGGATGGTAGTTATACACTTTGGAATGGCTAGCTCTTTTGAAAAAGTTCGTGCTTTGGTGGACTATATCATCGAAAAAGAACCGTTGAAAGGATTTCAAGTAACTGTGATGTGATTCATGGATACATTTGGACTCTATTAACTGACTTCAAGGCGCAATGTGTTTAATTTTAGGGTGAACATACATTTTGCTGTGTTACTAGGGTGTTGAAAAGACTGGTGAAAAACCACTAGGATTTTCTCAGTGGGTACTGAGAAGGGGTAGTGCAGAGCTCGATAAAGCCAGTCACGTGGAGTGTTTGAGAATGAGGGCATGAGCCCTGTGTAAATGGACATCAAGTGCAAAGCAATTTTCTTAAAGAAAAAAATATAAAAGTAATTGGCCTTTTATATTATTATACAGTTATACTGATTCTTACATTGATTTTACTTCTTTAACGGTGTATTGTAGAATGGAAGCGCAGGCTAATTCCTTGACTGTTACAAGGTATAAACACCTAACTAAACACCGTACCTGACTAGACGCTGACCGAATAAAACTTAAAATGTAAATTTTTTCTTATATAGATTACTCTTTTCTTTTTGCTTAAGCATCTAGCGATGGTGTTGCATGCATTGAGAATGGACCGACTCGTTTCTTTTTAAGAAACTTTCGAAAAATCAAGTGGGAAGTAGACAGCTTTTACAAAAAATATTTCTTTTGATTATCTCAATAAATGCGGAATATAATTTTACCTCGCCGCTTCTTTTGTCGCTTCACAACATCATCAAGTCTTTAAACCTTGTATCTCCAGACCTTACAAAAGTTAAACTCATTATGATTTATAAATTCTATCCCTTTAAAAAAAGCGATGGGAATTTATCACGATAAGCTCTTTTCTCTTTTGTCCTTCAAAGTCAACATGTGAGTTTTTATCTCCTTCTTGAGTGGCTGCAAATTGTAATTTCTTTATACTACACCTTCAAAGTCTCTACAACATAATAATCTAGCAGGCTAAATTGTGGCGGCTACGAAATTTCGAAAGCATTAACGATTTAGAGATAAATAGAGCAAAATTTTCTCCTATGTCTTTTTTCTGGCAGTCTCAGAAGCAGCTTTCAGAATCAAGCGGTTCAATATCCAAGCGTTGTGATACAGGTTCGGTAGCAATATCATCTCCTCTAAGACGAATTCACCGCACTGATTTTAACAAAGGCTTGGCACTGTCTCCAATTCCAGCATTTCGTTCGAAGTTTTCCCGAATTGGAGATCTTGCTCCCCAGGAGATCATGAGTTTCCAAAACAGCCATTCTGACTATATTTGTGGAGTTAGAAAACAGGGGCAGATTTGTAAGAACAGCATTTATTGTAAAAAACACCATCTTTGTGAAAGAATCAAAGTTTGTCGCTCCAAGCCCTTAAATGAGCTTATGAGGAGTGAATCAAAAAATCAACGAGTTTTCGCCAAGCGCCGAGAGCTTGCGAAGTCAATTCACAGCTGTAAGTCTTACTGGGCAAACAAAGCCTACCTAGATGACAGAAATGAAACTTGCACACATACAAGCTGCTCGAACAGTCGAAGTGGATCCTGTCAAACTTCTCCAGTCTTGACCGCCGCCTCAGAGGAAGAGGAGGTGCTTGGGTGGAAGGCAACACTGTTGAAAGGTTCCTACTTAAAGAGAATTGCAAAAACGGCAAATGTCAATACGAAAGACTTCTTGGCGTATCTATTCTACAGACTTGAGTGCTACGAGGTTCTTGATGTCGACATAAGAGTCAGAGAATTAGAAACGAGGTTCGATCCATTATACGCCCGCATACTTTAAGAAGATGCTCGCCAATAAAAAAATTCGATTCTTACGTAGGTATTTGATAATCACAATAATTATATTAATGATTGAAAGATACTCTCATAGCTACACCTTGTAATCTAACTCATGATCGGCAGTAGTTCCTAGTCTTCGCGGGTATTGAAATTCGGGGGTGGGAATAGTTCAATACCTTCCATATCATCATCATTGCTACCAGCAGCTACGTCGTCAAATACCGCGCTCTGCGCTATTTGAGGCGCATCGCCTGGCCGAATCTCTGCTGAGATTGGAAAAGTAGGATCATTCAACCTGCCGGTCACAAAAAGTTCTCTCTGCCTTTGGGCAAGTTGCCTCATAAGATCGGCTTGGCGAGTTTCTTGGACACGGGAATTTTGATCAACTTGTAATCTCGTAAGCTCAGGAAGACCGCGCTGAGCTGTCCATACTTCCATGTCATCAACAATAGTTTGATCTATATTTATGTTGTCAGTATCAAAAGGAACGTTATTGATATTTGTCTCCGGCATTTGTTGAATGTCCTCCCTTGCGGAATCATCTCCGTTGAATATACGGCGTCTAATAGCTGCACTGACTGGAAATTCTCCGGAAAATCCATACTCTTCCATTGGAGACGTTCTCAGACGCAAAAAGTTGTCTAAATATGTTCTCAATTGGGCAACGCCTGGTCCTGAAAAGACACAGAAGGATGACTTTTGATTTTCAGTAAAATCCGGTGGTGGGTCACGGCAGAATTGCGTGTACTCGCGTCGAAGAAATGCAGAAATGCCAGTGAGAGACAAATGTGTTAGCTTAGGGCACAGTTTAAGGAGACAATAGATAGGACCCACAGTTAAGTTTGTACAATATGATAAGTGGACACGTTCCAAGCAATCTTGGTCTCCTCTGAGCCGAACAAGACCTGCTATTCCGGCGTCGGAGATTAAATTACACTTCACAAGGCCAATTCTTTTGAGTTTAGGGAGGCCCGATAGTTCCACTAGAGACCAATCAGTAAGTTGCGAACAGCACGCTAAATCAATATATTGAATGCGGTAACATGCACGTACAAGTGCTTGGACGCCGAAATCGGTGATCAGAGCGCAATGGCCCAAATGAATGTAGTGCAAACTTCTTCCGAGTTTTGTAAGATGTCTAAGAGAAGCATCGGTAATCTGCATACATTTCGAAAGAACCACATTTCGAAGACGAGGTGCACATCTTACTAGTCCCTCAACCAATTTATCTGTGATAGCATTGCAGCCTGTCACGTCTATGATTCTAAGCTTGTCAAGATGATGGTCAGGGGGGATGAGTTCAAAGAGTGCATCGGTGATTCCGGCAGCATTACTAATGCGGAACTCGCGTAGCTGGGTAAGATCCAAAAATATGCTTTTCAAATACCGGTCAGTAACTTTCGGACAGTTGTGAAGGTCAATTTCCACGAGTGATTTACAGTTTTCGTACATAGCCGCAATACTAGCATCTGTAATGTTTTCACTATTGTTAAATTTTATCCTTTTAAGCATGGGGCATGATGTGAGGAGTGTGATCACTGCTTCCTCGGAGATGTTCCCGCAGCCCGGCGCATAGAGGCCTTGGAGTCTTGTACAATTCCGCGCCAAGGCATAGATGATGTCGTCTTGGATGTCTTGGACGCCAGTCATATCGATAGATTGTAAGCGGTCACACAGCTGCAAGACACGAGAGATAGGCAGGTGAGACAATTGTGAACAATTAACAAGGGTGAGACGCTCTAATTTGGGACATCCTTCGAAAAGGTCTAGAAGCGAGTCGTTCACCAAGTTTGTCATGAAGGAAAGATTCAATCGCTTTATATAGCTGCGATAATCCCAATGGGTTTGTTCGCGAGGAAGTCCCATCACCAGGCGGATTTTTTTGAAGGCTGTACTGCTTTGCATATTGGGCCTGAACCACAATATCTCAACGATGAGGTTCGCAAACTCGCGGCAAACTGTCAATAGAGAAAAGAGCTCACTTTTATCAAGGTATTTAAAAACCTGAAGTAGCACTTCCGTGGGAAGCTGCAAAAGGCGAGAGTTGTTGTAATTCATCATTTGGATCTGCAGTCGCAGCGTGGTTGAGTTCCTTCTGTTCATGAGAATGGACTCATGCATTTCTACAAAGTCATTGTTTTCGTTATCAAGCCAAGAGTGGCCTATTTTGGCTCTTCTTCCGTTTTTGCCGTCGCCGAAAGTCATTAGTAAGAATTAGAGGTAGTTAAATAGATAAGAGACGACAAACGCGATGGAATGAAGGAAAAAAAATCGATAAAATGAGTAAGAAGGATGGTTAAATCTCCTTAAAATAGCTTTGAGCCCTTTTTGAATTGAATTGATGTTTGTTATCGTACAATATAGGACCAAACTGGGCCGGAGATACGTGTAATGCTGGTGGCTGAGGAATAGCTTTTATTGTAGCGGATCCTTTCGAATTTGGGCTTCAGTGGATAAAATTTTCAGTGAAATGCGATGCCAAGAGATGCAATCACCACCGCTGGGTTTGGAAATGAGAAATGTGGCGATGGCTAGCTAGCAATGGAAAGTGTGTTAGTAAATAGTTGATGGTGTGGAGTGAAAATCGATAGGTCGCGGCAAGCCGTGTGAGACCCTTACTGAAACTTGAGACAGCACAAAAGCTGTCAATTAAAATATCAGAGTAAAAAATGTTATTTGTACATTTTAAATTTTTAGGTAAACTTGGGTTTGTTTTTGTGCATATTTGTCTCCATAATCGAGCGATAGTCTGGGAGATTCCGCCTAAGAAAGACAAAAATGGATGAGATTTATCAATGGATTATTAATAATTTTTGGAACGATATTTTTCTTAATTTTAATGGTTTTCTTTGTGAGCAATAAACATAAAAACACCTAGACAGAGAAAAGCCAGTGTGAATCATAGAAAGAGTATTAGTCGCAAAGTTTCAGGCTTATCTTAGATAGATTTAGACCACCGCATTAATTTTAAATTTAATTTATCAAAATTAGTATTTATCGCTTCGTCCCGAAGACTTTGTGTTATTTTATATAATCCAAATGTCGTAATTTTCATAAATGGCACTTTTTGTACCGTATTGGGTATGCCCTCGCTAACTTCGTCTTACACAGTAATATATATAACTTAAAAGAACAGGCCATCTTGTCCAACTTTGACGCTTGCCAGAGGGGTCTGTGGATTGGATCCATAACCCTTGGCTGCGGAACTCAAAGATAACTGCTCTAAGTCATGCATGACGCTAAAATCCTGCTCATGTTGGGCTTGCTGCATCATCCCATTGTTGTATTGGCCACCAAAGTTGAATCCAGCTCCATTAAACTGGCCACCATAGACTTGAGTTTGGGGAGGCGCGTACATGTTGTGTGCACCTGTTGGGTATGTGTTGTTGTAGTGCATCATAGGTGGTCCCATTTGATTAGCATGAGGGTATTGCATTGCCATTCCAAAGTTATTTGGGCCGGTCTTTCCATTGTTAATTCTGTTGTTCATTCCTTGATGAATGTTTGCGCCCCGTTTAGTTTTTCTACTTCCCATCATTGACTTATTGAGTTTATTGGGCGATAATCCAACTTCGTCCATCAATTTCTTGTAAGGCTGTTGGTTCACAATGTTGATATCCATCAACACACGTTTCACCTGTGAAATGACAAATTGGTGATATCTTTGATTGGTTGCGTCACTTCCAATGCAGAAGCTGGAGGGATTTGTTAAAATCTTATAAATAAAAAGTGGGCCGGAATTGTTCTCTGTGAAATCTTGTAAAATCGACTCCAAAACTTCCGAATTAGCTTGTCCTTGGTCATAGTCTTGCTCGTTAAAAATTCCGAAAATTGTGTCCATGATCTTCAGTTTGACGGAGGTATCAATTCGATTGTTCAAAATCTTGTATATGGTCAAACTGCCCAACTTATGAGTGCAAAACAAATCCAAGGTTGGCATTAACTTGTCACAAAGCAATCCGTACCTGAAGTCGTACTCAGCGTTTTTACAACCACTAAAAGTATCAAGGAACCAGGTGATGAGCAACGAGCCATTATTGTTAACTACAAGTTCCAGTGCATTTTCAACGATTAAACTTGCGACAAAGAATAATTGCTCACTAGATACAACGCCCCCATGGGAAGAGTTGTTCTCGCTAGAAGTTTCCAAAATTGCTCTTAAGCATCTAGCACCGAACCTTCCGCAACTAATCTCCAAGAAGTTGTCGTATACTGTCTCGAAAATAAAGTCATTGAATGGAGATCCAAATTTTAAACAACATTGTAAGACGTAATTTCCAAACTGGTCGTTGAACAATTTAACAGCGTATGGCTTTAAGCTTTTGGCAATAAGAACCTTTGGAGGGCAAGAGTCAACTGAGTTGTTGATAATCTTCTGTATGGCCCAAGTACCGTTCTTATGAATACCAAGTTGAGCAAAGTAGAGAGCAATTTCCTTGATCATGATCAACTTAATGACTGGAGACTCGACAACTGTAAACAACTTTTGGACCACTGTGTTGCCGATATGGTCATAGCAAATCTCAGGCAACTCATCTAGAATGGAGAGACAAAGTTCTTCCAATTCGTATTGGGTCATTATTTCTCCTTCACCAGTTGATTCCGAGTCAGAGGTTGGAAGCCCAAGCGCCACCTTTTCGCAGCTTTCAAGCGACTTTCTCATCTCCCTCAATTTGGGAGCATCAAATTGCCTTGACAACATTGGCTCAGGTAATGTTCCAAAACTTTGTTGGTATTCATTTTTTGGATAAGCTGCTGCTTTTTTAATTATTGAGACAACTTTTTTCAAATCAATTGGTTGTGATGCTGAAAGTCTAGAAACAGTATCCATTAAAGACTCTACAGTATTTCCGGACGGACTTGCTCTCAGACTGTTCTTAATCGTTCTCAATTCAGTAGGTTGTTGTGGTTGTGGTTGGGATTGCTCTACAATGGAACCATTTCCATTAAGAGCTGATGCGTGAGCAGGAACAAGAACTGGGACATTGGTAACACGGCTCAGAAGAGGTTCGCCAACTTTAGCAAATGCTACATACAAAATAACACCAGGCATGAGCTCTAAATGGTTGAAGCTCGCCTTAATATTCATGGCAGCCTCAATGGAAACACATTCGACCAAGGCTAATTTAGAGTTAGTTCTCTGACTGACACGAACACTTGTTATTCCAGCATTGTGGTATGTAACCAGAGTGTTGGTTGGGTTGTTTAAAAGTTTGTGCAAACCAGCTGCATCGATGAAATGTGGAAGGTTGTCAAGCAAAAGAGTGTTTGTTGGGCCCAAATTGGGGTTATCAAAGCTTGTAGTGATTGATAAGTCAAAAATATCGAAGTCGTCTTGTAAAATTTCTTTCGTAGCGAAGTTGAGCGGAAAGTCAAAGCTCTGGTTGGCCGGATCCCCGAATTGGAGTTGGGTGCCGATCGGGCCCATGTTTTGATGCTGTGAGAGGCGGGAAAAGGAAGGCATCACCAAAGAAGCATCAGAAAGTTTAGGAGTGACTCCTGAGTGAGTTTGAGATCTATTTCTTGGAGCCTGTGAGACAGGAACGTCACCCATTCCAAGCATATTATCCAACAAGGAGGAGGGTTCCTGGACTGCCAGGAGGAAAGGTGAAGCTGAAAGTCTCGTGGTTTCAACTGGAGGCTTCACGCCAAACGCAATAGAATGGTTTGAGGTTGTGTGGGAACGGTTACGTGTTGGGTTGGCCATGGCCAACGAAGAGGGTTGAGCTGAGAGAACAGGACTAATGAACGAAGAGGCAGAGGAGGGAATTGCACCCAGTGCAGAGGAAGGGGCCATTTCTGGGAACAAGTCAAGGATGCCACTATTAAGCAGAGCCCTGCTCGGAGAGTTGAGCAGCAAGGCATCATCATTCCAAATGGAATTTGTGGAGAACAACGAACCAGACCGAGCTCTTCTGGCAGATGAAGAAGAGGTAGGTATGGGGTTATTCAAGAGCAGCAGAGATCCCAGAGGAATATCGATTGCTGCTCCAGTGACCGAAGATGAAACAGGTTGGGGGTCCATTCCGGCGGTGGATTTGTAAGACGCTGTTCCCGTCAGAAGTTGGGAGGTGTTTGAGAGAACAGGATCTAGGCCAGAAGCACGAGTGAACGATTCAGATAAAAGGTTGGAGGACAGAAAGATTTGGCTGTTCTCATCCGGACCAGAAGGAAATGGGGGCGGAGAGAAGTTGACCATGGTTGTTGAGAGACCGCAATTGTCGACCTGGCTGAAATTTAAGGCGAGCGAGAGTAGCGGAGTGAGGGCACTAGACAGTGCGACTGAGGCAGGTTTAGAGCGGCGAGGAAAGTTAGTCGCAGAGGGCAAGATTTGAGTCTGCGACATGTGGCAGAGAGATAAATGGAAAAGATTTAGAAAGAGCTAGCTTAGTTTTATTCTGTTTTATTTTTTTTTTTATTTTTATTGAATTCTGATCTGTTTTGAAGGGTTTGTGTTGTTGGGTTTGATGCCTGAGGTATGGGTTTATTCCGTGTTTCAGATCCCTCTTATCCTGCCCGGAGTTGACAATAGTAGGAAGCAGGCAGCGAAGTATAGGGAGCAAATTGGAGATACTTTGAACGAATTAAATAAATTTTTTGAAGAATTTAGTTTTAAAAGGTGCTCTTTTCTCGGAAATAGACAAGAATTGAGCGATTTTGGTTTGTTTTAAAGGAATCTCGGCCTTATATTCCGTATGGTCCGCACCCCTATTATTACTTATCTCGGCCACTGCGCGGCAACGCCCACAGATCCCGAAGGACAAGCATGCCAGGAGATTAACACAAGAAAGACTAGACTAGATAAATTTATTTATTTTATTTATTTATTTATTTATTGTTGAATTTACTTTGTTTGCTTTGTTTTCCTTTTTTTCTAATGCAAAAAAGACTCGCGGTACCTTCATTGGAGGGCCCCTATTCTTTCCCGCGCGATGTGAAACCGTGCTTGTTTCATGTTTAATATAGGTGGGGCCTAGGAATTACGTCATCAAATAGACTTCAATTTTAAATCTATAAAAATTAAATTACATAAATACCTAATTACACAAAAACCAAATTGACTGATTGTTGATATATTGCCCCTCTTCCCTCTTCCCAGGGGCTGAAACGCGAACCTTACCTTGGCTTCTCGGCATGGCACCGGATACATGTTTCTAATATTAGGAAACCCACTCGGAACGGACTCCTTAGTGCTCTTGATCCGTGTTCTGCTTGCAACGACATTGAAAGATGTTTATGACATAATTTTCAATTCGCAGGAGAAATGTGGTCTTTGTGGTTAGAGGTCTAGGCCCACGGGTATCGGCTGTTACCCCTAGAACGGCGCAGAGTAGAAGTGCCGACGACTATTGTATGTAGAGGTGTGAAATCAGGAAGCGAGTCTTCAATTTTAGGAAATTTTATGATTGAATAAGCACCAATCGACATGCAGGTCATTTTTAGTTGCTCGATTCTTGATTAGTTACTTTCTTCCTTACTTTGATTGATTCTCGTTTTCGGACAGTTGGCTGCAAACAACATTATGCAGGGGATGACACAAAAACGGGGCACATCCAATCGTTAAATGAACTTCTAGTTGTTTTTTTTGTGTGTGATTTTCTTCTCTTCGGTTGAAATTATTGTCTTTCAGTGCATATTTATGGTTAAAGCCTTTTCCCTTTTAATTTGCTCAGTTGATGCGCCTTTTGCTATTATTCCGTCTACTGCTCTATCGTCTAGTGGTTAACGTTGGATTTTGCAACATCAGAGAGGTTAAAGAAAAAATTAATTATTATACAAAAATTTTGTAAGGGTTTCATCCCTTTCTTTGTTTTCTTTTCTTCTTTGTTTTAGTTATCGTTTGATTTGTTTATGATGGCTTCTCGAAGTGCAGGTCAGCTGCATTTCCTTTGTAACTTCATTTCATCAATATCATCAAAAAGTCAACAGATGTCCCTCTATGAGTATATAAAAAATCTCTCTACGACAATCCATAGAGAAGATTCAGCAAGACTTCTGTCTCTTCTCACTATTAGTCCGGGTCAAGACCAGGGCCTTAACAGAGCTCGATTTGAAGAGCCGAGCGACATAGACCTCTACGTATTGCCAGAGAAGTTCCATGCTGTTGTTCGTGCATACTTGAAGCTCATGAGGACCATCTATATCGATAGTAATCTTAAAACTTCATTCTCTAATGCAAATGATCTCCTACTATGCTTGAACAGAGCGGCCGAGAGCCAGACAAATTGGGTTTGTCCAGCTCTTATCAATTGTAGTGAAGAATTGATCTCAATATACCAGGTTTTTGTCGGCAAATACCCAGAAGAAGCAAAGCTTATGACTCGTCCGTCTGAATCGGGTGTTGAAATCCAACAAGATACGCCATTGGAGATCGTGGCTAATAACATAAACAAGTCTTTCAAAATTTGCCTTACCGATAAAAATCCTAGTATCAAGCTTTCTAAGAAGCAAAGCATTCACTTTTTTTTGGCTGCCCTTCTCAAGCTTTACTTCAAGCTAGACAAACTACAACTCGCCAAATCTGTTGAAAAAGCTCTTGTGGCAACCGGTTACATCTCTCCCTCTCCGGAAAATACGCCTGTACAATATCGTAAACACTCTGTGACATATTTATACTATAGCGCTCTTATTTCACTTAATGACTCTGATTTTATTGCTGCCGAAAAGAAGCTCGATACGGCCATAAATTTCCTCGCATATTACGAAAAACCCTCTTCTGTTACTAAGCAGACAGAGAAAATTCTTATGCTTTTGATTCCCCTCAAAATGAATAACTCAAGAGTCACTCTTAATGACAAAACTTGGAACACTTATCCTTCCCTCAAATATATATTCAAAGATCGCTTGTTCAAAGCTCTCAAGGCTGGGGATGTAAATCTGTTTGACAAATGGACTCAAAAATTCCAAAAGATCCTCTTGAAAAGATACATCTATATCCTTATCTTAAACCTCCGGACTTTGTGCACCCTCCGGCTATTCGAACGGGCCTGTAAAGTTTACAGCGAATTTGACACAAAAAGTCCGCATATTGTTCCATTCAGCACATTTAAGGCAGCCCTTAAACTTTTGGGTGCAGCTGTTGATCTCCCAGACCCGCATAGCAAGTGGCTTTCGAGCACAAGTCAACTGGAAGAAGAGTATGGCGAAGTAGAGTGCCTTTTGGCGACATTCATTCTGAGAAGATCTATCAAGGGTTATCTTTCTCATCCAAACAAATGCATAGTGCTTTCCAAAGCAGACCCCTTCCCCAAAAATTAGTCACCCCTGCGATAAACGCAACACATGGACTCTCGAAATTATACTTTGTTGGGCTTGAAGTAATTTTCGAAATAAAATAGCCACTTTTACTCTTATCCCAATCATTTTAAATCATGATCTTACCCTTCATAACTTCGCTTTCACACCCTTTTGCAACAGCGTGAAAGTTTAAAAAAATTCTTTATTTTTTGCAATGAATAATTATGTAAACAATAACTTTTCTTTCATTTTGAAATTGTTTTTGGTTTTCGTAAATCCGGGGAGTCTCCACTATTTTAGATGGTGTACGGGTGCTTTGATCTTCATCAAAGAAAAATTTCAAACTCAGTAGCAGCTAGAGCATTTACATCCCACTAACAACCATGTCTTTTGTTAATATTTGCCGTGACAACACGGATCCGTTCTACCGTTATAAAATGCCGACCATTCAGGCTAAGGTCGAAGGTAGAGGTAACGGTATTAAAACCGCCATTCCAAACTTGAGTGAGGTCGCTAGAGCCTTGGGAAGACCTCCAGCTTATGTCGTGAAATACTTCGGTTACGAGTTGGGCGCACAAACTGCATTCAAAGAGGAAGACGACCGTTACTTGGTCAATGGTTCTCATCAGCAAAATGAGTTACAAGACTCCTTAGATGGATTTATTTCCAAGTTTGTCTTGTGTGGCGCATGCAAGAATCCAGAGACTCAAATACAAATCAAGGGAAAGGGTTTGTTGCAAAAAGACTGTAAGGCTTGTGGTCGTCTCACTGATGTGGATGTCAGACACAAATTGTCTTCTTACATATTGAAGAACCCCCCACCAACTTCCACTGGTAAGAAGTCTGCTACCGCCACTGCCAACGTTGTCGGAGGTGGTAAGTCTATTTCTGATATTGCCCAAAGCGCCGAAGGAACTGAAGCTGCTGCTGCCGTTGGTGACGATGGCGATGACGATGCTTTGACCAAAAAGATTAACGCTGAGGCTGCTGCTTTGTCTACACAAACCGTCGATGTTGCCGACGATGATTGGGCTGTCGACATGTCCAAAGAGGCTATTGAGGCCAGAGCTAGAGAATTGGAAGGTTTGACCCTAAATGATACTCAGGCCAAGCTTACTGAGTTTGGTGAGTGGTTGTTGCATGAAAGTCAAGAATCTAAGGATGACTTGCCTTCCGATGTTGAGATCTACCGTAAAATTATTGAGCTGGAACTTTTGGAGGTCGAGGATGTTGTTTTGGTGTTGGCGCAGGTTTTGTTCGACGAAAACATTATAGATCAGATTGAGGAGCACAGTGGCTTGTTGGCCAAATTAATTAATGACAAATCCAGTTTCGAAAAGTCTTTCTTGGGTGGTTTGGAGAGATTCTTGGGTTTGGAGAAGCCTGCTTTGATTCCTACCCTTCCAAAGATCTTGGTTAAGCTTTATGATAAGGAATTAATCAGTGAGGATGTCATCTTGAGTTGGGGTTCTAAGGTATCTAAGAAATACGTCCCTAAGGATGTTTCTAAGAAGGTGCGTAAAGCAGCTAAACCATTTATCACCTGGTTGCAGGAGGCTGATGAGGAGTCGGATAATGAGTAATCTACACAAAGCATATAAATACACGGGACTGTTTATTGAATGATTATGTGTTCGGTAGTTTAAGGTGTGAGTTGGTGTGAATGCTTTCAGTTTTGTTTTACGAAAAGAAATGAGCGTTCACATCTATTGGAGTAGGAGAAAGAATTGTAACAGAACAGATTAGAATTTTAAGTCTTGAAAAAAACTCAAAATTTTTGCTTAATAAGTATTGTGTTGAAGATTCAATTCAAAGTAAATGATGTTTCGTTTAATGAACAGAGTATTAAAGCATGGGTTTTAATCGGACATGCTAGTGTAATATACAGAATCTTGATGAACGGATGTTCAGTTTAACTAACGTACATGTATCATAAACAAGTCAAAAGGTTAGTTTTGATTTGCATACTTTTTGTATCTTCCGTCGTATCTTGGGTTATTGTTTCTCCCCGTAGATCCTTGGGGCCCACTATTCTGAGGATTACCTCCCGGTCCCCTATTAAATCCCGGAGGCGGTATATTTCCATCGCCAGGCATTGGTAAGTGCGTTCCTGCTTTGCCTGTTGGGGGTACTGGCATGTTTGGCATGTTTGGCATATTGGGCATATTGGGCATATTAGGCATATTTGGCATATTTGGCATGTTAGGCATGTTAGGCATGTTGGGCATGTTTGGCATGTTCTGTGGCATTGGCATATTAGGCATGAATGGGAATGGGAATGGGGAGTTTCCATTTCCACCAGGTCCACTCATCATCTTTGCCATGACCTTTTGCGGATTAAACTCGCCACGAGTCTTGTCTTGTTTATGACAATATGCTGTCCAAGTTAATTCGTCAAATCCGTAATTAAAGTAGTCACTGATATCCACACCAGGTGCTCTCCATGGCTTGTCTTTTAGCTCGTCCAAATCTAGTTGTGTAAGGGGTTTACCTTCATATTCTGCCACTGCATTGATATCAATAGATGCAACTCCTGAGTCCTTGCTAACTTCCGTTCCCGTCTTCTTCTTAGCTGCTCCCTCTTCTTCGTCTTCGCCTGCTCCATCTACAGTTGTCTCAGTTACGGACAGGGTTGCCTTTGCTGTGAGAGGCTTTGGAGTGGGATCGCCAATCACAAACTCGATGTCATCATCTGAGCTTTCCTCTTCACTATCTTCGTCCAGTAGTTCGACCTCGTCATTTTGTGCTTTTGATTTGTCTTGAGATTCATTTGTCGTTTGATCTGTGGCATCGAGCCGAGCTTTTTTTGTGGGTGGCTGCTCATTATCTGAGCCGTAAAGATATGCGTCTTCGTCTTCAGAGTTAGACATATTCAATTGTACCAAAGAATTTATTATTAAACAAAAATGTCGAGGTCCGAAGAACTATTTTAAAGAGTTATGTTAGTATAGAACATAACCTCATGTGCAGGTATTTCCAGCCAAGTACCCAAGTATCTATCGAACTACACGAAAATTCAAAGTCTACGTTCATATTAGAGATTTTATTGTACTCAGTAAATATATTAATAACAGTGTTGCTTAATTATATAATTCATATGTTCTCTTTCACAGTAGTGAGCTACAATATACGTCTGTTAGGCACATTCTTCTCCATCATCATGTGGACCCATGGTAGGCGGCGGAACTTGTTGCGGTATACAATTTCTTGAATTGCTTGAATCCACAAATTCTTTTCCTCCTTATTTGGAGCCCCAAAATCGATAATTTCTCCGTCCGCAAAGCGAATCTTAAAGGCATGCTCCATTAAAAGTATGTCACTGAAATTTCTGTAGTTTGATGACGACCGATTGATGTTCTCTTTGTCGATATACACAACTTCAGCAACTTTAGTCAAGTTGATCTTGGCTCTTGTTTTGTGTGAGTACTCGCTGTGAGCTATTAAGGACGTTCCCTTAAGCTTAAACCAGCGCTTCTTCCAACTGTCACAATCACCACCCTCTTGGTGCAAGTAGCCTTCCAATTCAGACAGGCCTTCTTTTCTCAAATCATCTAAGCATTCATATGCTGACTTGATGCTGATTGGCAAGATCTCATATGCCTCAGTTCTCGGGACATAAAGCATTTTTACCTCAAGTTGAGCTATCGAATAAGGCGCTCTCAATTTCAGCAGCGAGCCATCGCCAATTGTGGCCCACTCGTTGAAGCATGTGAGATTGAAGTTTCTCGCGGCTCCAGTCACTTGGTCGAGGTATTGTTCTAAGTCAACGTAACACCTAGCAAACAGACCATCGTTGGCGAAGAGATTCTTCCAGGAGTCTTCGGCCTCTTTAGGGACAAATCTTGTAGTGGTTATCACCTCTTTGGATCCGAACAAACGGCCAAGCTTCTTTCTGGATTGGACTACTCTCCTTTCCTTGACCTCTACCAACGTGCCCCTTGGTTTTTCGTAAGTTGCCTTTAAAGTCAAGATAAACTGTAAAGAGTTTGTGACAGTAAGCTCGAACTCCTTTCCAATTGGAATACTAGCTGAACCTTCGGTATTGTATACCGGGGTCTTAACGCAATGAACTCCGTTGTCTAAAGTGATGTTGAACGACATTTCTCTATCCTTGAAATCTGGTAAATCGACATTTTTCAAGCCCATTACTCTCAAAAACAACTTTCCTTTCTCACCAACTTGTGTGGTAGATACAGAAGATGTTTGGCGGCTCTTGACAATTGTGTTCAAAGGCTGGGTAGAACTCAAGGCACTTACGTTATTCAGAGCCATTATTTCAACAGCAGTAGTCAGCAGACAGTCGGCGGTTGGAATTGTTGGTACTGAAACGGTGCTTAGCGTGTGGCCATTCTTCTTTTGTCCTGGGCGAAGATTAGGCACGGTATTTTTAATGTCTTGGCCGTTGAAAACTGGTATTTGCTTATCTAACACAACACCAGTGACAGAACCACCATTTTTAACGAGTTTTACTGGGGAGCTTATCTTAATAGGCGATCCTCGAGAGCTTCTGTTGCCTTGTTTTTTTGGATTACCTTTGTCAAACTTTCCTTCGATAGGAGGTGATGTAACTGGTGTTTCATCCACGCTAGCTACGTTGTCTTTCTTCCTTTGCTTGCTAATTTTGAGACCGGCAACTGGCGTGAATTGTGGAGCGCAAACAAGCTCGGGATCCGGGTCTGGGAATATTGGGCTGTCAGTGGCTTTAGACAAGAATGGATTATTAGAGTTATATCTATCTCTCACCGCAACAAAATTTCGTTGAGAATCAAGTGATTCACGTACTGGTGCCCTTGTTGATAATGCTTCAAGCTGAGGTGCATCCCCGAGTTCGGGGGCTGGGGCACTAGGCTCAAACACTCGCTCGCTAGACTTGATAGCCACTGGTTGGGTGATTATTTCCGAAATTACTAGAGGAACAGCATCACATGGTCGTTCTTTAGGATCAGAAACAATTGAGTCACAATGAATGGATGCTTCGAGAGGAACGCTCTGCTCATTTGGATGCTTTGTCTCGGGTGTCGCAGTCTTACCCACGACCTTGAGCTGAGAGCTGCCAGTTTGAGAAATAGCATCTTTCATGTTCATAATCTTACGAATCTTATCCTTGTCCATACTTGGCAAAGTCTTCATTCCTTGAGCCTTGATTGTAGGCTCTATAAAAGATCCATCACTGAAGATGTCATTATACATGTTCTTTGGCGAGAGGATCGAAGAAGAACGCTTAATCTCGAAGGAAGGTACTGCAAATTTTGATTTCTTTGCACCGCTAGATTTTCCGGAATGCAGATAACGGGGTTTCAAGGTACTATAACTAATTGGCTGGCTGTGTCTGTACAGAAGACGACGGGCAACCAATGACTCCAGAACCAAAACTTCAGAAGACTGACTATTCTTTCGTTTCAATGAATGCTTTTGATCCCCTCCTTCATCCTCTAAAGACGCCTCTTTAAGGAACACCTCAAAGTGGTCTTCAATTCCAGAATCTTGGGACAATTCAGGGAGAAAGCCTGAGTCATACAAGTTCTCGTATGACAGGCTCACAACTTTTGTGGAAAGTAAGTTAACCTCTTGGAATTTTTTTGGTTTCAAGGACTGCGGCACATGAAATTTGGCACATTGCGAAAGATCTGCTGTGTTATACAGCAGAATGAAAGGTACCTGGTACATCTTCTTGGGAGGAACACGAGTTTTGGATTTTTGTGTCAAATGTTGAGAATGCCAAATTGAAAGGAAATCCAAAGACTTCTTTTCGGCATCATGCTCTGCAGACAATGACTCTTCGTATGAAAGACTCTTCTCATTCAACTTCTTGTTTAAGTCATCAAAGTCGGTGTCGCCAAGTTCTACAACTGGTAATTTGATGTTGAATGGGGGTTGAATATTCGAAGAGTTGGCAAGAACACTCGAGTCGTAGTCACTGGAGGTGAGCGCATGAGTTACAGACTCGGAAGTAACAGTCTCTTGTTTTTTGTCTTGAATGATATTACTCTTTGTGATGGATCTAGAGCTAGGGAGAATTTTAGCAGGTGAGCTAAGTTGAGTATGATGGTGTGTCACTAAAGTCTCTCTTGCACCCTCGCCAGACTCATCAGCAAAATTTCCATTATCAGTTGCTCCAAATCCCTTGCTCCAATCTGTAGAATCCATTACCGGGGTTCCCGTTTGACTCAGTACAGGGCCTACTAGCTTGACTTGTCCAGCAGAAATGGCTTTATCCACTTGCACAGTAATAGCATCAAAATTAGGATCTGCAACGTTGCTCATTGGCAGGGCATCAGAGGCAGAGTCTGCTTTAGGCAGAAACTCGAGTTCTTGGAGGCGCTCGTTCTGCGGGTCTGAGATTTGGGCTTCATTGAGTGCTGATTCTGATGCAACTTGCTCCTTTAGTTCCTGTTTCACTGAGACACATTCGGTCTCTGACTTAACTTCATCTTGAACTTCCAATTTGACAGAATCATTAGGCTCTGACTTAACAATAGGATCCTCTGGCTTTGCCTTAACGCTGAATTCTTGCTGTTCTGTCTTCACGCAAATCTCCTGGGGCTCGATTTTCACGGCTGGGGTACATGATTCGATTTCTTTTCCGAATTCATTTGAGATTTTCATTTCAGAACCAAGATCTAGTTCTTTCTTAACAGTGAATGCTCCTTTACTATCATTTTCTTCCGCCTCCGCAAAGTCGAATTTCTCTTCTTCGATTGGTAGTTCTTCTTTCACAGCAGTTGCATCTCTTGCGATTGTTTCTTGCTTTTGCTCTTCATGAGATTGTTCTTCTTGAGTACCTTGAGCTTCATCTTCCTGAACGGGTGCTTCGGGTAAAGGCTTAGACTGTGGGGCGTTCGCATCGAACTCATTGATATTAATCTGAGAAACGGATTCCAACAAATTGAGAATACTTTTTTCCGTCTGTGATTGGTTAGCTTGTGAGCTCAGATCTGCGCTTGCCGAGCAAAGGTTGTCACCAGTGTTGACTTTGCTAGTGAAAGAAGGCTCAAAAGCAAGAGGATCACGACTCGATTCAGCACTTTCTAGTGTTGTTGGAATTATTTCTGTTGCAAGCTTATCTGAGAATCCCTTTATACCATCGTTCAATTGCAATCCCTTGGAGTGTTTCTCGATGTGATTAGATTCAAGATACTTATTAGAGTCCATTAATGATTGAAGGGATGATTGAGAAGAGCGGGCAGAAAGGTTTAAGCGATACTCGAGACCATGGCTTAATGCATTAAGTGGGTTTTCTTGGCTCGAGGGTTCGTGTGTTGCCAACTGGTATGAGAGTCTGTGAATATTAACATCGGTTTCTTCGCCTGCAGCTTTACCGAGACTGTCTAGATGTTCGTTTAGGTCATCGTGAGGTTTGTTGTTCAAAAACACGTCGATTTTTTCGTTCAAGGAGAGATTACTGAAGTTTTTATGTGTGAGACGGTATTCTGTTAATTGCGAGATATCTGGCTCATCTCGATTGGCCGAATCGGCCGCGAAGTCTGTTAAGAGACCTGTAACAGTATGGCTAGAATGTGGAGGAGGTAATGGTGGTTGAGTTGTTTCCGCTTCATTATCATCGAACGAGTTTTGGTTGAGACCAGTCCACAGATGCACCATTGCAGGAGCATCAGCTTTTTTTGAATTGAAGCTCTCTTCTTCTTCTTCTCCGAGATATTGGTGGTATGTCTGCAAATCAGGTCCTGCCAGGAAGGCTACATTTTTCTTCGGTGATGCCGAATCAAGATTGTGACTCTTCATTATACTCTTACTTGGAGAAGCAGCACGATCCATCTTTTCTGAATGTTCTGATGATTTATTAATTTGGTTTTCTTCTTCTCCTGATGATGATTCGTTAAATTCCTTGTGTTCAATATCGCTCTCATCGTTGTGTGTCACATCATCATTGGAGACCGAGGGCTGTTGTTCAGTCACGTTCTTACTAAGGTCGGCCGACGAGTCTGGTTCAAAATTACGTGTGAAAGAGTCCATATGTGGTTCTGGGGCATTGTTTATTTCAACTGCTTCGTTTTCACTGACGTATGTGTCTGAGGATGAGTTGAAGTCCTTCTTCTGAGCGAAGTGCTCTGCATCCTTCAAAAGAGGCGTACAATTAAGAGGTTTTATAGGTGAAGCGAGTGTTGAAGGAGGTTCACTGCCTTGTGTTTGATCAGGGACACCTCCCTGGTTGAATTCTTTTAGGAGCATGTCCACAGAATCTTATGTTGTTAGTATCTATCGGAACCTGAGCGAATCCATAACATCAGCCATGAAGTCCAGAAAAACAAGACTTGGGGTCTAGATTTCTGAATTTTGGCATGAAGCAATTCTCACATACCGTTTTCGTGTTTAAAAAGATCGTTTGTGCTCATTACGAAGAAAAGCTCCGTTTGGTAGTAGGGGCCTTCCTGATATCTGGGGAGAAACTTCAATGTACAGCCCAAAGCGGCTAAAAGTAAACAAAGCAACAACACATCTAAAAGATGTCACGCGTTACAAAATTGCAAAAGAATTTGGTAATGGTTTACAAAAAAGACACATTTTTTTGTGTTCTGGTCAAAATTTCATATAATTTTTGTGCCGATTTTCGATTCCTTGATTCTGTTCTTCAAGACGCGCCTCTATCCGACTAACACCACCAATTATGCTTACCAGACCAATTTTATGAATTCATTTGAATCAAAAAGAGCAAAAATAAAACAGAAAAAGCGTGGTTAAGTATATAAAAGTTACATTCTTTCATGGTGAACTGATCTTTTCTAAGATTAAGGGTTTCTCAGTCCGCAGATCTAAAATAATATACATGACGTTAAAGCTTGTCCCTGACGAGTCACAAGCGTCATTAAAGAATATGAAGCAATGCTTAAATAATATAAATGGTTTTGTCACTGCTTGAAATACAAGGCTTGGAATCGGTATGTGTTAATAGCGAGATCGTGAAGCCAGATTGGAGACATAAGTCCGCATTCCATACATACCCTAGATATCTCAAATCAGTATAAATTTACTTACAAAAATCAGAAATTCTTTTAGTTGTATAGAGAGAACTTGCCCGATTATAAAGCTTCTTTTGATGGAATAATTCTGACACAATCAGTCTGTGACACGAAAGAGAGTGGAAGCCTACTTACATACCAGAAGCAAATCTAGGATAGTACAGAAATTCGAATCATTGCATATTCGGTAAACTCTTACAAAAAGCCTTATCCTTTTGTTTCGATTCCCTCACAACATAAGTATCGATA
Source organism: Australozyma saccharicola (assembly GCA_030569455.1). Taxonomy (NCBI): domain Eukaryota; kingdom Fungi; phylum Ascomycota; class Pichiomycetes; order Serinales; family Metschnikowiaceae; genus Australozyma; species Australozyma saccharicola. Next base: position 341,685 of record JAJMKW010000001.1, read on the forward strand.
GATAAACATGTTCAAGCTGTATCTGTTTACATCAATAACATTGCCTTTGAGGCCCCTTATTACATATCTGCAACGCATGAAAGAATTTCTTTTTATTTCTTTGTTATTGTAATATTCGGAATTCATCAAACAAAGCATCAAATTGGAAGCCATACTCCATTTAGTCATCTCCGTTTCGCTAGAATTAAGGTCTACATCAGCTAGTAAAATAATTTTATTGAGGGTTCTCACCCAAAGTTTTGGAACAAGAAGATAACAAGAAAAAGGTATTTCAAATTAATATCAGATCAATAATTTAAATCAAAAGAGCGGCAACACCGGCAATACCGACAGCACCAATGGCGTTCTTAGCAGCACCATTAACGACTGGGATGGTAGTAACTGAAGCAGCAGTTGCTGGAGCAGTAGAAGTAGAAACGGCAGCAGTGGTGGTTGGTGGTACAACACAGTTGACGCAAGTGGTAGTGGTGGTGGTAGCTGGAGCAATACAGTTAGCACAGGTGATAGTAGTGGCAGTAGTAACAGTCACTGGGAGTGGGTAACAAGTTTGAGTACCACAGGAAGTGATGGTGATAACAGTTGGCAATGGACAGTAAGTGGTGTAGCTGGTGGTGGTAGTGTTGGTCCAAGCAGTGGTCACAGAGGTGGAAGCGGAAGAGGAAGAGGAAGAAGAGCTTACTGGGAGCTTTTTTATGTACAAGTTAACCTTTTGACAGTTTTTACCTGGAGCAGTGTTGTTGCCATAAGCGTTTGTAACAATGTTTGGACCACCGAGGTTCAAGTTGTTGGTACAAGACCAATAGTTGTTAGAAACCAACATGTTACCGTTCAATTTAAGAGGATTTTGAACACCGGCAGTAAATACCACAGAGGCACTGTACATGTTAGAAAAGTAAGACCACAGCAAAGTTTTGTCAGCGGTTGGCTTGAAAGAAATGATGTTGCTGTTGCTCATATCGAAAGTAGCAGGGGCAACAGTGACAGTAGCGATGTAGTAGTTGTTAAGTCTTGGAGTAAGGTAGTTTACCTTCTTGTCAGCGCCGACAACGACGACCTGAACTGGGAAGGCAGTGGCAAGAGAAATGAGCGAAAGAAGAGCAAAAGAGAATTGCATTTGTGATTGATGTTTTTTGTTTGAATTATAGCAGCTACTAGGGAAAAATCCTCCCTACTTATGCTATTCATTTGTTTACTTTGTCGTCCCCGGATACGGTTGCAAGAAAATGCTACTGTAGTTTACGTGAATATCCTGCATGTATTGCCGTCAACTTGAGGGTTTTGACCCTTGGTTTGTACATAAGCGCGTACACTAGCTGTCAGATGCAAGACTGCCAAATACATACGGGGTTAGGTAGCGTGAACTCCTGCACCGAACTTATTAGCTGCAAACTCATTTCTCCCGCAAATACCTGATGTTTATGTCTACAAAACTTAAAACTTTAAGTTTTACAAGATTGTGACTATCATTGAATTTATTCCGTGCTAAAATATATCAATAAGAGCGAAGACAAGAGGATTAAAAAACAAATCTAGGTAACAGGCTCCCTAGATCAAAAGAGCAGCAACACCGGCAATACCGACAGCACCAATGGCGTTCTTAGCAGCACCATTAACGACTGGGATGGTAGTAACTGAAGCAGCAGTTGCTGGAGCAGTAGAAGTAGAAACGGCAGCAGTGGTGGTTGGTGGTACAACACAGTTGACGCAAGTGGTGGTGGTAGTGGTAGCTGGAGCAATACAGTTAGCACAGGTAATGGTTGTAGCGGTGGTGACGGTCACTGGGAGTGGGTAACAAGTTTGAGTACCACAGGTAGTGATGGTGATCACGGTTGGCAATGGGCAGTAGGTAGTGTAGCTGGTGCTGGTGGTGTTAGTCCAGGCAGTGGTAACAGTAGTGGAGGTAGAAGCGGAAGAAGAAGAAGAAGAGCTAACTGGGAGCTTCTTGATGAACAAATTAACTGGTGTACAGTTGGGGGCTGGAGCAGTGTTGTTACCGAAAGAGGTGGTGTAGATCATTGGGCCACCAAGGTTAGGGTCGTTACCACAAGACCAGTAGTTGTTAGAAGTCAATTTAGAACCACTGGTCTGAACAGAGTATCCAGGGACTCTTTGGTCAAAAATGATGGTTGCACTGTACATAGTAGACAAAGCAGTCATCTTGTAGCTGGAGCCAGCAAAAGGAGAGTAGCTGATGACATTGTTAGAGTCAATGTCCAAAGTTGTAGCACCACCAACAGTAGCGTAAAAGTAATTGGTGACACGGGACTTTGGAGCGAGGAAGCCGATTTGCTTTCCATCAAGGCCAGCCACAACGAGCTGAATTGGAGCAGCGGCGGCAAGAGAAATAGTAGCGAGAGTAGCGAGAGAAAATTGCATTTTTAGGATGTGAATGTTATTAGTATTGAGGAAAAATTGAATTATTGGGTAATACTCGATTATTTATACATATTTTTTATTAGCTGGCTAAAATTAAACTTTAAATCATGAACTACTAGTCCATACTGCATAGTCATGTTACAATACAGTCACTCCTGAACTTAACTGGGTCACTATTCCCCAGCTGTTGTGACATTTCCTAACCAGGCCGGCATTTAAAGGGGTGTCACCTCTTAAATCTCCAAATGTCAACAAATAATTATTCAATTGTGAATTCTATATCTTGAAGAGTCAATACAAATAAGATATTGTTTCTATTTTTGGTTGCTCTTCAAGTCAGTACAATTTGAAGTCAATTGAGTGTCTTATTGTGGGAATCATAGATACAATGTTAATAGAGGTGTGACACTTACTGCAGTTCCTGTTGCACTTTTTCCTGCGGCACTTTTTAGCTCAATTTCAAAGATTGCATGAGAAATTCATTCCATTAACCAAAAAAAATGTGAAAATTAAAAAAGTAATGGATTGAACCTCTTGTTTTGACCGGCACTTGAATTGCACTAGTATTGACACCTGTATATAAAACCACTCCACACAACCTATTTGGTGTGTATTCAGCCAAGTGTCATGTAAGGGTTAGGAATATTCGTAAATTGGCCATGTTCTCTAATTATATGCAGGTTGTTTTGTTCAAGTTCCAGAGTACTTGTTTACGTCCATAATTGAACTTCATCTGCTTTCGAAATAAAAAGTCAAACAGACGAGCCTTTCTTTAATTTGATACAAACTGTTTACAGATACAAGTTTTACGAAAATGTTAATGATATCGCACTTATTAGGTTCAAAGAAGTAAGAATTCGAAGAGCCTATGGCAATCTTGTCTTTCTCTCTAAAAATTTAGCGAAGCCCTTGGCCGTAAAATTGTATCACTTCAAAAAAGGTTTTGAGCCTATGGTCTGAGCATGGCTTGTTATTCAATGCACCAGCATAATCACTTATGCACCCGCATTGGAAATATGTTTTATGGACCGTCTCTGCACATGAGAGTTCTGGCAAACAGGACTTTTAAACTCGTGGCGCTCATATTAGGAATTATGCTTTTTTGTTTGTCACTTTCTGGTCTCGGAAAAGACGCTATGAAATTGACAGTCATCAGGGTTATGTCAACTACATTGTTATGCTTGTGCGTGGATTGAAGAATGCCTTCATCCTTACCACTAAATGAAGTTATGAAGTTAGTTGTGGCGAGTAGCTTTTTATGCGTTAAAATATTTTAATTGAGATATTGATTCTTCCATTTTTATGAAAGCAAAGATTAAACTATATTTTGCTTATATTGCAAGAGATTAAAGAGACACCATGTTTGCATCTACCCGGAAAAGCATGTAAACATGTGATAAAAATTGGGCGAAATGATTTGAATCAAGTTAAAAGTCCAAAACAGGCAAGGTCCACTCTAAGTTCTAAGCATGGTGTTCAATTTTGAGGTCAATGGTCGAGGGATTGTAGTGTTAGTTCTAGTTTAATTCTACTTGAATCCAATATTATAAAAACATTTTTTTATTCTTCTTTTCCTTGGGCTTAATAATGATCAATAAGGTTTTTCACTGAACACCCTTTAGGAGTAAAAGCTAGTTTAATAGTCATTTGTGAAGTAAAAGACCTCTCAAATCCTATGTTCAAAGCTTGTGCTTCATTTTTGCTTTGCTTGTAATCTAATCTGTTCCTGCCCCAAACATAATTCTTTATAACAATCTGAGTCAAATTTTTGTATTTCAACTTTTTTTCTGATCATCACAGATCCGAGAAAAACTCAAAAACGCTGGAAAAAATACTAAAAGGACAAATTTGATTACTTTAGTACTCACAAACAGACATTAATTGCTGCAATTTAATTTTGTATTTCCATTGTATGTTTATTCTTATGTCTTTAGGGAGAAGTACTTAGTTGTTTTATGTCGACCTTCACTATAAAATAAATAGACTATCAAGCACTGGTGAGAGAAAGTTGAAATTGCACCCAATAGTAATTACAGCCACTAAAGATCTCAGGGTTAGCTTTTTGACAGAGCAGGAGAAGTATCCCGGTAACAATCACTTGATTCATTGTTTCTTCAATTAACAGTCAGATTTTACCTTCAATTCAGAGTCCTACACCAAATGAATGGGATCATTAACAAAAGAAAGGAAACAGTTTCATTTTGATACTGTCTATTATTTGTCATAAAAGTAATTTCTTCCACAATGTGAAGCGCTGAAGTATACATCAACAATCGCTGATTTGCATAAACAAACATAATGAAAATTCTACAATGCAAGTGCTTAAAGCAATTAAGAGAAAAACTACTCCACAATTAATCCATTAAATTTGTTTGTAGTTTTATTCTCAACGCTTACACAGACTAAGTTACCCCAGATTTCAACTCATCGATTCAAATAACTAACAAGCTCTCATACTCAAACCTTCATGTACTCCAACAATAGCAGCTCTTATAGGCCTGGAGGAGGTGACCTGTATCGCCCTGGCCGACAAGCACCACAAAAAGGGAATTATAACCGTGACGATTACTCGTCTCGTTTCAATGATAGATCTCAAAACTACCCAGAAAGATCCAACTATCGACCAGATTCAAGACACGAAAGAGGTCAAAATGGCTATTTAAGGCCACAAAATACACATAATGACTACCACTATGGAGGCCAAGGAAACAATCGCAGCACAGGCGTTCGTTCTCATGGCTCTTACCAAAATCACGGCTCAAATTGGCTGCAACCTCAAAGAAACCAAGGAGATGGCTACCACCTGGTCTACACACAAATGCAGGCTGATAATCAACTTTGGATGGGTGATCTAGATCCAAGATGGTCAGAAAACGATATAGCAAGTATTTGGAACGAACTAGGGGAGCCGCCTGTAAATGTTAAGATCATGCGAGACAAGGCAGGGCGCTCACAGTACTGCTTTGTGACTTTTGCAAATCAAGCAGTTGCAAATACAGCCGTTCAGAGAAATCGCACCCCGGTTCCTGGTTCGTCTCGAACATTCAAACTCAACAAGGCCTCTAACGGATCCAACAGCGCAGACACAGGACGTCAAACTCTATCTTCTACAACAAGTCAAACAAATACGAGGCCTCAGGTGGACTTCTCTGTTTTTGTAGGCGATTTAGCTCATGAGGTCACAGAAGAAATGCTTTATGCCCGCTTTAACCAGGAATATCCCGGACTGGTGAAACAGGTAAAAATAATGACAGACGCAAGTACCGGGGCCTCGAAAGGCTTTGGCTTCGTTAGATTTCATCAAGCTGAAGCACAGAAACTGGCTATTAAAGACATGAATGGTGTAATACTCGGTCATCGGGCTATCAGAGTCGCGTTAGCAAATGGTGGACAAGAGCAAAGCTCAACAGCAAAAAAAAGCAACACAGAACTGACTCCAGCCCTAAAACTACCTCAACAACAACCAAATTTGCTTCCAGCAACAGATCCAAATTGTTCAGTCCTTATAATTACAGGCATTAACATGATGATTTCTAAAGAAGAGTTGTTAGCTCATTTCAGTTCATTTGGGACTCTTCTTTATTGTAAAGTTGACTACAAGGCACAACAAGCTCATATCAAATTTTTTTTACGAAATTCCGCCGAGAAGGCGTTTCTTTTCATGTCTCGATTTGCTATAAATGGATGTAACCTAAAGCTAAAATGGGGCCGCGAGGAGAGAAACACAACAACACGGACACGGTATGCACCGCCCGCAAAATCTTCAAAAAATGTCTACTTCGCCTCTGAGAAACTACCGGACTTTTACGGCGAGATTAATTCTGACGCAATTTTGGATGAACTATCGGACGAACAGATTACAAATCTTCCGATCATGGAGCCTAGCGCTTTCTTGAATGTCAAGGAAATCGATGAGATTCACAAATCAAAACTAGAAAGGCGCGAAGCATACCTTGAACTGGCATTTTGAGGTTTTAAAATGGATGTGATTCACGGAATTGACCAGGACATTGTTGTAGTATTTCATCCTCGTTAGCGTACTTGATACCACAGTATATACAATAAAAGAAATTGGATCTCGCATATTCAAGAAGTAAATTCAACTTTGCGTCTGTTGAAGGGCTTTGTTGGTCATTATTAGGGACTAGGTCTGGGAATTGATCACCGCAACGCTCAACGACGTAATCCCTCCACAACGGATTTACGTTAGTTATCTCATCGTCCGATGTTTCAATACTTTCCTTGGATTCCTCATAGCAGAATTTTTGTAATTTTGTAATGGTGTCTACTTTTTTGCGCTCTTCGAAAGCTTCTTTCGAGGTGTTATGAAATCTTTTGGTGCTCTCTGAATTTATAGGTTGTAAAACGATGGTTTTTGATTTTTTACTTCCAATACCCATACGAGATTTTCTTTTCGTTACGGAAATCGGTTCTTTAATAGCATTAGGATTATTTTCCACCCCAAGGCCACCATTTGGTTTGAATCCCATCATTTGCATCATTTTAAACCCCACAGAATTTTCATTGAGAATTGACTTAGACAAAGAGTTTTTGTGAAACAATTGTGACGTTTGGGTCTTTTTGAATGTCTCCTCGTCGCTTTCAAGCTCCATATTTAAGAAGTCATCATTCGAAGCGTTAGAGTCATTTGAGGGTTCACAATTGACAATCTGCTCCTTTTGATCATCTTTTGCTACTATGCTTTCCAGACCGTCTAAGGCAGAAATCGATTGAAGAGTCTCTTTAGCCTCTGGCGGCTTGAATATTTTGACTTTCTTTGGAGGCGGCTGATCATTATCAGAGTCCGAAGACTCGTCAAATACTATCATTGAGTTCGAGATTGAGATTGAATTTCGTAGCGTATTTTCTAGACACTAGCGGTTTTGAATTCTAGAAGCGGGATACATGGCAAGTGTATTTTAACGAAGTCTTGTCTTATTGTCAAACACTTACGTGAGTTGAATTACTATGGGTATCTTCACAAGCGCTCGCCTATGAGGAATCGAAATAATCGAGATAATCGAATTGATCAAAATGATCAAAATGATCGAAATGATCTTAAACAATACAAAAGAATACATAATAATTCTTTAATCACCAATAAAAAAACAAAATAAAAAAATGGAAATTATTTTCTATTGTGTATTTATACTGTCGACCCGTACTTCTATTTGTGTCAACAGGTCTCATATTGACGCCAAAACAAGCTTTGATTCAACTGCAAAAACATATGAGCCAACAATATTGAAAATCGAAGTCAGATTTTCAACAATTTATCATTTCAAAAATTCAAATAATATTCCACCATCTAATTTCTGATAGATCTACTCTTTGACTGGAATCTCTTTCTCCTGCGTTGCCGGCCGATATGTTTCTATAAATACATCTGAGGCATAAACCACACCAAAGGCAAACCAACCAACCAAATGAATGAGAAATCAACTAGTATTCATAACCAATTGATTATCTGGATATGGATAAACACTTCCTTTTTTTTAATTTCGAAAAATGGCTCAAAACAGGCTACATCTCTCAGGTTTTTTCAACTAGAAGCTCCGCATGGTGTCGTGATTTAAACAGCTGCGCATTTCGGCCAGAACTCAAATGGCTGACAGAATCAGCTTCATAGACCCATTTTATACTGACAATGGGATGGTTTTATTGGCATTTATGTCTCTTTTGTTGGCCACTTCATGCCGCTGTCGGATTCTAGCTCTCTGTGAAGCGCTTACTGTGCCTCCCCAAAAAGGTTGGATGCAGGAATCAATAGAGATTAGATACAGGCACATAGATTGATCCATTGTGTGTAATTGCGTGCAAATCTGCGAAGATTACACTTATGGATCTGAGATTTCTTTTGCATGATATAGATCAAAGGATTAATTAATGGGGCTTTTTTAGGATAAAAAATGTCCGTTTTTTACTCTGTTTTGATTGAATACTCTCAAATTAAGCACCTGTATATGACATTGACCGTGTTCTAAATAAACAAGCTACGACAGACTGTCTGCAGTACCCCAGGGGTTCACAACCGCGTATGGTGAAAAAAAGTCTACCCACTGCCGTCCGACCCGAACTCCTTTCCCATTCTCACACTTGCTTCTTCTTGCTTCTTTTCTTTGTCCGAAAAAGCGTCCATTGAATCCCAAGTAACACTCGCTATGCTTTCGTCCTCGATTCTCTTCACTCTCTTGGCTGCTTTTGCCGCTGCCGACAGTTCTTCCAACTCGTCGTCTACCAACTCGTGTTCCATGTCCACCACCATCACCGATGCTACCGCCATCTCTCAGTTGAACTCTTGTCCAACTTTGGACGGTTCCATTACCATCTCTGGTAACCAGGTCGGTGCTTTGGACTTGGGTAACGTTCAGGCTATTGCTGGTGATGTCACTGTTTTCAACTCTTCTTCCATCACTGGAATCAACTTGGGTTCCATCACCAACGTGACTGGTTCTTTGTCCTTGTCTGCTTTGACCACTTTGAACAACATTCAACTTTTGCAACTTACATCTGCTAACAAGTTGTCTTTTGTCTCTTTGCCATCCCTTGCTTCTCTTAACTTGGGTTCTGGTCTTGCCAACGTCACCTCCCTTACCTTGTCTGACACTGCTTTGGCTTCCATCGACAAGCTTTTGCAATTCAAGAGCATTGGTGTTTTGAACGTTAACAACAACAAGAACATTACTTCCATCGACTTGACTGACTTGACCAACGTTACTGGTGGTTTGACTTTGTCTTTCAACAACGACCAAGCCTCCATCAAGTTGCCAAACTTGCAATCTGCCGCTAACTTGACCATTCAAGATGTTGCTTCCCTTGACATTTCTAACTTGCAATACGTCAACGGCTCTTTCATCTTGGGTTACAACACTTTTGACTCTGTCTCCTTCGACTCTTTGTCTTTCGCCGGTTCTTCTCTCCAAGTCTTCGCTAACAACGACTTGACCACCTTGAACATGCCAAACCTTACTGAGGTTGATGGTGAGTTCCACATCTTCAACAACTCTTTGTTGCGTAACTTGAACATCCCTAACTTGAAGACTGTCAAGGGTGCTGCTTCTCTTAGCGGTGACTTCGGCAACTTGAACTGGAAGAATTTGAATGAGGTTGACGGTGACTTCAGCCTTGCTGCTACTGCCAAGAACTTCTCTTGTTCTCAATTCGACAAGTTGTCTTCTTCTAACAAGTTGAAGGGTCACAACTACAACTGTTCTTCTCCATCCTCTACTTCTTTGGCTTCTAAGTCTGGTAGTTCTTCTGCCACCAGTGGTTCCAGCTCTTCTAGTTCTGGTTCTTCTCAAGGTGGTTCTTCCAGCTCCTCTAAGAAGTCCGATGCTTCTTACATGAACCCAGGCATGCTTTTGTCTGTTGTTGTGGGTGCTGCTTTGGCCGTCATTGCCTAAACGTGCGAGTGAAAAGAATACTTACTCAAACAAAATTTAATTTTTAGCTGGCTGTGTCTTTTATAGATTGACACCCAGAGTTTATGTTTATTTCCAATTCAAAGAACAATATAAATTAATGTGTAGTAGTAATATACACATCCTTACCTACCTATTATGCATATCGTTTTAGTACAAGCTATTACTAAAGTGATAAACTTAAAAAAATTTACAGAATGACGGAGAAAACAGAACCAAGATCAAAAGCCAAAAATCCAAAAATCATTTTACCGATTTGACATTCGTAATGTTTCACGGTTAAAAATCTTAAAAATGCAAGGACTGCAGGTACATTTGATTTGCTTACATAATCACCCTCGCCCGCATAAGACATCTCCTATTAAGGAAGAATGTAGATGGAGCCCAAGTCATGTCCGCCTCAGATGTGCGGCTGGAATGTTAACCACTTGACAACATTCTCGTTTCATACGGGACCTGGCATCAAGTTGAAATCCTCAATTCCTCTTTTGTGTACTCAGAGCCTGAGCTTCTCTTGTCGATTTGCCTGCCAATCTAGCATAATAAGCTACAGCCTTACCACCAGTCGAAGATAGGTCACAGCACGAAAAACCACACATTTGACAAGTTTCAAGGTGACAAATGAGATTGTCGATACTTTTGATCCTTTCGGCAGGCTTAGTCGCTGCAGATGGATACGCTCCTCATGAAGTAAGCTGTCCTGATAATGCTAATTTCATTCGTGAGGGTAATTCCATCTCTCCAAGTGAGAAGGATTGGATCTCCAAAAGACACGAGCTGACAGATCAGGCAATTTTGGATTACTTGAACCGTGTAGGTGTTGATTTCAATCAAGATGCATTGAAGAACAGTAACAAGAGTGTTAATCTAGCCTTGGCTTTCTCTGGAGGAGGTAACAGAGCCATGCTCAATGCTGGAGGTGCGATTGCAGCATTGGACAATCGAACGGTAGGCGCCTCTGAAAGCGGATTAGGAGGTATTCTTCAATCTGCAACTTATATTGCAGGTCTTTCAGGAGGTTCTTGGGCGCTAGGATCATTGATTTTCCAGGACTGGCCATCCATTGACGAGCTTGTATTTGAAGACCCATACGATGTCTGGAACTTGACTCAAGGCGCATCCATGATCAATTCTTCCAATACTCTTGGTATGTATTGGGACTTTGTTACCAACAACTACAACTCGACACTTACGCATGTGAGCTATTGGAACACTCCAGTTGGCAAAGGAATTGGAAATGATCTTTCTTCGAAATCGCAAGCAGGTTTCCCTGTCTCCATAACTGATGTTTGGGGACGTGCTTTGGCCCACAAATTATTCCCAATGAGTACCGACAATTGGATGGATAGCGCTACTTGGTCGGGCATTAGAAACATTAGTAGTTTTGCAAATCATGAAATGCCGTTTCCATTGATTACTGCTCTTGCGCGTGAGCCAGGCTCGTTAGTTTTCGACTTGAACTCTCCAATCGTAGAGTTCAACCCATTTGAGATGGGTTCTTTCGATACGTCTATCAATGCATTCCATGATATTAGATATCTTGGAACCTCCGTTAATAACGGATCTCCAACTTCAAACACCTGTATCAATGGATTTGACAATGCGAATTTCGTTATTGCAACTTCCTCTTCCCTCTTTAACGAATTTCTTGACACCTTGGTTTGCCCAGCTTGTAACACATTGAATTTCGCGATGAAATATGTTGTGAAGAGGTTTTTAGAATCGATGTCCTCAAAATTTCAAGATGTTGCTTGGTATAAACCTAATCCATTCTACAAATCTCAATATCTGTCGTCAAATAACTTGAGTTCTAGCGATACTTTGTATCTCATGGATGGCGGATTGGCCGGAGAGATTGTACCATTGTCAACATTGATGGTAAAGGAGAGAGAATTAGATGTTGTCTTTTCTTTCGACAACGATGGCGCCAAATGGCCAGATGGAACCTCCCTTATCGACACCTATGAGAGACAACATACCTACGAGGGTAAATCTACCGTTTGTCCCTATGTACCAGGCCAATCTACGTTTGAGTACTATAATTTGACCGCCAAACCAACATTTTTTGGTTGCAATGCTTCAAACTTGACTGCTTTGACGAAGGACGGTGTCGTACCTCCAATCGTAATTTATATTGCTAATCGGCCATACGAGTTTTTCTCTAATACAACCACTCTCAAATTGACATACTCTGACAATGAAAAGAAGGGGATGGTGACGAATGGGTTTGACTTGGCATCCAGAGGAAATTCTAGTTCAACCTGGTCTACTTGTGTAGGATGTGCTTTGGTTAGAAGAGCCGAAGAACAAGCAGGTGTAGAACAATCGGAACAATGTAAAAAGTGTTTTCAAGAATACTGTTGGGATGGTTCGTTGTATGAGAACGCTCTGTATGAACCAAAACCTAATTTCACCATAAGTGGACTCACCAACAATCCCATGAAACTTATGGGAAACAATTCGTACATAAAAATTACGGCGACAGTTTCCTCTAGCTCTACTGGTTTCGCTGCAATTTTGGTTAGTGCGTGGAACTACATTAAAGGATGGTTCTAGGAAATTATAAACAGTTACTACAAAAGATATATACGTGATATGCATTAATATGAATGAAAAATTTTAGATATAAGGTGACCAATAAACGTCATTTTGATTGTGAAGGAAAAAGAATATCGCACCCAGAGTTAAGGATATAGTAATAATTGAGAGATAAGGACAATAGATACTTACCTGAGTCCCAATGACAAGAGATAGAAGATTGCAAAGCTTGACAAACCGGACGTAATGTAGATTATTGAGCCAATCAGAAAATTCCAAAATTAGTAAAGAGACAAGGCAAATACCAATATGAGCCAACTGCGCTCCATCGCCTCTGACAATGGGTTTAAATTGAGGGGCATCGTTGACACTCTTGCTTTTAAAGAGATCTATGGTATCATCAGCTTGGCTTATCAGACTTACTATGTCCGAAGAACTGACATCATCCAGGCTGAAGTCCTCTTCATCAACAGCGCTTTGGCCATGAAGAAGGAATCTACTCTCTTTCATAAGTTGAAGATACTCAAGTACGTATTTGGCAGAAGGTTTCGAAGCATTCTCTTCACCCTTTATCATCATGTAGATCAAAAGCTCGAAATCGACGAGAGCCTCCGAGGGATGATCGTTGACAAGTCCTACGCGGGAAGTGAACCAGTCGCTGAAACTTTTTTCGGTAAGTTTTTCATGCCAGTCCGATATGTCTCGTCTTACAGCCTCGGGGTCGTTGGTATTCGTTAATGCCTGAGCAAATGGTAACATGCCGACACACAAATAACAGAGAATCATGCCTAACGAATAGATATCGCAATCGTAAGTAAACTTATGAGCAAATTTGCGTTTGCCTTTCTTTGTCAGGGTATACAGAGCATAAACCCATAATCTCGGATCTGTAAACTCAACTGTTCCTGTGTTACCTCTACGTTCCTCGAAGGGCATGTTGACATCTTTACTCTGCTTATCAATGAACTTACCCTCACCAAAATCTGAAACTAATACCCTAGGAAGACGTGAAAGGTTAACGTCGATATCACTTATAGACTCAAATACCATGTCTTTTTGTATAATATTGGGGTCATACTTGGACTCCAAAAGACAATTAGAAGGTTTCAAATCTCGATGTAAGATACCATGAGAGTGCAAATACAGCACTCCGTTGGCAATGTCGTGGAAAAACTTCCAGATTTCCACTTCCAGGAGCCAAATTTTCTTGTTCACTTCCGGCAAAACCGAGGAGTCCAGCAGTTTTCGATTTCTACGGCGTGCTCTCTCGGCATCGAGTTTGTCCTTCATCAGCATCGTCATTTCACGCTGAAAATTGCTTACCATCATATGCTCTAAATGTCCACCATCGCAGTACTGCTGCAAAATGTACACATACGGAACCACTGTATTATTACTATGAGAAGGAGCACCTTCTTGACCCAAGAATATAGTGTTCAGGTCTGAAAGGTTACCAGTCTCCATCCACACATGATTATATCGAATCAAATTGTGCTCATTTGCACCTTTGACAGAGAGCTCATACAAAATGAGAACTTCGTTTAAGACATGCTCAAGGTATTGCGAGAGGTCACCAACGTTAATACGTTTTACAGCAAATACTCCTAATTGAATATTCTTCAATACATGAACAACTTTGTAAACTTGAGCCCGAGCACCACTTCCAAGGATTTCTGGAGAAATTTTCTTGAAAAACCGCTCAAAATAGCCATGATTAAATAAATCATTCGGGAATTCAGAGCTTGGTTCATCACCAGGTGCCTTAAGAGCTCCAGTATTCCCACTGATATTAGCTAATAGCTTGAAATAATCTCTATGCATGAATTCTACCGGAGACAAACCAATCGACGGAGGAGGCGAGAATCTTGTGGGCCGTTCAGTAATTGCCAGTTCTGCTAAGGCGACAGCTGAACTACCCTCTCTGGCGGCGGCACTTCTTGATCTACTGTTAGATGAGTGACGACGCCGGAATTGAGAAGATTTTCCCTGTGACAAAAAATCTAAAAGGTCGACACCACAATTTGGACATAGGATCTCGGTCTGGTCTGACTCTGCCATAGATGGAGAATTTCCCCTGGGCCGCCTAATATCTAGACCATTTATGTCATTGTAGAGACTGAAAGAATTATCTTGATGGTTATGAACAACAACAATTTGATGTGTCAGGTCGTGGTAAACAATTTTGTTATTCCTATCAGACTGGTAAGGAACTATTGACATCCCATTCTATTGTAAGTAGGCCCTTGTATACTAGGATTTGACAATTGAATTCGCACAAGACAGTAAGTATAAGAGAGAAATTTGAATTGAATTGAGAAGTTATCGCAAAAAAGGATTAGATTTGAAAAAAAAAAGTATTCCTATTAGGCTTATTCCGGTGATTCGGATGACGCAGGATTGATTAAGGGGGTGGGATCTGGGGTAATAAGGTGGAGTGATACAAGGATAAAGAATATAAAACAAAGGAGTAATTTATGAACTTGTAGCAATTTACATCATTGAATTTAATTTATGAATTTTTATTTTGCTCGGTAAAATTTTACTCTGTTCTGTATCTTGCAATCTGGTCATGGAGGTTATCAAGCCAGCTATAAGAGTAAAAAAAGACATTAACATTAAAAATTAAATTATCCAGATTAAACTGTATGTGTAAAACTCACAAGAATTGAGTCTTTGATTATTGGCCACTCTTCTTGGAGTTGTCCATATGTTGAAGAACTAAAGATGTCATGCCAGCAAGACACTCTTCAAACCCTTTATTAACATCCTGGTCAGGTTTCAATAAATAATCCAGGGGATTTGTCTCCATGCTTCCATAGAGCGCCTGATGTACATCGTCCACGAAATTGGCGGTGTGTTCAATGTAGAGACCAAGCTGTTGCATTTTCTGAGGGAGATGTTCGAAGTCTGTGACAAGTAAAGAGAGCATGATATTCTTTATAGTATTTTTGCACTGTAATTCAGAGAGTTCATCAACCCTGTTTAAACCTAAGCTTTTGTAATACTTCTTAAAGTCTCCCGGCAACGTGTCTTCACTGACCTCTTTAAGTGAATGCGTTTCTGTTTGATTTTGGGTACCAAATTGGGCGAGTCTGGAATCCACGACATTATTGTCTTTGCTTTCGATGAACTTTGTCAATCGTTCTTCGAGCGCTCGAATCTTTTCTCCTTGATCCTGAATTGTTCTTGCCTGCTGCTCTATTATCGAATTTCCGGCGGTTTTATTCCCATCTACTTGCCTGCTGAGTTCTATGCGACCAGAAGTTGGGTGCGCCTGTCTCGTTTGTAAATGTGAATTTCTAATACCTGAGTTCGGGAAATCTAGATTTCGCAAATTCTCAGGTAGGATTTCTGGCAGATTGTCTTGAAAATTTAATTCCTCAGGCATATTGCGATCAGTTCCTCCAGAGCTTGGAGGTGTAGTGCCTGGTGAGGCTGCTAGTGTACCGGCGTCGCCCAAAACCAGCCGAATTGTCGATGATTCCAGGTCCAGATTTGCTTCAGACAGAGAATCATGTCTCAGAAAGGTATATTGATCATCATTTGGTCTATAGTCACTTTTTGACACGGGCTGTTCTCGTGAAGGCTCATAATTGGATGGATGGTCAATTGCAGAACCCAAGGAACTAGCTTCGGAGCGCCAAACCAGATTTGATGGTTGCTTCCTTTCGATTCTCGAGAAAGGAGTATCAGGTTGACTGGCGTTGTGTTGAGGTACACCTGCGCCAATGTTTCTGTTTGTGAATGTCTTAACAGGGGTCGAGTGATCCAGTGAGTCGACGGGAAAATCCTTTGGGATAGCATTGCGTGGATAAGATCTGATTGGGCTTCCTTCAGGAATGAATTCTGACTCGTTGCTATTGGAGTTAGTGTTAAAAGTAGACTGGTTGGGTGAAATTTGCCTAGCATTGTCGTAGTCAATAGCTATGTTCAAGGTATCGAGAACCCTTGGAACATCATAATGGACACGAGGAACACGGTGGGTCGTTATATCTGGAGACGAAGTTATAAAAGACTCGGTGTTGTTGAAATCCATGTGGAAGGAAGGTAGTCTGTTTAATAGTAAACATTGAGTGCACAAAGACAGAATAGTGATCTAAACAACACGATCACGCGGCAAGTTAAATATATATTTTCTTTTGAATATTAAAAAGAAAATATGCTTTAAACGTATATTTTCAATTTTTTTTTCCGTTTTGAAAAGTACGGGAATCCAACCTCAGTAGGTATTCCAGAACTCGGCCACAGGTGTAGATGACAACATTTATGCTGTAAGATGAATCATTTACATGCTTAGAAATGGTTATTTCTTTTTACTTTTCCCACTCAAATCATAAATCGGATATTCAATTCTACAGTATCGTCTTGGTCTCCAGTAACCCAACAACATAAGATGAGTGAGATCCACATTCGAATAAATTCAACGGTTTCCATCTACATTACTCAAAGATGATAATCTATTCTATTATACAAGTGCTTGAAGGTCAAAAGGCCCTAGGTGATTTGGTTCAGTTTCAGGCTCAGGCATGGAGTGGATCAGGGTGAGAGTTAATGCGTAAATGCTTATTCAAGTCAACAAATTTATGGCTCAATAACGCTGTAACTACCAGCCTCAACTTTCTCTGCGAAGCTTTCTTCCACATGAGTACACAATGCACTTAAACCATCTAAGCCTTGGTGCAAAGCTTCCACAGCAGTGATGTTGCCATAAGTTTGAATACGCAAATTCAATTTGTTTTCCGAAGGGTGAGGAATGGAATAACCACAGAACTCGACTTCTGGGTTTTTCATGATCAAGTACCGAAGAGCATTACCCAAGGTGTGGTCCTCATCGACGATCTGAAACAGCGCAGCGGTTCCGTCCTCGGATGAACCTGGTAACATTTTTATTTTATCGGCATCGTATTCTTGATCATCAACGCTGTTGTCCATGACAATGTCCTGTATTTCTTCCGACATGATGTGTTTGGTAATGAAAGTGGAAATATAGATACTGTACTATGAGATGAGATGTCAAGATGGGGTTGACGGCCATTCGCACGAAAAGATTAACAAAATCAGCAAAAGGTATTGGTGAAATATAGAAATGAGTTCAGTTTAGATATTCATTTAGAGATTTTATAAGATTGAATTAATTTGATGTGTCAAAAATTCCTGCTTTTTCCCTATTAGGTTGTAGATGACTAGTCGACAGATGAAAAACAGATGAAGATCTCGAAAACAAGTTTTTGTATCAATTATATCAGAACTTAAAAAAATATTAATGGCGATTTCTGTTCCAAAATCAACAAAAATAGAAAATTCAAATCAAATTTACCTGCTTTTTGTGCTTCATAGCCTTATTAACAACTACCTCATCGCATCTCATCACAAAAGATCCGTACACCAACTCATCGCATCAAAAGTATATAAATTACTACTCTTCCCCCCCCTCAGAAATTTTATCAACTAGCAAAAAATATCATGTCGGACTACAACGGAGGCTACACCAAGTACAACAGCGGCTACAACAACTACAACGACGGTCACAGACGCGACAATGGAGGCTTCCGCAACAATGGAGGCTTTCAAGGCCGTGGTGGCCCTCGTGGTAGAAACGAAAGAGTCGAGTTGTCTACTCCTGAATGGGACATGGACTCTTTGCCAAAGTTCGAGAAGAACTTCTACACCGAGCACCCTGATGTTGCTTCTAGAAATGAGGACGAGATTAGAGCTTTTAGAAAGGAGAATGATATGACTTGTGAGGGAACTGATATTCCAAAGCCAATTACTAGTTTTGACGAAGCTGGCTTCCCTGACTATGTCTTGTCTGAAGTTAAGCAACAAGGTTTCCCAAAGCCAACTGCTATTCAATGTCAAGGTTGGCCTATGGCTTTGAGTGGTCGTGATATGGTCGGTATCGCCGCCACTGGTTCCGGTAAGACACTTTCTTACTGTTTGCCAGCTATTGTCCACATTAACGCTCAGCCATTGTTGAAGCATGGTGACGGTCCAATTGTTTTGGTTTTGGCCCCAACAAGAGAGTTAGCTGTTCAAATTCAACAAGAATGTTCCAAGTTTGGTGCTTCTTCCAGAATTAGAAACACCTGTGTTTATGGAGGTGCTCCAAAGGGTCAGCAGATCAGAGACTTGGCTCGTGGTGTTGAGATCTGTATTGCCACCCCAGGTAGATTGATTGACATGTTGGAGACCGGTAAGACTAACCTTAGAAGAGTCACTTACTTGGTTTTGGATGAGGCCGACAGAATGTTGGATATGGGTTTCGAGCCACAAATTAGAAAGATTGTCGATCAAATTAGACCAGACCGTCAAACTTTGATGTGGTCCGCCACTTGGCCTAAGGAGGTTAAGAACTTGACTAGAGATTACTTGGTTGACCCAATCCAAGTCACTATCGGTTCCTTGGAGTTGTCTGCTTCCCACACCATTACTCAATTGGTTGAGGTTATCCCAGAGTTCGAGAAGAGAGACCGTTTGGTTAAGCATTTGGAGACTGCCACCACCGACAAGGAGGCTAAGTGTCTTGTTTTTGCTTCCACTAAGAGAGCTTGTGACGACATTACTTCCTACTTGAGAGGGGATGGATGGCCAGCCTTGGCTATCCATGGAGACAAGGATCAACACGAGAGAGACTGGGTCTTGAAGGAATTCAGATCTGGAAACTCTCCTATTATGGTGGCCACCGATGTCGCTGCCAGAGGTATTGGTATGTATTTTTTTCAACTACTAACAGTTTAGAATGACAATCATCATCCGAAAACAAAGAGATGGGACGAGATAAGAAACGAGAATTTAAGATAACGAAGAAAAGACCTTCATCAAGTATTGGGTACGAGTTACAAAGCGGCCGAATGCCACTCAACGAAATCATTGCCTCTGCTGGTCAGAGAATTTGGAACCCACTACTTCTTCAGATTTCTTCATTTTTCTTTTTCTTTTTTTTCTTTTTTTCTTTTTTTTTTTTGATTTGAAGAAGGAGACTATTTAAGATTTTTCAGAAAGCAGCCTGCTTAGTTGGGCTTGAAACGTCAATGATTCAGTGCGTGACGTCAATAGGAGAAGTGTCAGAAGATTTATTATATTTGAATGTCACCTATACTTCTCTCATGACAGACAAACAAGACAGCACGCGCTACTCAGAAACCAGAACTCGCGGGTGATTCCGCCAATGTGTCTGGCTTTTGTGGCCATGTTGATCATGTGTTTTCGCTTTCTAGAACATCAATAAAAGTCAAACTTATCTTCATATTAGGCGTAGGCTGTCATTGCTAAATTTGTAGTAGAATATTGGAGTCATTATTGGCTCTATCCCCCAGCGCCCGTTATTTTTACGATTCGTGACAGTTGTGTCGAGATGGCGATATATCGACGATATTGCCAGTTGAGCCTCTCGAGCAAGCTATTGCATACTTGCTCACTTGTTACCTATCTCATAAAAAATTGGCGCACAACTTGAAATTTGAATTTTACTAACTAGCAGATGTTAAGGGTATCACATACGTTATCAACTACGACATGCCTGGTAACATTGAGG
Source organism: Australozyma saccharicola (assembly GCA_030569455.1). Classification (NCBI taxonomy): domain Eukaryota; kingdom Fungi; phylum Ascomycota; class Pichiomycetes; order Serinales; family Metschnikowiaceae; genus Australozyma; species Australozyma saccharicola. The sequence continues at coordinate 361,554 of JAJMKW010000001.1, forward strand.
ATTACGTCCACAGAATCGGCCGTACTGGTCGTGCTGGTACTACTGGTACTGCCGTGTCATTCTTCACCGATGGTAACTCGAAGTTGGGTGGTGACTTGTGCAAGATTATGCGCGAGGCCAACCAGACCATCCCTCCAGAGTTGCAAAGGTTCGACAGAAGATCTTACGGCTCTCACATCAGATATGGTGGTGGAAGAGGTGGCCGTGGAAGAGGCCGTGGTGGTTACGGTGGAAGAGGTGGCTTCAGAGGTGGTCGTCAAACCGGCTCCAACACTCAGCCAATGGGTAACCGTCGTTTCTAGAGGCGCCTTGCGACACGCATTTTTGTATATTATTTATTAATTGGAATTAGATATTTGCTTGAGTATTGATTTGTGAAGTAGGCTGAAATTTATATTGGTGCATGTAAGCAAAGTTAAGCCTAGATAAATGTCGATAGGAGAATTCTTTTCAAAGAGTTGCAATGAAAACAAAAATTTAATAATTGAATCTTCAAATGTTATGTCTAGATGATGTTTAATTTCTATAAAGTAAAACTATTAAGCAAACCAACCGACTTACACTCTGTTTGTGAATTGTGCAAGAATAAAAGATAGATAGAGAGAATTAAAAAGAACAAGAAGGTTGTTCAGGCGGTTCATAATGCATTTTTTGTGCTAGACCTCAAGCGTTGAAGTCAACCATGCACAATTTCATAAGGTCGTCATTATCTGGATTGACGGGAGGGAAGACGACAGCATCGTCGCAACCAAAAGCGTAGTCAAAGCGATCGTTCCAGTCATTGGATTCATTAGTTTCGGTTTCGGGTGATTCAGATACTGGGTCAATAAGAGAAACCAGTAAAATATCACTTACAGAGTTGCTTCTGGAGACAACCTTTGATTGGAGAGCAGAGTTTACTTGAGAAGTGACCTGCGATGCTATTTGAGGAGTCAAATGGCCGTAAGCAGATTCATGCTGAGGAGAAGTTTGAGCCGTGCTAACTTGCAGTTCGCAGCATTGAGCCCTCTTATCGATTTTGTAGTGATCGCGTTTACAAGCTACAGAGCTTCTTCTACGAGGCTTTCTCTTTTTGGAAGCACATGCCAGCTTCTTGGCACAACTTTTGTGGTGTTGACCATGCAGCATCCAGTCGGAGGAGTCCTTCAACACATCTTTGGTATTGAATATCAGCTCTAAAGCCTTGGGAGTGAGGGAATGATTTTTCTGCATCGACTCCAATTTGGAGCTTACACTGTCCAAGAGACTTAAGTCCTTGACAGAGTTCAATGGCTCATTACTAAGGAGAGTTGGTGGGCTACTAGAAGCTGTGCAATTTGACAGAGTATGAGAGAAGAGATCGTCTTCCTTAACAAGGTTTGAAGGGAAGTACAGACCAAATTCCAAATTTAGACAATCTCTGCTGTTACATGTGGTAAGAGGGGCGGACTTAGCAATCATGTCATTGATCCAATCTTCTTCAGTAGTAGCGGTAGGAGAAGTGCATGCGTATGTCATAATTGAGAATGATAAAATGTCTTGAAAATGCAAAATCAATAAATATAATTGAGAAATGGGATTTTGTATCAAAAGGGTACTTGTTAATCGTATGGCTGAGGAATTGCAGTCAATGGATGGTTTATTGGACTATTATTGCCAGAACGGGTGATTTGAAACTGGTCGTAAATAGATGACAGGTTATGTGGGGGATGATGTATAACGACCCAAAGAGGAATCTTGATTAGCTATTGAATTTAGCCTTTTAGTGGAGACTGAAAAATTCTGAATAATTAAACCTCATTCACTACGGCCACAGGCGCATATATATGTTAATAAGTGGACCTTGCTGTGTGTTTGCCAAGGGCTCTTAGACAGTGGCACCAGGGACTAGGTGCAGTACATCAGCCGATCCACGGAAAAACTAAGTGCATCATAGGAAAGGAGTATCTGCAGGAAAAAGCATTAACTGCAGTACCACGAGTCATACATTTTTGTTAATTATCCAACAAATCGAGGAAAAGACTGCATAGAAGCTTCAATATACCGGAGTCATCTATTTAAATTACTTTTTTCCTGCGGAGAAGCTCGTATATACAAGAAAGACGGCAGACAATTAGCACACTGTACATCAATTTTTCCATTCCTGAATGGCCTGTTTGTCGAAATTGGGCCACTCTCGCCTTTAAGGCCGTGGGCTGAGATCAGGCGGACTGTATGCAGGACGCGGAAGATAAGTCAATTAATTAAGTTAGTTTTCAATAAGGGCAAATGAGAGAGGGTTATAGAGAGAAATTATTTTTCATTTTATAATAAATAATTCAATTGATTAAGCAAAAGCAAAATAACTTCTGTTTTCAATTGGTTTTCTTTGAGGGCACGAGGCGGTGGAATTGAGTATGAGCTGTCATTCGAGCTCATTCTCGGCAATGAAAATTTGCTCGCCTCAACAAAATAGTATTATGCTGACTCAAATTAATTGCAGATGAAATGTTGGATGAGATAAAATTTGTGTACGTGATTTTAATTGCTTCAGTGGGATGAGATTGTTGGTGATTAGTTTGGTTTGGTTTTGTCTTTGTTGTCTTTAGTCTTTGGTCTTTGTTGTGGTGGTTTGTGGTTTGAGAGCTTAGTGCTGGTCGATTGGAACTTGGAACTTGGAACGGGTAAAAAGATGCAGTAAAGAATGAGCTACGGTCTAAAATGAGTCACGGATTATTGTTCTAGCGGGTTGGAAGTATGGTTTTCTTGTCAATTGAAAGTGTCTTGTTCCTTGTCTGATTCAGTTTACCTACCTTACCCAAGATCTAGTGGCCAAGGACTCTGGAAAAAGAAGCCTTCGACGCCACAAAGTCAAAATTTTTTTAAAGCGGGAATGAAAATTCTTGCTTAAGCATTTTAAATTGTCACTTTTTTTTGTTTTTGCACTCTTTTGGTGCTGCTTTCCCAGTGTCTTTTGACACCTTTAGATCATTAGTAGCCTAAATTAGTAGCCCAAATTGACTTTGCAGCCATTAATTAAGCGTGTCTCTGCTTGTTTCATGTTTAATGCTACAGTAAAAATGGGATCAATTGTAATATTATAAACAAATTCCAAGAAATATTACTAATTGAAGCAATTTTATTAATTGAAGCAATTAATTTTCTTTTTCTGTTCCAATAAATGGTGAAATCATCTTTCTTCTCCTCACCTCCATCAGCCCATTCAATCCTAAGGCTGCAAAATATCTGCACAGCTTTATGTACACCACCAAAAAGTCAATTTGCATGAACAGCTCACTTTTAAAAAGTCTACCTGTAGAAGCTTCGATGATAGATCATGTATCGGGCGTTGGATCTTGTCAGCCGTATTTATTACCTCTTTTGATCTCGGAGCCGGAGTTGAAGTGCACTTATGTAATCAAGATTTGAAAAATATTCAATTATGAAATAATGATCAATTCATGTTTCCTTGTAATTAAAGACAGGCCAGCATCATGATGTCACCGAAATACGAAAATTAGAACAATTAGCTCAGCTTTTGAAAGTGTAATTTCCGCTAACCCGAGTAGATAAGGCTTCCGGATAAGTGAGGGAAAAGGAGATTAATAACACGAGGCTCATCATTCCGGTACTTATTGAAATTCTAAAAGAGTTCATGTTCCGTTTTCAATGAGTCGCTTTTCTGTGAGATTAGAGGGGTTTTCAAATTAACTCTTGCATGTTATCTGTGCGTCTTATGATAACCTTCCCCTAATTATATTCGTCTAATCATAATGAGAATGTTAATAAAGTTTGCTTGAACATCGTATTTTTATTTAAGGCACTGTCCCTTGGCACAAAGTCAGGACATGTTCCCTATGTGTGTTCAAACTAATGAGACAATGAAGATCAGAGTGAAATTGATTCTTCAACATCTTTTTCTTTTTATGAATGTTTTTTACACAAAATTTTATCCATTCATATAACAGCTGGTCTTCGTTGTGCTTCATTAGTTGCACTTCAACAAGGTTCAATACGCCCCAGCGCCGACACCAAAAAAATTCAAAAAAATTCAAAAAAAATTCAAAGCCATTCCATTTTTTATTGCCTAAGCATTTCTGGTGATTTCGTCCCTTTTTAGACCAAACAAATTTGTCCGCAATCATCGGCTCGGCAGTTTATTTGGTACCCCAGATGAGAGTGTGATAGATCAATAAAGCAGCACTTCTAACAACATATTCGTCCATCGACTATTTTTTTAGTTATGCCTATTAGACATTAAACTTGCCCCTTTTAACGATACCAAACCAATTGATTGCAAATCTACGTCAATTGGCAGTTTTTTCTTTCCACTGTAACAACCCGGCCCTTAATGGATTCCTATACTTACCATGAGAGCGATTCTGGTAACTATAGTAACGCAATTGATCCCAATGTAAATGCCCCCAATGACATAGCAGATAAATCTCATGAATGCACAACCGAAATTACCCCCGAAAGCCTGCCAACACGCAATGGCTCATCAACTTCTGAGTCCACTTTCACGGGACTGGCCACAGTTGGAAATCCCGGAACACGATTCAATCCTCAAAACAGTCGCCCACGTTCAAACTTATTGATTGATAGTAAAGTAAACACACTCCGCTCTAACTCCTACTCTCCCACAAATAGCCCTCTTTCCTCACCCAAAAGTCCCCAGACAGAGCGCTTGCTGAGTCCAAGCGAGCGAGTATCTCACTTAAACAAAACGCTTTCTTCAACCCCATCAGGAACTCCATCAGCGACATCCTTCTCCGATGCAATGGGTGGAAATGTTAATGGGAACGGAAATATCGATGTTAACGTCAAAGTGGCTTTAGAAGGTATTACCGAAGGGAAACCAAAAAGGATATCCAGCAATCACGCATTTAACAAACATTCCAAAAATATACCCAAGCCGCAATCACCACAAGTGCTGCAGGAGTTGCAAAGCGGTACTCAGGGAGCCGATTTCCATTTCAAGCTAATTTCTGTAGCCTTCAAAGAGGCAGCATTGGACTCTCCGTCTTTCCGAGCTTCAGTGAATCACCTCGATGCACAGCTAGTGTCAACAGAAAAATGGTTGCAGGCAATTACAGCGCTGGTTATGAAGGTTCCCAAACAAGCCAAAGACCTTCTGTCGTTGTTTCTGTACTTGGAGTACCTTGTGCCCTCTTTTCTTCAAGATGGAATTGTGGACCAGGAATATACATTGACTGCTCTTCGAGACACCAGAGATGGACTTCAGCTGCTTTGGTCAATCGCACAAAGCGCGTTGCAAATAAATGTTCCTAGTTTGGATGCATGGGAAAAGACCTTACTTACTAGAATGGAGAAGTACAAACGATCGCGCCAGCGCTTTAACAAGTGCCAAAGAAAATATGACCATTTTTTGGAAATACATATGAGTATGCTGAAAGGAAAAGACCCGGCACTTCTATTAGAGGACCTGCAACAGTTAGCCGTTGTCCGCAATGAGTATCTCAAAGCAAGTCTTGATATAGTAGTTGAGCTCTCTGAAGTGAGTAAATTCGTCAATCGCCAACTAATTAGCTTCGTTTACAAAATTTGGCAAGAAAAGCTAGAAAAGTTGGGCGATAACCCTTTTGTTCTCGCTCTATTCTCTGATGTATGGAATCAAATCAAACGGATTCATTGTTGGTCGGAATCACACCGCACATCCAGCGTAAAGATGTCACAAGACATGATACGAGCAAAAAAGAACATCCAAGAACACTCAATTGCGCTGTTGGCCCCATCAAAGCGACTAGAAGATTACAAGTCTGACTATATCAATCGCCGTGTCTTAGAAGAGATTGTAGAAACTTCTACAGAAAAGCATGGCTATTTGTTCATGAAAACATACCCAGAAAAGTCTAAGCAACCTACATGGGTACGCAGATGGGCCTTCTTACAAGGTGGTGTATTAGGGTTCTTTATTCTCGATCCATCCCTTACATCGGTGCAAGAGACAGACAAAATTGGAGTTCTTCTTTGCAATGTTAAATACTCTCCAAATGAAGAACGAAATTTCTGTTTTGAGGTGAAAACCATCGATACCACTATTGTGCTTCAAGCAGAAACATTATACGAGTTGAAAAGTTGGCTCAAAGTGTTTTCCAACATAGGCTCTCGAATAATTGACGAGGAAGACCCAATGCATGGATTGCTTAAAGTGGCAAGTGGCCGATACCCACCGCTTGTATTGGAATTTCAATCGACAGCCAATACGACTACAGATAGAGACCTTACACATTCAAAGATTATTGCATCATCAGGCCAAGTGATTACTTCGAGTAAGTTGTCTTCTCATTTAGAGAAGAACGAAGCATTCTTTCAGAAGTATATTTACGACCAAATTGGGCGCATTTGTTTACCCTTTGTAACAGAGACAACTAGGTCAGCCCTTGTAGCATACAGTCTCACAGGTTCAACTGTCATTCCCAGCGCACTCAGCGCAAATATTTGGGGCTCCCTCAATTGGGGGCTTTATTATTTGTACGAGCCCGTTGAAGGTTTGGAGGAGTCTATTAAAGGGTTGGAAGATCCTAACGTTCACTCTGTCTTGCAATCCCCAAATGGCTTCCCAAATGCATGGGCAGCAAGAGATGTTCAACTTAAAGCCTTATTCGAGTCAGCCGTAGAGCCTGGTGAATTTTGTTTACTCTCGTACCACTGCTTACTTTCTCCCAACTCCAATCAGTCTCTTAGAGGAACACACTTTGTCACCCAAAGACACATATATTCATACATTCAATCGCTGGGATTTATCTCATTAAGTAAAATACCCTTGGGTCGAATCATCGAGACATCAGCAACTCGGATGCAAGATCATGACATCCTTAAGTTATGCTTAATGCTGGGTCTGTTGAAGATGAAATTATTTCTAGACGATTGTCGCCTCGTGGAAAAAAAGTTGAGCCTAATTTTGAAGAACTACTCAAGCGACGAGGGCCTTGGAATCTCAGACCTAATTAGGCAACTTGTTGAAATTGAAGAGGAACATATGGAAATGGTGAGACAAGAGAGATTCCACATTTTCGTTGCTCCAGAAACAAAAAACCCACTGTCTTCAATAGACTTCCAACCTCTTAAAATGACCTCTTCGACAAAAGTTCTCGAATTTCCTGATGCAATGCCTCTTGTCATGACAAAACGGTTTGAGCTCCCTCCACAGGCCCTTCTACATGTTTTATTTGGAAGTAAATCGCGTGTATTTATGGATCTGTACCAAGTCTGGGATGTACGACTGGCTGAGAAAATGCCATGGCTGAAACTGCGCGACCCAGACAACTATCTTGAACGTGAGTTCGAATTAAATGTCTTATTTTTTAATGGGAAGCCTGGAAGAATTGTCATTACCCAGACAATTGAAAAGTTCGTGGAAAACGAGTATTATAGTATCAAAGTCAAAAATTCAACTTTTAAGATGAAATATGGTGCTGTGTTCGACTTTAGAATGCGATTCATCATACAGCAGACAACTGAGGGCCAGTCTGTAATAAAATTCTACGGACAAACGAATGTTGAAGCGTCATTCATTGCCAAGTTTGCTCCTAAATATCTTGGAGATACAATTCTTCCCTTATTTTGCACTGAATTGTCCAGAAAACTCAAAGAAGCAGTCAAGCAGATTGGAACGAAGGGAAAGATTGCAAGAGCTAATCATCTATTTGGCCGTATTCCCGTTACTGAGAATCCGCTAGTTCCAAAAAAGACGATTCCGATTATCGTCGATAACTTTGTAATTTGTAACTGGTGTATTCAAATCAAGGTAAGAACGGTCACTCGTTCCTTCACTCATCTGTTCCGAAGTGTTCTTGATCTTGTCATGAGCTTCGTAAGGAAATTGAGCGTTCATGGATTTTTGCTCGGTGTTATCGCGTGCTTAGCTTTGTCCAACGTATTTCTTGGTTTTAGAAGTTCTGCTCACTACTGGAAGACTCGCCAAGTCTCAAGGCTTGTGAATCAGATATTAGAAGTTGATCCCATGACAATTCATAGGGCAATTTACTCCAAAGATGTGGAGGACTATGTGAATGAAGGGATGGCTCGGAAGAACGATAGTGCCTGTTTCGTTGTCTTCAAGGACCAGTCCGTAGTTCTTAACCCCGATAAATTGTATGAATGGACTAGCGGCTTAGGGAAAGAAGATGGAGACGAGAAAGCACGAGCTTACAAGCACCGGCTAAAAGAGATTGCATTAGAGCGGAATCAGCTACTTCTTTCTTTAGCAGCACTAGACCAAATGGAGCAGGAGATAGCCAAGACTGAATGGATGGACTGGCTATACTCAGAGTCGTTACGATGCAATGAAATGGAGCGATCTGGCTTCTTCGATGATAAAGAAGAGCACCTGTCGCGTCCTATTTTAGATAAACTCGATCAATACTGTGGAAGTTGCGCGCGAGAGCTTGCCCACATTAAAGAGATTTTGTAGATATGCTTACTACGGGGTAATGGCTATAGAAGCCTATGCTTTTTTATAACTCCAATGCAGAATAATTATTGTGTGATATATTGGCGCTAAAATAGGAGAAACAAAATCTTTGAAATTATTCCCAATAAATACCAAACTAAACTATTATTCCCTGAGGCTTAATCTTGAATACTTTTTTGAATGTAGTCCGTAAGGTTTTATGATTACCATTGCCTAGGCTGTTCCTGGAGTTCGACTCACGTGCTTTAACGGCGGCTGAAGACTTTTTTATCAACTTATATATAGCCTCGGCATAAGTTACTGGAGCGTCTTCACACGACTTTTCATAGAAACATGTTGTTTGTTCTATGAGCTCACTCGCCAGAAGTGTGAGAGGGGGGCAGCGGAGTTCATCTGAGCGAAACATTTGGAATGTGGAGAAATGGGTAATTACATCCTTCAAAAGCGGCGACCTGCGCGACAAATCAGATGTTCTTTGGAGGGTGTATTGTTTGCCCGCATGTAGAAGCTTTAATTGGTTAATACACCTAGTGTCTTCATCCGCAGAGGTTGCGAACAAGTAAATTAGGAAATGAAGGATCGTTATGTCAACATTTTTCTTTAAAATATCGAAGACGAAATTCTGAACCTCTGAAATTGTTACAACTCGTTTATCCACAAGATTTGGATGCCAAACTGTCATAGTTCTCTCAGTTTGCACTTGCGACATTGCCGATCCCGTAGCGGTAGTGTTGGTGCTTGAACTAGAAGCCATAGCCACGGAATTGAGTGTTATTAGTGTGTCTGTGGAAGAACATGGTGAGAGGGGGAATCTGTTATCCTCACAGCAACAGAACTCTTCATATTCAGTAATAGTACAATCCACAGAGTGTGATCGGTCCATCTTGCGGATACTTTGTAGTTGAGAGTGTTTAAATGGGAAAACCGAGGAAAAGGTAAGACGTATCAGTCACAAAAGCTTCCCTCCTTGTTCTTTCCAAGGTGTTGTTTGGCTACAGCAATGATTCGCAGCTCCCGCAAGAATAACAGAGGATGATCACAAGGACTGTCTCAATTAAAGTAAAAATTAACGTTCTAATCTGGAACCAGAGTACTTTAACTATAATGAAAGCGACACAAGGAAATACGTATTTCTTTCTTCAAATGTCACCTGTTCGTGATAGTGACTGCTATTTGATTGACAGGGTGACAGAACTAGTGGTTATGAGCTGAGAGTCACTCCATAAGTTAGTTCAGGCCAATGTGGGTATCCTTGTTATGAAAACAGAGGTAGTTGTAGAAAAAAATAAAGCACAGTCGGCGCAAAGTGGTCAATATGTATACAAAACCTTTGGTATTTAGGGGTCGGAAAATTGAGGTGGGGGAGTGCATACAGAGCGAGTTGATATAATTTCCCCACTGATTGTGGAGTATATGCAGTAAAACCTGGAGAATGCAGTCGAGAACAGCACTATGTGCAGTCTCTACATAAAACTCAAAGTTAATAGTTGGTGGGGCATTGGGCCGCGGGGCAATGGATCACAAGTGGCTAAGAACGGCTTATGTCTTGCAGTTTCTTTTTATTAACGGATGCACTTACGGGGGATTTTGATTCAATAGAACAAAAAGTGTCATGAAAAAGAAGCAGCTTTGGTAGAGTAGACGACTGGAAGGGAATGGCTATTTAGTAGTTTTTGCCAACAATAGCGCCTTATTCACGGGAAAATTCGGAGGTGGCAGTTTTTAGAGGTGCCTGCGATAGCACTTTTGCTTGGTTGCAAAGTGAAGATCAAAGACACAGGAATGTCTGATATCAATGTGAAAGGATACACAAACTTCAAGAATTCTGTTTTGGAATTGGTCTCTTTCGAAGAAACGAAAGGCGATATTTGGTTTATCATTTGGGTTTTGGACTTTCTCTTGGTGCTAAGGTGTCAAGACCTAGACTGGCAGTATTACCAATCTTGCAGCTATGCCAAAAATTACTTCAACGTCTCCCATCGGGCATCTCAATGAAGTAAGGCTAGTACTAGCAACAAATATGCAACTGTTCTATTGTTCTCGCCTGAAGATCATACTCAGGTTGATATCTGAGACTGTAATCGTGTAAGAGGTTGCTAGTCATTGGAAAATGCAAATGAGTAACAACAAAAATATAAAGCACTTTCTTTCAGAATGAATCCTTCTTCAGGATTTGACAATAATCACTTCTGTCATGCAGTTTTCTGCCTTTTTACTGAGTTCCCAATAGTCTCCCTTAAATAGTATCTATCTAAGTAATTCCAATCATCCAAAAACAAAAAGTCAACTTGAGCATTTATAATATTATGTAGAAGACGGTTCTGCTCCTCGTAGGCATCCGTCAGCGGCTCATGCAGAATGCTGTCGATACTTTCAACAATGACTATGTCATAATCGTTCGACTCAACTAACTGAACAAGATCCTTGAGATTGGTAATCCTTTGATAATGAAACCTCTCCATGCGTTCTTTTGATTTGACCCAGGGCTCAGAACAAACTTCTACAGCTCGTAGTAAGTTCGATCCACTTGTGTTGTTCACATACGCAATTTGTTTGTTATCATGAGAGGCAACGAGATGAAGAGCTAGAAGAATTGCTTCATGTACACCATGAGCAATTGAGATTCGGGCTAAGTTGTTTGGTTTTGTCTCTGTCATATCATTCCAGTAGTTGCAACTCATAGTCTTAACAGTTCAAACGCCGACTCTAGAGTGTATCAAGCCATCAAAGAAAGTGGCTGTAACTGCTGGTTTAATAAAAGCTTCAGTTCAGAAAAATCGGACGGTGGGTTCTGATCTTGGCTGCTAATACTTGACAAGGAGCACTTCACAAGATAGATGAGTCTGATGTATGAGCGAGCGGTATTAGTAGCTGGCCCGGAGAAAAACCCCAGTAAATTAGATTTGAGAAATAAATAACAGCATTATATACACTGAATAATACGATCGTTCGAATTTATGCTTATTTGAACATATCTTTTGCAATTTACGTATCTCTCACGTGATTTCTCTATCAAGTCGATGCTCTTCTCAAACCTAGTCTTACTGCTATCCTAACTAACACAAGAAACAATGAATGCAGATCGTCGAAGAATCCTTGGCCCTAGCTCAGCGGCTGCTCCTATTCATGAATCAGCTACTGAATCTGTCCAATTAGGTACCGCCGATGGCTCAAATATCAAGTTCTTCGCCAAGTCTGGACTTCTGAAGAACGCAAGTGGCCTGGCTTACTTGGAAGTTGGCGATACCATCATTGAGATAAGTGTCTATGGACCTCGCCCAATCAAGGGGCTGTACATAGAGAGAGCCTCTCTATCCGTTGAAGCACACTTTCTTCCTTATATAACACAACCTAACGAAGTGATTTTCAACGGGGGAAACAACAGATCGAATGGCCGAACGGGCCTTACGAGTATAGAACACAGCCTTTCTTCTTTTGTAGAGACAGCTCTACTTTCAACGATACCATTAGAGAAATATCCGAAGTCCACAATTGATGTATTTATCAATATCCTTTCTTTCAACTCTAACACACGTTCGCTACTTAATCTAGCCGCATGGACAGTTACATGTACTTCTTTGGCAATGGTTGATTCGGGCATTGAGATGCGGGACCTCGTTACTGGAGGTCATGTTCTGGTGATTGATGGTGTTGCTCTTCTAGACCCAACTATCAGTGATTTTGAGAAAAATGTCGCCGAGTCCGTCGCATGTTTTACCGTTTTACATAATAATGATGTGGTGGCTCTATGGATGGAAGGATCTGGTGAAATTACGGACCTGAATACCTTGAAACTACAGATGGATGGTTGCAAAAAGATGTCTGAGCTAGTCAGAAGCAATGTGAATGGATATCTTTTAGGCGCTGTACAAGAAGCCAATGAGGAAAACTGAAGATTTTTTTCTCTCGACATCTATTGACCAGAATGGCCGAAACCTCAAATCTATCCATATTGCATGAACACAATCTACAAAAGTCAGTCCTTATCTAGATTTATAATATATGTACATTAGTATACTTCCGAAGCACTTCGATGATAGATTTTGTTTACTGGTCTTTTTTCACTTGAATCTCAACCTCTTCTAACTCGTCCAAGGCATTTTGAATATGAATTAACTTGAGTGCTAGTTGTTCGGTGGTGAACTTATTACCAGACTCATTATCATTGTAAATCAAAAACCGCTGATTGACATTAAGACCAGTGCAGCGAGAAATCAAACGTGCAATACGCGTATAAGATTCCAAGATATTGTGACTCTTCAGTACTCCGTCGTAAATAGGTGTATCGTTATCATTAATGCCATCCACAACCTTACTGAGAATATTTTTGCGCAAATCGTCAGCCAACTCCGAGGCATAACCCTCATCACATGGAACTTCAATGGTGGCGCATCTAATCTCAAATGGCTCACTTATGTAAGCGACATCGTGCTTACCATCAATGTGGTATCTAAACTCGTAAATTCCGTCTTCCCAGAACAACTTTTCACCTGAAAAAGTTTCAATACCAGAGTCATCAGCGCCAGTGTAGACCCAGCGACTGTTAGACGAGATTAAGGTTTTATAACGAGAAAACGAAGTATGAGCAACTTTGTAGAGACCAATCCAATCCTTAGGCGAATGATTTTTGGGGGCGGTGAAGCTCACTTGTAAAACGTCACCAACATGAGCGAATGGAACACCGATTTCGGAACCTTGCAAGTTGTTAACCTCTAAGTGGTACTCACAATTCAAAAAGTATTTACTCTGAGACAATTGTGCCAATTCTTCCTTGGTCAATGCACCAACACTATTGTTGCCATTGACAACTCGTAACTCCTTCACAAAGGAGTCAAAAGAGTCCATGAACATTGAGGTTGTTCTCTTGCGAGCAGGTTCGCTGGACAGGAATTTTCTCAGGATCAGGCCAGGAAGCAAGTGCTTTTTTACTGTTTTTGTAACTCCAGAGTCTTGGAACACCTCTTGTTCACCGTAAACTTTGACCATGTGGCTCTTCTCAATGAAGTTAATTCTGACAAAGTTACCAACAACCCAGAACACACAAAGGAAGATATTCTCGTATGTGGGGATGATCAAGGTTGCTCCCATTACACCACAAGCACTAAATACTTGTTCGGGGTTGTTCAAATATCTATAAATGCCTGCCTTCGTCAAATGCGCTCTTTGGGGCATAAACGAGGATTTAGGAAAGAAGAAGTCTCCATAGAACCATCCAAAATAACCAATCAGGTCAATTATTGACGCATTAATCCAAGCTTGAGTTAAAATGAGGATGGTTCCCAAAAACAATCTCAAGAGAAAGTGGTCGGATGTCAATAAGTCGGTGGCAACTTCCCAATTGGTCACTCTATATAAATTCATACCAAAAAATGAGGCATAGGTTAAATTGATCATAGAATTGTACATAACAGCGAAGTTGTTGAGGGATTTGGAGATTGGAATGTTGTTGGAAAGAAACCATTTAGTGTAGAGTTTATACTTGCTCTGTAACGCCAAAACGAGGTTAATGGAAATACACTCAACCGCTTTAATCATGACGGTCAAATAAAAGAGAACTTTTCCAACTGGGCCAACATTGCTACCTGCAAAAGACGCCAACAATGGGATCAAAATAGCATAAGTAAACACATTGATCAAATTGATAAAGTCACTGGCTCTCCAAACGTTGAAGTTGGCAATTCCGACCAAAGGTTTTGAGTTGTCGAAGTTTGTCAAATCTTTAAGTTTCATCACTTCCATGAGACTGGTCTGATAAGCAGAAGGGCCATAAATCTTGTCAATGTGAGGATTCTCAATGTAATGCAAAAAGACCATTTGTAAGAAATGGCCAAAAACGGCACAGACAAGGACGGTGTAAGATTTGGCAATCATAGCAAATCCATAGTATCCAATGTAACCGACAGAATACATTGGGTGAGGGAACATCTCAAAGACACCATCGAAAATTAAATCTTCGTTATTAATCTGTCTGAAAAAAAAGTCTCCCCAGTACCATGCATAGTCCTTAATGGTGTTGTGAGCGTTAACTTTAACCCAAAAATTGAATACAATCAAGGCGACACCCAAAATCAACCGAGTGGCAGTGAGCCATGTTGGTTGACCATGAATGAATTGATTATTATCAGAAACACAACAGGCAACAAACAAACAAACGAAAGTGGTGAAATCTTGCATCAAAATCAAGTCGACTACCTTTCTAAAGATAAGCCATGTGTTGAAATCGATAGGGTGTTTGTTAATCTCGTACTTGGAGCCCATTTGGGTTTGAACCTCAGTTTGGACTAATTGAGCCAAAAAGTTAGTGTTTGCCTTCGAGAACAAATTCAACTTTTTGCTCCATTCGACTAAGCGAAACCGGTTCGATTGTTGATTGAGAAGATATCCAATACCGAAGTTGTAGCAGAGACGCCAAAAGATGTACATTGCAACAAAGATGCGGGTCCTGCTCGCCGAATCCAAGACAAAATAGAAAACTAACGAGTTGGCGACTAATAAAAATATAATGCCCGTCTCAAAGATAGACTTACGCACCGTAGGGTCAAAAAGCGTCTTGACCATATCATGAGTCTCTGGGACGACAAAAGTCTCACCATTGAATGTAATTCCTTTCCTTGACATTTTCGTAATAGTTCAGGATTGAATGAAACGCTCAGATACTCTGAATATCTAGTAGGCGTGATGAACTTGCTTAATCAGCCGATGTCACACGAGTGATCACACGAGTCAATTGATAAGGGGTGAGCTAGACAATCTGGAAAACCTTCTGATGCGAGCTGAGTATACAACTTCTAAATGAAAGAAAGACAATTGAAGATTTTGGAAGTTCTCTAGAATATGAATCTGGTATGAAGATTCGTGAACCTGAATTTTTCACTGGCTTTGAGTCTGAGAGAGACAGTCGAACACATTATATATTGATATGGGTCCTGCACATAAGCACATCCAGTTGGGACTTGCATGTGATTTAGGTACTATATAACAATGGCATAAATACAGCCAATAGGTACTTACAATCAAGGTCAAGGAGAAGCTTCAGTTATATTATCTGTTTGGTGAAACTGATCCAGTCAAATTTTGGAAATAACAAATTAGAGAAAACAGCGATAGTTTAGCTAAATTCATGAAATATGAAGGTAATTTGCTATTCTTTCCTCGTTTCCGTCTTCAACTTTAATGGGTGCAAAGGGAAACTCGGATCAAGTAAGCGCTATTGATAAGAGGCGTATTCTGGTCTGAGTGGAAACTTGTAGACCAAAATAAAATCGGTATCACGGTCGCATTGGCCAAAGCTTTTTTTTGTGTTTTTTCTTTCGCTCGTTTTGATGGCCTTGGCTATTTTTGTGGCCAACATGGACGCAATTTGCAGCCAAAACACCCGTGCACCAACCCATATGCTTATAAAGACAATTAATAATCAATAGCGAAAACATTAATTATAGTCAATTGAGCTCTAATCAATTTATTATTTTTAGAAGTTTTCCCCTTGAGATGTTTGTTTTGAGATTCGGACGCTGGAGCTCACAAATATACAAGCCATTGAGTTGACCTATAAGAAAGATAGTTATGTGTGCAAAAAGACACAAATTTGAAAGATACAAAATTAGTCTTACTAAATTGTTACTATTAAAATTCTTCTGCAAGTCAACAGTCTAAATATGAAGTCAACTCAACTCTTCTTTGCCTTCGTCGAACAGATCTTCGAAACAGATCAAGAAAGATTGTACGATAAACACAACTGTCCTAATCATTATTCCAAACAGTTAATTGAGCCTGAACAATAAAAGACCTCACCCAATTTTAATAATAACTTTGAATCATTTTTTAGTTACTTGAAATTTCGCACGTGACTACCTTAGATCATTTGTGTAGGTGTCACTCCACAACAAAACAACATCAGCATCAATGGCATCAATATCACAAATATCTGGCGATTGGGCGCATCTAGCGTCCGAGTCAAAACGCAAGAGCTCGGTTGTTTTTTCTGCCGTTGAAAAAGCTCAACAGACGGCCAAAACCTGTGACATACATGCCCCAATGTCCCAAATTCCAGAAAGGCAGCTTCTTTTCACAGCTCCGTTCATTCTTGCTTTAGAATCCGGCAATGATAAATTGGTCGCAACATCTCTACTGCCAATTGCTCGACTCGCCGGCTCCAAGTCTTTGACTGAACAACAAATTGAAACCCTCTTGACTCTCCTAAGCAGCCTTGACTTAACTGCACAAAGCATGGAGATCCAACTAAAAATCCTTCAAGTATTGGTCCCAGTGATGCAAAACTATGATGCTGACCGAACAAGATTCTTGCAGATAGTAGAGCTCCTGGCGCATTTGACTAACTCGTCCTCTGGCGGCGTGGCTAATGCTGCATCTGCCACGCTTCAACAGATATTCTCATCCCTCTATGAACAATTGAAAAATCATGTTAAGAAATCAGATGCACCAGAGTATGCGTTGGTCCTGGTACTGAATGATGAGAAGCTTGAACCTTTGGCCTTGGACCAATTGGAGTATACTTGTCATTACACATTCCTTGACTTGTGCTCTGTCGTGTCTGGCGATGATTTGGAGCTTTTCGAAAATATAAGTATCAGCAAATCTGCTGCTCTAGAAAATATTGAAAGCATTATTTCTTATCATTCATGTGCTTTCTATACGCATCAAAACCTCGCTCATTTGCTACGTCAAAAGGCAGTGCCTGCAATCCTCAAAACTCTCAACGGCACCTCTGCTTCTGAATATCCTCTGGTTGTCCGTGCCCTCCGAATTGTGCAACTTTTGGCCGCTCGCCAACTTCCGAACGTGGAAATCGAAGCTGAGATTATACTTCTGTTTACAAACCATATTGTTCTAAACAGTTCTCCGCATACTTCTATTAGCAGTGGTATTAATCTGCAAAATTTGATCTACCCACATTGGGAACAGGTTTTAGTGATAGAGCTGTATAAAACACTTTGTTCAAACTTTACTTCCGTGAAGTCATTATTTGAAGCCTATGACAATGTTCCACTGAAAAAGAATGTATTGAGCGAAGTGTTCTCTGTATTGAGAACCTATCTTAGTAACAGTTATTCCAACATGATTTCAAAAGAAGAGCTAGTTGCTTCGAAAGAATCTAGCACTTCAACCATGACAAAAGATAACTCAAACATGAAACTATCTCTTATTGATCACCTAGAAAAAAAGGAACCACCTACAATTGTACCCGAGTTTTACCTGCCTAGATTGATTCTCGCCATCTTGATCGAAGTTTCGAATGGGGTAGCGGAATTCGTAATTGGGATGTCACTAAACGTAGCTTCCGAGACACTAGAAGGCGAAGTTGAGTTCATTACCCTGTTCATAGATTCTCTCTTTCCGGAATTTATTCAGCTCTTTGACATTTTCTTGCATTATTCGATGGAAATGGAATTTTTTATCGACTTAGTAGCGGCCTTGCAAAGATACACTCACGCTGCTGGCTTGTTGGGACTAACCGACATTCGTGATAAAATCCTTGTTTTACTCGCCAAATGTATTAGCACTGGTTCTGCCCCAAATACTAACAAACCCGGAAACCCCAGCACTTCGAATATCATTTCTATTGGGGAAACAATTGTTGAATCCATTAGTTCGACAATTTCCAGCCCTGGCTCCACAAACGAAAGCCTGACCGGGGAAAAGGATTCAAGAAAAATTTCTGCAGAAAGACCATCGGTGTTCAAACCTCGGACGTTTAACTCCCGTCTGATTGTGTGTTTAGGTGCTCTTTTGAACTTGGCTACATCATTGGGCTCCACACTTAACTCACTGTGGAGAATTATTTGCATTGCCCTCCAATGGGTAGACTATTACTTGAACGGGCCAGATGATTACAGCGGATACAAAAATCAAAACGATCTTTTGAAGATTGGACATCCCACTCTTTCGTCTCAAGACTTGACCGAGCTTAAAACCATGAAGAAAAACGGGTACACCAGTATCCTGCAATACAAAGAACCAACCATTTTGAAAATTCTAGAGGAGATCAAAATTCTTATGACCGAAGGCAGCAGCCCTCGGCACCCAATAGAATTACAAGCTTGCCCTTTCAACAAGGGTTTCTACGTCCAGCTGATAACCAAATTGAGTCAAGTGGAGTTTTCGGAGTTTTCGTTTTATAAGTCCGAAGCTCGAAAGTTCATTTCTTCATTTTGCATCGAGACTTGTACTAACAAGAAAATAGCGCCACCTTATAGGTTTCTTCTCGCCAATAGTTACGTTCAATGCGTCCTGAACATCACTAAACGAGGATTTAAAGCTCAGCTGAATGATTCTTATTTGGCAGAAAACTTTCTTCAAGATTTGAAGTCTTTTCTTGCGGGGCTTTCTGCCCTGGGAACTCCCACCGAGCATTTGGAAATGAACTTTCGGGCAGAGATTCATCTTGTAATTTTTTCAACCTTGCATGAACATATCAACGAATACGACAGCCATTACCAAAATTACTGGAACCTGGTTTTCGAGATCTTAAACACTGTCTTCGTTCGTACCGACCTGAACCATGAGCTTGATCATAAGCTTGAGGAGAAAATTCGATTGCTGATTGCCACCTCATTCAGTACTCTTAAAATGATTCTAGATGAGTTCCTTACAATTCTACCATCTGAACACTTCAAGCCGCTTATTGACACCCTACTCAACTTTTGTAAACAGACTCTCGATATCAATATCTCGTTTTCTTCTGTGAGTTACTTTTGGCTTATAAGTGACTGTATCAACTCAAAAATGGGCGACTCTCATGAATCCTCGCCAGCTTTTGATAATGAGCATGCATTGGAAGAGCTGCTCAACTTGAACGTATCTCAAACTCTGATTTACTATGAAATGCTCAACACTTATTTATTGGCACGTTTAGCACTACTTGCAACAGACCATAGAAGTCAAGTCAGAGAAGGAGCCATTCAAACATCTTTTCAAATCTTGGAAGTCCAGGGCAAACAACTCAAATCATGGGCATCTATTCTTCATATAGTTCTTCCACGTTTACTTGATTGGAATGACTTGCAGCCTGACTTCTCTTCAGCAAAACAAAAGGATTTTATGGTGAGTTTGAATTTGGTTTTATCAAATATGGTTTTAATTTATTCAAGGTTCATGATGGATTTTGAGCGTGAGCCAGCTATCACAGAGCAATTTTGGAGTCGTCTTTTGATATTTTTCTCCTCTTTACTTCGATTAAGATGGTGTGAGCTTAGTTTGAAAGTTTTTGAGACTTATCTGGATCTATTAATCTCATTTAGTGGATTGAAGAACGTGCCTCCGCAGATGCATTCGCAACTATATAATTTCTGGATAAATGCACCAATAGAGTACAATTTTGTCAGCCTGGCTTATCAAGATTCTCTAGTGGCTTACTTAGATGGTTTCAAAAAACTTTTGCCTCTCAGCGCACGGGCAAATGAATTTTGTATTTCAAAAGTCATGAGTAACTTGAATAAGTGTGCTCGATACCCTGTATTGAAATCAAATCAAAAGGATGACCAAAAACCTACAGATTTGCAATCCGCTGCTTTAGATGGACTTGTTATGATCGGTGATATGTTAGAATCCGAGGAGATTAATGCCAATGTTGCTCAGCAGCTTGCACATATATGCGCCTATCCCTATGAAACTAGAAGTCGAATCGAGGCAAAATTGAGCAGCAAGTTTGGAGGCAGAATAAAAATCCCCTCATTTATAGCTATTAGCCAACTCGCGTTTGATCTTCTTCAACCAAAGCTCGCTGAAATCAGATCTATCGAAACCTTATTCGCAGAAAACCGCTTACAGAAGATCTTAAGAAGCTTGCTTTTTATGGTTCATAATCTTGCCCCAGGGGCGAATCCTGATAGTGCTGAACCCTTATGGGTCAAATGCAATACTATGATATTGGCTCTCTTAGACAGGGCTATAGATGAATGTCTGTCGCTTATGCTTACCCAGAAAAGCATCTGGGAGCTAGTTGCTGAGAGTATTATTGTAAATTTTGAAACTAAAGATGAGAAAGATGAGAAATATTCAGTCCAACAGTATAAATCTCTTTCAACGAAGATCATTCCCGCTCTTCTCAGATCTAGCTATGTTGATCAAGTAAATCTATTGATGAAGACTTTGTATACCCAATCGTTCCTATATGAGAGAACAGCCGTTGAGGAAGATCTAATGAGTCGCGCATCGCCTTTTGTCGAATTATGTGATTTTGATTTCGATGCTAGCTTCGGCACTACCAAGCCTATTGTGATCAACAAGAATCGTACAGTACGTCTCATGTGCCTACAGGAGCTTTTTAGATTTGCTACTTCTGAGACTTTGCCCGATGACTCTACTATATTGGATTTACTTACTCGTTTTGCGTTTGCCCTCCGGCGATTCGTGGCAGACAATCGCCTCCTTAACCTAAAGCCCATCTCGCAAATCCAGCAGACTGAGATTCTCATTATAATGAGCGGACTCGTAGACCTACAAGGTAAGCTTGAACATACCCAACGAGAAAAATTGCGTCATTTAACCTGTCGCAGCATACCCTTCTGCACCCGCGTGAAGGGCCTCAGCTGCCTTTTGGAAAGATTAGATCTCAATTAAAAGAAGGGTGTTTCTATAAAGTGATTTGGAAAAGCTTTTCTTATTTTCAAAAAAAAAGTCGAATCATACTAGTTAATGCGTGAGTGAGATATTCCATCTATGAATTCACATAAACGTCGCGTCTTCATAACGGAATCAAAATAAAAAATTGAATAAGAGCCACAAAAAACACCTCTCTAGTCATAAAGCACAACTATAGCAATACTTTACCAATTAGGCAATGACACATATTTGAAGCATATTTACGACAAAAATTATCTGCCATAGCATACTATATCAAGATCATGTTGTTTCTATATTTATAGTTGAAGCCTCCTGTTTCAGGAAGATGGTGCAGGATCTGTACTGCACACGGTACACCTTCTTTATTTTATTCATTGAAAGAATATTTAGGAGTGACGAGACGCCAACTTCTTTGTTCCTTTCATAAAAGTCTATCGCCAATTTTTTTTCTCTCTGGTCCGGCTCCAACATTCCATTTCTCTCTTTTCGCATATAAGTATCCAGTTTCATCTTCATAGCTGGCCACTCTGTTTCCCTTTTTCTTACATACCACAATCTCATCTGTGCGTAGTCATTGCCGATCTAGAGTCCAAAAGAGTACTAGTGAGCTTGAAATTCTCTTGTCCTTCAATTCTCGAATACTAGGACACGTACTCTAAGTTTCCACTCATATTCATTCCGGCTACAGCATTCGTTCATCATGTCGGGCTTCAGAAACTCTAACTACAAGGAGTTCGATGCTGAGGCCAACGAGATGGGCCGTAAACGGTCTCTCATTCGTCCAGAAAGACAAAGAATGGATAGTAGTCATCCTCATTATCATTACATGCAAGTTGCTTCCCAACAGGCTAATCATTTGAGAATTCACCCTTCTGACACAGGATTAGACCCAATCAACAATACGGATTCAACCCCATTTCACCTGGCAAACCCTGATATTTCTGAGGCTGCTGAAGAGGGAATTCCTCTTATGGCTCTTGGGGAAGAAGAAGTACCGAAGCAGGGTCGTGAACAGTTTGGTCTTAATGACGAGGGCCCTCTGCGTAGATATTCCTTTAAAAGGGCTTCCAAAGTGGGTAGCACACTTTACGAGAAGGAAGAAAAGAATAAAATCTACTTTTGGAAGGTTTACTGTTATTTCATTACCTTTTGGGCCCCTGGTCCATTGTTGAGCTTGTTTGGTATGAAATCAAAATCCAGACAATTCGCTTGGAGAGAAAAGATTGCCCTCATCAGTTGCATTATCTATGTTGGAGCTATTGTGTCTTTCCTTACCTTTGGATTCACCAGAACTGTCTGTACTGCTCCTACTGTTAAAGTTAAGAACGGAGACGTCTCATCATCCAATTTGATCATTAATGGACGTATCTACGACTTGAGTAATTCCAAGCATCCTGCCGCTGCTGGTGTCCCAGGCGGATCCACTGTCTTGTATCCTCCTGTTAATGCTGGAGGAATGGATGCTTCGTTTTTGTTTCAGAATGTCAACGGACATTGCAAAGATATAATTGTCCCTCGTTCAAACTGCTCCATCCCTAACGATGACAACAATTTAGCTTGGTACATGCCTTGTAGATTATTCTCTCAATGGGGTGCTGACGACTTGAACACCACTGAACAATATTACCCGGGCTGGTCGTGTCACGCGTCCACAGATGCAAGAGACGCTTACTACAATTTGCAAATCAGTGGAGATGTCTTTTTTACGTGGGATGACATTCGTAACAGCACAAGAAATTTGGTTGTTTATGCAGGTATTGTTTTGGACCTTGATTTACTCAATTGGCTCCAAACTGATGACGTTACTTATCCACAGCTCTTCGACGAATTACGTGACCAGTCTTTCCGTGGTCATGACATCTCTCTTGTCTTGTCGGCTTCTAGTGATAGGAGAGCCGCCCAGTGTTTGACTGAAATCATTAGAGTTGGAGTTGTTGACTCCGATAGTGTTGGATGTATTGCCTCTAAAGTGGTTTTGATCATCTCTTTGGTCTTCATTTTGTCTGTTGTCGGAGTGAAGTTCATCATGGCCTGTTATTTCAGATGGGTTATCAGCAAAAGACAGGGTGCCTCTGTGATTGATAATAAGACCTTGAATGAGCGTGAGCGTGAAATCGAGCAGTGGTCTGATAACTCAAATGCATTAGTTCCTGCTAGTGTTCGTCATGCGACTGCTAGTCCACAAGTTCCTTCAGAATTCAAAACTGTAAAGACTAATCGTCAAAGTGTCTTCATTCAAGCCAGTCAATCTGGCCAAGATCTTATGGATGTTGCCGCTCCCAAGCCAGCTTCCGTTCCCTTGTTTAAATACACTACTATGGGTACTCAAGCCGCAGAGCGTGCTGCAAGAGATATGCAAATGACTGAGCGTCAGAGAAGACTTAAGAACACAAGATCCATGTACAGCCACAGCCGTCACCTGTCGATGGACTTGCTTACCAAGGGTGGATTTGGTCAATTTGACACTACAATTGATCCAATCTCTACTTTGGGTCACGATCTTTGCCACCCAGACGTGGAACCTCAAAAGCCCCACACTTTTGAACCCTACGGATATCCTCTTGTACATACGATCTGTATGATTACTGCCTACTCTGAGGACGAAGATGCCTTGCGTACTACCATGGACTCTGTCGCTAACACAGACTACCCCAACAGCAACAAGTTGCTTGTGGTCATCTGTGATGGTCTCATCAAGGGTTCCGGTAACGACCGTTCTACGCCAGAAATCGCCTTAGACCTTATGACCGACTTTTGTGTTCCTAAGGAGGAGGTTAAGGCGCATTCTTATGTGGCTGTAGCGCTGGGATCCAAACGTCATAACATGGCCAAGGTTTATGCTGGTTTCTATAAATGCTCTCCTACTGAGGATTCTGACAGACCACCTCAAAGAGTTCCTGTCATTTTAATCGTGAAGTGCGGAACTCCAGAAGAAGCTAATGGACCGAAGCCCGGTAACAGAGGTAAGAGAGATTCGCAAATCATCTTGATGTCTTTCTTGCAAAAAGTTACTTTTGACGAAAGAATGACTGCTCTTGAATTCGTTCTTCTTGAGTCTATATGGCGTGTTACCGGTATAATGGCTGAATTCTATGAGATTGTTCTAATGGTTGATGCAGACACCAAAGTTTACCCGGATTGTTTGACTCACATGTGCGGTGAGATGGTTAAGGACCCGCTGATTATGGGTTTGTGTGGAGAAACAAAGATCGCCAACAAAAACCAAAGTTGGGTTACCGCTATCCAAGTTTTCGAGTACTACATTTCGCACCATCAGGCCAAGGCATTTGAGTCCGTTTTCGGAGGTGTTACATGTTTGCCAGGCTGTTTTTGCATGTATCGTATTAAAGCCCCAAAGGGAAACGATGGGTACTGGGTGCCTATTCTTGCAAACCCTGATATCGTTGAGAGATATTCTGATAATGAAGTTGACACTTTGCACAAAAAGAATTTGCTTCTTCTAGGTGAAGATCGATACCTTACTTGTCTTATGTTAAAGACCTTCCCGAAGAGAAAGCAGGTGTTTGTTTCCAAAGCTGCATGTAAGACAGTTGTTCCTCACAAGTTCCTGGTTCTTTTGTCTCAACGTCGTCGTTGGATTAACTCGACCGTACACAACTTGATGGAGTTGGTTTTGGTCAAAGATTTGTGTGGTACCTTTTGTTTTTCCATGCAATTCGTCATCTTCATTGAGTTAATTGGTACCTTGTGTTTGCCGGCTGCTATCACATTTACCATTTATGTTATCATTTATGCTATCATCTCCCACCCCACTCCAATCATGTCGTTGATTCTTCTTGGTATTATCTTCGGTTTGCCTGGATGTTTAATTGTCATTACAGTTTCTTCGTTGAAATATGTTGTTTATTTCTTTATCTACTTGATTGCATTGCCCATTTGGAATTTCGTTCTTCCAACTTACGCTTTCTGGAAGTTTGATGATTTCAGTTGGGGTGAAACAAGAACAGTTACAGGTGAAAAGAAGAACGATCACGCAAACGTTGATGGTGCTTTCGATTCCTCTAAAATTTTGATGAA
Organism: Australozyma saccharicola; assembly: GCA_030569455.1. Classification (NCBI taxonomy): domain Eukaryota; kingdom Fungi; phylum Ascomycota; class Pichiomycetes; order Serinales; family Metschnikowiaceae; genus Australozyma; species Australozyma saccharicola. The sequence goes on from JAJMKW010000001.1 coordinate 386,569, forward strand.
GAGATGGAGAGAATGGGAGCAAGAAAGAAGATCTGATCAATCTGGTTCGATTACAGCTCCAGGTGCTGTGTGGAATCCCTCTAATGTTGAGTCGGATAACTACTACTCTGAGGGCTCATCGCTGACTCCATAAATATATATAACTGAAGATTAAATAAAATTCATATCTACCATTCGAAATCACTCTTCTTTGTTCCAACACACACACTCTCTCTCTCTCTCTCTCTCTCTTGCGAATCATTACTTTTCATTTATTTGAGGGTGTTCAATAATTCAACAAATTGTTACGATAAAAAGGATATGGTTCGATATTGAGAAGCCGAAGTCAAGATACCAGAATTGGAGGTGATTTGAATAACATCTTGATGTTTCGCTCATATCTTGACACGCTATCGTTCAATGCTGGCTAATGTCCTTTCAATAGCGTGATTACATCAAGTTTCAAACAAATTTAGCTAAAATAAAACATGCAATTGTATATCTACAACTCAAATTGAATATTTGTTTTCCAATTCCTGTTTCTATTTTACAATCCCTGTGATACACTGTTGCAACTAGTTTCGGCAACAGTCATACTCTTGAAAGAGGCTCAACCAGTGAGACAAAGCTCGGTTTCGGGTCAGATTTTACCGACATCGCATTGTCACCGCATCTCCACTTATCTTGACATGTTTTTTTATTATTTGTTGACGTGGTGGAGTCGGATGCATGAAATCCCTTCCGAACTATACTGTATACTCCCCGTTTGTTGACATACAACGGTGATCACCAGTCAAGTTAGGCGTTTTCATCCTTTTGAGATAAAACAGAGTCAGACTTGCAACTAGAGGCCGAGGAGCTGTTTCTTGAGGTATCGTAGCGAGATCTGAATTTTTCTAGTCTCCAAGTCATCTTTGGTCTGGTGTTGGAAATGGCAAAGGATGCGCCTGTGTTACTGCTGACTTCGCTCAACATTTTGATCGATATTATTCTTTCAAGTTTAGTCAAAATTTAAAGGTATGAAAAAACTCTACGATATGTGGAATGCTCAGAATTCGTGACCCTTTTAATACTAACGGCAAGTGGAGATTTGAATCTGGAATTCTATCTATCTGCACCTGATGGGATGCATTTAAGGACAAGCAGCCTGTATCTAAGCGTGATTTCCGTTACGTGCGCTGACGCGAATTCACTTTAATTGTGGCATATGCAGGTTTGTGCAAGCGAACATAAACTTTATTTACCCCAGCAGCGACCAGCCCTTGCTTGCAACGGTAACATCCCTTTGAAGTGAAACTATGGTGCCACGCCCTCGAACTTGGAAAGAATAGGACCCTGTTTATGAAGGGCTTAAACTTGGTAAGTATTGTGCTAACAATTCTCCCGTTCAGTGCTGGTGCACTGGAAGGATCACACAGGTTTGTACTTGCGTTCTTGCCCGCTAATTTCAAACCTGTGCCTTCGTCGGCCACGAAAAACGGTAGTTTAAATCTTGCCGGTCAACTTAAAAACTTAAAGGATTATTTTTTCATTAGCGATTGAAATTATAAATGTCCTGGAAGTAATGTTTTCTATTTTCGCTTTGTTTTGAGCTTGGAATATTGAGCTTAGAATATGTTCCAGTTTCGAGTTAGCATGCACCTCGGACGTATATTTCGCAACGGTCTTCAGGTGCTTCGAGATATGAGCCCTGCCTGGACCGGCAAAGAAGATCTTGTGAGAATAATTAAGGAGGTAAAAAAAACCGGGGTTTCTACTTAATGAGCTAAATTGAGGTTTACGGTGAACAACAAAAAAAGTTTCTTGATTACATAAAAAATAATTGCATCAATTCGTCTTTATTCTAAGCTGTCACCTCAAATTTTAGCTTAAAATGTGACTTGCAGTTGGCCATTACCTTATTCTAGATGCAGGATCATCAGGTCCAGTATCATGATGGAAGCATGTCTTACCAATGACGCACAATGTTACATGCTAATGGAATTCTTAAATGACTTCATATGCAAACTATCATGTCTCGATTATTCATCTTATGCGATCTCAAGAATTGCAGGGAATTATTTTGCCCTAAAGCCGTTTCTTGACTTTTCCGCCGGGCGGTCTCATCAAAAAGAGTTAATCAAGTGTATGCATATGCGCGAAATTAAAGTGCATAAATGAACTTAATCGCCGACAAGATTAGTCAGACTTAGAAGATTCATTCTTGAATGGTAGAATAGATATCAAAAGAGTCTCTATTCTTTCTTTCAATTAGGTTCATGGCACTGTCCTTTTTGAGAAATCTGGATTTTGTCGTCATGGGGAGTCCTTGACCTGGAGTTTGAAGATGTGCATCTCCAAATGGATATTGAATGTATTCGTTTTAGTTAGGATAAGAGGTAGTTGTTCTTAGCTTTCGTCCTTTGAAGACACTACTTTTGTAGGCTCATTCTCACTACAAGTATCTTATAGTCTTTTACATCTCGAATAAAATACCAAAAAGAACCAACGATTTTATGCTTGGTATACAATAGAATATCCGCCAATGATTTCTCTCGCCTGTACCTAATACTTAATCTTAAGTAACCCCATTTGAATTTGGGCAATGTGGACTCGTAAAACTAACATCAAACAATCATGACAAAAAAGGAAAATTAGCCAAGAAATTTTCTGTAATCTAAATCTTTGAAATCCCAAAATATCATAACCACTGTCAGACATAGCGTATTCGGCCGTTGGAGTCAATAACTCTGACTAATTAGGTAATTTTGAGATTGGACTTTTACCATATTGGAACAACCAAAGTAGTGGCGGGTGTCGGTACTACACGACAGGAGCGTTGAAACACTCCTTTCTGAGACGCGCTTCTCAAATCTCCGTTTTGAGCCTCTTAGAAAAGAACCTGGGTGTTTTGGCCAGCCGGACAAGCGAATGAGAAGCTTGTGTTCAAACCTCTATATACAAATGTAGTTGGAATTTTCACCGCTGCTAATGATTACGTTTTCCCTTTTCATTTTTTAATACTTTTTGCAATCTGATTTCTTAGAGAGTAACAAGATCTTTGTCCTGTTCCCTGCATATCAATACCACCAAAGTCCTTCCACCACCCCCTAAAATTGAACATTAGATCAAAGTTACGGGAAAGACGCCTTAGTCCTGGCCATAGGATTCATTTAGAGTAAAAATGCGAGCTGTACGAAGGAAAACTCCATTACTCGCGTCCTTGATCCACCCTTAACTCTTTGCAGTAATACGGCAAATGGGTCCTATCCGCATTGGGCAATTTCGCAGCCAAGAATCCTGTACATAGTTGGGTGCAAAATCTTTCCCATTTAAATTATTACCATAAACAGAAACTTAATAACCCTTCCCAATCATCATTCAATTTTCAAATAAAATATAAAATGGCAGACTCAAGCTTCTTGTTAAGATAATCAGAAGCCACTTCTTTCTATTGTCTCCTCTTCACTTGCAATATTCTCCCTTCTACCACTTACCCTCGTCCCTCCTAATTAAGAACAAATGAAGCTCTCCTCCACTGCCCTCATGGCTGTCTTGCTTTCGAGCGCTGCCGTATATGCTGCTCCAACCCAAATCATGAATGAACAGGTTGATACCACTGCCTTGATCAAGAAGTCTGATGTCAACGATGTGTTGGCAATCATCGAGCAATTGAATCAAAACCAACAAAAGAGAGAGCTTATTGAAGATGAAGACCTTCTCATGGAGCTCTCTAAGAGAGACTCTTCCTTGCTTTCTCAATTAATTGTTGCCTTGCAAAACTCCGGCCTTATAAAGGATGTCTGGAACATCTTGACCACTGACCAGACTTTGAGAACTTTGGTTGTTGGCCTTGTCAAGAAAGCTATTCAAGGTGCTGTTACTGAAGCACCAGCTTTGATCCAGGCTCTTTGGCAATCTAACTTGCTTCAAACTATTTTCAAAGATGTGTTCCAAAACAGTCAGTTGAGACCAATCCTTTTCAGTATTGCCAAAGAAATCTTTGCTTCCGGTTTAAATTTGTTGAAGTACTTCCTTGCATCTAGAACTGGTGGTGCAACCTCCACTCCTAGCGGTTCTTCTAAAAGAGATGCTGACGCAGCACCAGTGAACATGGTTGACTTGGCTGACTTCAATAGCGATGACTACATTGACAAGAGAGATGCTTTGGCTGTTGCCGAACAGATTTTCACTGCAATCAAAAACACTGGTTTGGTCCAAGGACTTGTTAAGAAGGCATTGGCTGACCCTCAAGCATCTATCTCATTCTTGACCAGTGTCTTTAAGCAAGGATGGGTTCTCGGTGAGGACGTTTACAACTGGGCCAACGAATCTGGTCTTCTTAAGGCTGGCATGAAGTGGATTTCTGCCAATGGTGCCACTTATGCCGCTGAAGTTGCTAAGTTCATTGGTGGCTTGATCACAGGAGGCAAGGCCACCACTAGTGATATCGACAATGCTCAGCCAATGTCTTCATATGGAACTGCTACCACTACCACCCCAACTGTTGCCACGGCTGCTGCCACAGGCACTGGTAAGAGAAGTTACTACTAGATTCACGATCATTTGCACTCACTCACAGGTCGAATAAAAGTTCAATATTCGACCATCACGATCACGATCACGCCTGATATGCTAAATACTTTCGTGCTCCAGTGGAGCTTCCTTTTTAAAAAATTTCGATTCTTCTTGATATATATATTAAACTAATATGCGCAATAAATGATAAAAATTAATTCATGAATGGAATTCATTTGAATATTATTAATTTCGGGCCTCTAATCTGTTCTTATAATTTATTGTCCTCATCATTTGCAGGTTTACTAAGCTCCCCTAAAAGGCATGAATTAATAAATGAGATGGAAGGTTGATTTAAATAGAGAGAAAATTATTTGTTTTATTGAATAAAGTATAATCTTGTATGCTTTAATTCCGATTGTGTTTTGACTTGGGCTACTCATTTCGCGCTCACAAAATTTTCCACTCCAGTCAACTTGGAATACCATGTTCGGCCGATTCCTCCAACCGAGCGCCCGTATGGCGGCCATCTCGCAGAGCATCGTCAAAAACCCGCTTCGTGGTTTCACCATGTCGCGTATGAACGCCTCTGCCAACCTCCTCGAGAAGGTTCCAACTACCTACGAGGAAGAGAAGGTTCACATCGACCAGATCAATAGCACATTGCCCGCTGGAGATCTTGAGAACTCCAAGCGTTTGCGTAATATCGGTATTTCCGCACATATTGATTCCGGTAAGACCACATTTACGGAGCGTGTTCTTTACTACACTGGTCGTATCAAGGCCATCCATGAGGTCAGAGGTAGAGACTCTGTCGGTGCCAAGATGGACCATATGGACTTAGAACGTGAGAAGGGTATCACCATTCAGTCTGCCGCAACATACTGTTCTTGGGAAAAAGACTCTCAAAACTACCATTTCAACTTGATTGATACACCCGGCCACGTGGACTTCACCATTGAAGTTGAGCGTGCTTTGAGAGTTTTGGACGGTGCAGTGCTTGTTGTCTGTGCCGTCAGTGGAGTCCAGTCCCAAACTGTTACTGTTGATCGTCAAATGAAGCGTTACAATGTTCCTAGAGTTACCTTTATTAACAAGATGGACCGTATGGGTTCCAATCCATTCCGTGCTATTGAACAGATTAATCAGAAATTGAAGACCCCTGCCGCTGCTATTCAAGTTCCTATTGGAGCCGAAGAGAACTTGAAGGGTGTCGTTAACATCATTGACCGTGTTGCCATTTATAACGAGGGTGCTCAGGGTGAGGAGTTGCGTATCACCCCTGAGATCCCCGCTGACATCGTCGACTTAGTTGAGGAAAAGCGTCAACTCTTGATCGAGACCTTAGCTGATGTTGATGAGGAGATTGCTGATGTTTACTTAGAAGGTGAAGATCCTACTGTCGAGCAAATAAAGGGCGCTATTAGAAGAGCCACAATTGCAAGAAAATTCACTCCTGTTTTGATGGGTTCTGCTTTGGCTAACAAGGGTGTTCAATCCGTCTTAGATGCTGTGGTCGATTACTTGCCTCAACCAAATGAGGTTTTGAATACTGGTCTTGAACTTATTGAGAAAGAGGAGAAGCCTGTTAAATTGGTCCCTTCTTCCTCTGAGCCATTCGTTGGCTTGGCTTTCAAATTGGAAGAAGGTAAGTATGGTCAATTGACATACATTCGTGTCTACCAAGGTAAATTGAAGAAGGGAATGTTTATGAACCACGTGAAATCAGGAAAGAAAGTAAAGGTTGCTCGTTTAGTCAGAATGCACTCTAACGAGATGGAGGATGTTGAAGAAATTGGTGCTGGTGAGATTTGTGCCACATTTGGTATTGATTGTGCTTCCGGAGATACATTCATTGGCCACAATGCTGCCAACGAAATCACTATGAGTTCCATGTTCGTGCCTGATGCGGTGATTTCGTTGTCGATCGAGCCCAAGTCAAAGGACAATGGTAATTTTTCCAAGGCCATGAACCGTTTCCAAAGAGAAGATCCAACCTTCAGAGTTCGCTTCGATCCTGAATCGAAGGAGACAGTCATCTCTGGTATGGGAGAATTGCACTTGGAAATTTACGTTGAGAGAATTAAGAGAGAGTACGGTGTTGACTGTGTCACTGGTAAGCCACAAGTTGCTTACCGTGAGGCCATCACCACTCCTACAACTTTTGACTACTGTCACAAGAAGCAATCTGGAGGTGCTGGTCAGTTTGGTAGAGTTATGGGTGAATTCAAGCCTATTGATGGTGAAAACCAATTTTCTCAACACATTATTGGTGGTAAAATCTCTGAAAAGTATTTGTTTGCCTGTCAAAAGGGATTCGATGATTGTTTAGAGAAGGGTCCATTGATTGGCCACCGTGTCTTGGGTGTCCACATGCACATTAATGATGGTCAATCTCATATGGTTGATTCCTCTGAGTTGGCTTTCCGTCTTGCAACTCATGGTGCTTTCAAGCAAGCCTTCATGAACGCCAACCCTGTGATCTTAGAGCCTATCATGACTCTTGACATTACCGCCCCTAATGAGTTCCAGGGTAGTGTTGTTGCTCTTGCCAACAAGCTCGGAGGTATGATTATGGACACAGAGAATGGTACAGATGAGTTTACTGTCACCGCTGAATGTTCTTTGAACTCTTTGTTCGGTTTCGCTACCGCTTTGAGATCTTGTACTCAAGGTAAGGGTGAGTTCTCTATGGAGTTCCTCAAATATGCTCAAACTGCTCCTCACTTGCAAAAGCAATTGATTGCTGAGGCAGAGAAGAAGAGGAAGGCCAAGTAAGCCGGGCATTAAGGCCCACTTGTATATACACTTAATATTTTCTCTCGTGGCAGGGCTGCCGAAAGATTTTGTGAATAGATATTTATAAATCGGATTGACATGTAGTTTTGTAAATGGCACTATTGGAGAAGCTTCCAATTGTGCCATTAGTTTGGTGACGAATGCAAGACATAGTAAAGCCAAAATAAAGAAATAATTACTACAGGTCAAGAACAAAGTCAGTACTGGTAGAAAGCTTCTTGATTAAGTAAAAATATCGAATCAACCCCATTTACCTAAGGCCAATTTGAACTTTTCACTCAGTGTTATTACATGTAACCTTGAGTGGCTTCTTAATCATCTGCAGATGGACTTCAGCATTTAAATAAAAAACGGTTGCTTAAACAATACTCGTACGTCAAAGATATTAGCTACAATAAATGTTCGTATGATACACTTGTATTAGTCGTATGGATAAACACTAAGCTTAAGCCTTAGCAGCAATGCTTCTGACAGCAACCTTTCTTTGCTTTCTCAACACCATCACCTGGAATCTCTCAAAGTCAGTCAAAGCAGCTCTTCTGGCTCTGATAGCCATCTTCTTAGCTGGCTCGGAAGCAGCCCACTGACCGTCAATGTCGGCAGCGGCCCACTTCTTGTGAACGGTACCAGTTCTGGAACCTCTTGGCAACTTTGGCAAGACAATGTCAGTCAAAGCAACCTTCTTCAAAGCGATAGCTTGTCTCTTGATAGCTGGACCGTCAACCAAAACCTAATTGTTAGTACTAAATTTTTTTGCATATGTGAAATTACAAAGAGAGGAAAAATGATACAAAAATGAGCTCGCATAATTGGAATTAAAGTCTGATGTGGATATGGTGCTCTAACGAAGCCATATAGTTGAAGTTGTTTTCTCTGAGGCTCTTGGATGGCGAAGTCACTTGAAACTGACTGATGAATAAAGCGAAATAATCGATGTGATTGTCGACTTCTCTGATTTCTAAACGTTCAGGATCTTATTCTTCTCGTGATTGGATTCACTAAGGCTCATATTGGTAAGCTTGAAGACTATAGGTAAATCTTTCATCTCTGCATCAACAACTGAAAAGTCCTCTTCATTCCGTTGGCTGAGGATAGATATATCCTTCAGTGAACAGAGTGTTTGTTTTCAGTGAATCGGGAGGTATTCCATGGTTTCTACATTCATTTTTCACTCTTTAGACATTTCTGACTTGAACCATCGGGTGATGGTAATTGACGTTACATACTCTCTTCTGGTCGATGATCTCAACAATAGTGGCCAACTTGGAGTTGTCAATCAAGACAACACGGCCCAACTCGACGTATCTCCAGTTAACTTCTTGGACGGTGACAGACATCTCGATGATTAGTTAGTTAAAGAATGAGGAACAGTCGAAAATTTTTTTAACGTGGAGGGAGAATAGCGCGGGTCCTGCAGGGTAACAGCTGTTGATGGTGCTTTGTATGAGAATGTACGGGTTTTGTCACTAATTCAATGTTAGGCTATCTGCAGGGAGTTACTATAGCGGCTATATGAAGGGAGGAAATAGGATTAGGGTTTGAGCCCTAAAGTAGTTCTGTGGTTGATACTATATTGCCATTAACAAGTATTTGAGGTATTAATAACTAATTGATTTTTTGACTGATCGAGTTGAGTTTTATCTTGTTAAATTGAATGAGTTTACAGTTCTAGCCACCCAAACATATCGAGAAGTCTGTAGTCCTGGTTAGTGATATACATTGTCTAGAGCTGCCTAATAGTTAATGTCTAAATCGCTTTCGAATACATATAAGTAGATTTTGGAAATTAGTGCTAATTATTCTAGTTTTGTGATTTGAAATATGATTAAATTGAAGAAGTCTTGCCTATACTAGGAGATACTTCTTGTTCTGCTGTTATGACAAAGAGTCAATTCAACGCTCTAGTAATGATTGAATCCAACGAATATTAATTCAATTTTCTGAGATAAATTGAGATAATCCAAGTCACAGAAATGTCTACATTATCGCCGTCAATATACACAAACTTGACCTGACCTGTGTTTCCAGACACATGCCAACAAACTAAAAGCGGCAGCTTTTCGCAACTCAAATCACAGCCATCTCGAAACAAAGACTGTTCAGTTCAGTATCGTCGCTTTTAAAGAAAAAAGAAATGCCTTATTGTTCCTTTAATTGTCACTTTGCAACACAATTTGCAACCTAGTCACGTGACTAGTTATGGACTACTTCGCTCCAATTGAATTTTCACTTTCATCACCTACCATCTATCCTAGAAGTCTTAAGGTATGTAAGACTAATGATGATATAATTTGCGTTCGAGAGCTCAGTAACCGGGACATGCCTAGTCTCATTAGGTGCTGTGTGCCATGCGACCAATTTCATAACTGAGAGTCAAAGTACTAACTGTCAGATATTTTTTCAACATAGTGATGTGCAAATAGCAGATTTGTGCAGCTTGACATGGCAAATGGCCGTAAAGAGTGTGCTCAATGACGCAACATATAACTTTTGTCTTGTTTGAGGGCACATCCTCCAAGTGGTCTCTCACAAGCTATTAGCATAGCTATGCAAGAGATCAGCCCGTAGTCTGTAGCGAGTTGTAGTCCTAGAAAGTAACGAAAACATTGGAATGAACGCGATGAATATTATGGATTGAGGCGCTATTTTTGAGTAGGATCAGAGTAAGCCTGAAACCATTTCCAATCTATGAAGAAGGTGATCAACGTCCGATTTATGACAACGAACTCTTATTGATCTCATTGAAAAAAGCTAATGATCTCGGACGATATATTTAAACCCATGGAATAACGGTTAGCTCCTTTGGATTATTGAGGTGTTCCTTTCTGTTCGGATACGTTTGAACAGAAGTCTGAACCTTTCCACAAGTATGAAAGGAATTTAAAGAAAAGAAGCAAAAGCACATCTAAGTCTTCGCATCCCTAATTTCAAATACCCGTTTCTATGGAAATTAAATGCTCGATTCATAAGGCGGCATAGTTCTGCTATCATTAGCGAACAACCTCATGTCCATAATGAGAGAGAGGAAATAAAAATTCAATGTAACTAAAATGAATAACCCTATCAAATTCTTTTTGAATCATATGGGAAATTTAATACAAGTGTTAGCATTCGCTGGGTGACTCATTTGTCTGCCCCACCATTTCTATTGAAACTACATGTACAAAGTGCTACACCGTTTGATGAGTACAAAAAAACCGGTCACGCAGCCAGTATGGCATGCACCCGTAAGCACACAAGGTCCAGTGTTGCGCATTAACAACTCTCTTACTAGAAACAAGGAGGAATTCGTGCCCATCTCTCCATCGAAGGTCACTTGGTACTGTTGTGGACCAACGGTCTACAATCACTCACACATGGGCCATGCCCGTAATTATGTGTGCTCAGATATCTGCCGTCGTATTCTTCGTGACTACTTTGGATACAATGTTTGCTTCGTTCAAAATGTTACGGATATTGATGATAAGATCATTGTGGCTGCACGTCAACAGTATCTCTTCGAGGAAAGATTGCGCAAGAAATATACTGAAGTAAATGCATCATTAATCGATGAGGCCAAAGAGTATTTGTCTGCTTATACCTCTGCTAACTTGTCCGATTTCAAAGGCGATATGGCTACTGAGTTGATAAGTTATGTAGATCTGCTTGACCTTCCCGCATGGGCCATCACCAAACCCAAACTCCCAATGCATGTAGCAGCTATTAAAAGAGCTCATGCCGTAATCTATCCTACAGACCCTAAATCCGTGAATGCAGCCGACTTCCTCGCTGCAATTGAGGATGTGGCTGTTCCCTCCTTAGATAAATCCTACGGCCACACTGTCGTCGACCCTGAGATCTTCAGAAAGTTGCCAGCCTTCTGGGAAGATAAGTTTAATAAAGACATGGAGCGCCTTAATGTTCTTTCGCCATCAATCACTACAAGAGTCTCGGAGTATATTCCAGAAATCGCTGCCTTTGTTAAAAAGATTGTATCAAATGGCTTTGCCTATGCAACTGAGGACGGCTCCGTCTACTTTGACACTGTGAAATTTGAGAACCATCCTGACCATTACTATGCTAAATTGCAACCTTGGAACAAAGGTTCTTTGGATCTTATTGAAGAAGGTGAGGGCTCTCTTACTACCCAAACTCTGAAAAAGAACCCCGCTGACTTTGCCTTATGGAAGGCCTCAAAGCCTGGTGAGCCTGCATGGGATTCTGAATGGGGTCCTGGAAGACCTGGTTGGCACATCGAGTGCTCAGTGATGGCCTCGGATATCTTGGGCGAAACAATTGATATTCACTCTGGTGGTGTCGATTTATGTTTCCCTCACCATGACAACGAGCTTGCCCAATCTGAAGCATACTTCGAAAACAAGCAATGGATTAACTATTTCATGCACAATGGTCATTTGCACATCCAGGGCCAGAAAATGTCTAAGTCTTTGAAGAATTTTATCACTATAGAGGAGGCACTTCAACAATACAGTGCTCGTCAGCTTCGTTTAGTCTTTGCCTTCGGTTTCTGGGACAAGCCAATTGACTTTAAGGACACTTTGGTAAAAGAAGTCCAATCGTATGAATCGACTTTGGCTAAATTTTTCACGACAATCCGTGCCTTGAACTCGGACTACAAACATGCCGTTGCTCTGGGACAATACGTTTCACTTAAACTTTCCGAAGTTGAAAAAACTCTTGTGGAGAACTTACAAGCTGCTCAAGCAGACGCGCATGCTGCCTTCTGTGACAACCTTTCCACTCCTGTAGTCTTGAGAACTATCGGTGACTTAGTTTCTAAAGCTAATACTTACATTCAAGGCTCTTCTGTAGGTCAAAACGAATTACGCATTGAAGTGTTGCTCGACATTACTAAGTGGATTGTAAAGATCTTGGAGATACTAGGTTTTGAGCCAAGAGCAGACAGGCTTGGATGGTTAGACGCCGAATCAGGTGACAGCCAAAGTTCTGTCTCGAAGGAAGATTTGGCTATGCCATATGTCAAGGCATTATCTCAGTTTAGAGACGAGATTCGTAATCTCGCTATTGCCAAAGCTGATGCCAGTGAATTCCTTCGTTTATCTGACAACTTGCGTTCTGATTTAATTAATCTCGGTATTTCTCTTGATGACAGACCCAACGGCGGTGCTCTTGTTAAGTTTTTAAACGAGCAAGAGAAGGAAGATTTCTTGAAACAACAGCAAGCGAAGGAACAACAGGCGAAGGGGAAGGAACTCAAAAAGCAACAGCAGGCTGAGGCCAATGCCAAAAAGGAACAAGAACGTCTCGCAAAGATGAAAATAGATCCCAAAGATCTATTTCAAGACAAGACGTTGTATTCTGAATGGGATGAACAAGGAATTCCCACCAAGAATGTAGATGGAGAAGAGGTCACAAAGAGTATGAGAAAGAAACTCTTGAAGCAATACCAACAGCAAGAGAAACTTCATGCTGAGTATCTCAAAAGCCAATAGGATAAGTGATGCAGTTAAGGTCCTTCATTAATATATAGTCAATGCCGTAGTTGAAATAGATTACATTGAAGCTGAAGCGATTTAGGTCTGTAATCAAGTCAAAATTGAAAAAAATCAGCTTAACCTTTTTTCCGTTAGCAGCGGATAAAGATATCGAAGGGTGTAGTCCAGCCAGAGGCATATTACAAGTAGCTTTGCCGCCCACCTATGATACTGGTAACCTACACTCAAAGTCTAGAGACAATGATCTGATGCTTCTCTATTGGGTTCTTATTTCTAAACAACATCCGAGCATGCTGTCTCGATTTAAACGTCAAATTAATACATTCAACTCTCTTGCAACTGCTGCAAGTACCCAAGACCGTCTTTCGAATAATGGCATCTAACCGACCTTTTGAATGGAAAAACTTGCAAACTTTTTTTTCAAAGTAACTGCGAAGTATTAAAAGAAAAGTCCCTTTTATTTTCGTGCTTTTCATTATTGTTGGACATTCTTATCTTGATTGTAAGTGCCCCTGTTACCCACAACCTTCACCTACACACTACTACGTGTCTATTGACAGAGTACAACGCCATGTTTAGTCTTGCCAATCGTTTCCAGGTGTTGTCCAATCAGACACTTTCTGCCGTTTCTGTATTGACAATAGCAATTGCTGTCATTTCTGTGGTCCAACTTTATTTTGGTGGTGCTTGGGACCTTAATAGCACCTCCATTTCAAATGTGAAAGCAGTGGCCCTGCTCAAGAACCTGAGAAGTTTTGGAGCTCTGGTAGGAAAGCCTAAGGAGAATTCTAAGATTGCATTCGATTTGTCGGCAGATTTGACCCGACTTTTCCATTGGAACACTAAGCAAGTGTTTGTATATTTGACCGCAGAATACGACGGTAAGACTCCGGATCTGTCGAATAGAATCACATACTGGGATAAAATAATCACGAGCCGTGACGACGCAGTGTTGAATTTGCGTAATGCTCGCGCTAAATACTCTGTTTGGGATGTTGAGAAATCTTTCAGGGGAAGAAATGCTACGTTGAGGCTCGAATGGAGTATCCAACCTTATGTAGGTGCATTTGTGTCTGGAGAGACTTTAGCTCTGGAGAATTTTACATTTGCAAAGTTAAAAAAGAGTAAGTAGGTATAATTAAGGAATAAAATGATATGTCGAAGACTGGATCCGAATCCTTTCCACTAAAGCCATTGTAAATGTAAATAGTAGTTAGATTAAATGATTCAAATGTTTACGACTTACTTCTTCTACGCAGCTCTTATGCTATCTTGTATATTTACATGTGTGTGGCGTCCTGATCGAATCAACGACGCATGCTAGTAGGGCTGAACCTTGTACTATGTGCTCCTCTATGAAGGGAGCCCATATGTAGTGACGTAGTTTAGTACCTTTACAATATATTTATGTGTGTCCGCCCGATCACTTCTCTCAAAATGACCTCCTAAACGCCTAATGTCGTTTTGGAATGCAACAAGTCTAAATCTCTCTTCACGATATATCAAAAGATACTCGAACGTCTCTGGATATTTCTCGTATAGTGAAAATGCCAAACTGGGGTTTTGAGCACAAAATTTATCAAGGATTCTGACAAGTTGTGAGGCAAATGACGCGTTGATGTAATTACTCTGCCAACTTGGGCGGCCAGGCACAAACAAAGTAGACGGATGACTAATTAAATTCTCAAAAGAGAGTTTGAAACTTTGCGGAAGTTTTTGAATTTCTAGTTGAACGTTGCTCCGAAGTGTTGATAAGGTCCCTTTCTGCCGTCTCATGTCCTTCAATTTGACACCATAAAAGTCACATAACAGACTGAACTTCATTTTACAATCCTGCTCAGAGGTGGATTTGAGTTTGTATAACATGAAATGGCGGAAGACATTGCCAATAAGCCGAGATAATTTGACATCAGCCATGTTACCAGAAACAAGAAATCGCTCGCAAGAGCCCAAAACAATCTCAAACGATTGAAGAGACATATTTGGCTCGATTATGCGCAGAAACAAGCGTTCCAATTGAAAGCGCTCCAAACAAGCATTCCCTTTTAACACTTGACCTAAAACCGTAGCGTATTCGGAGGAGGGGGCCATCGATTTATTGAGAATGTGGTATTTGAGCCCAAGTGCATCATTAAATCTTATAGCTAAAAGTTTCGGAATATCATCGCCCGGATTTACAATTGTGAAAATATCTTGAAATTCATTTAGCGTCTTGTCAATGAATTTGTTAGCGCACTCTAAGTCACCATTGACAAAGTAAACATGAGCCAAGGCTTGAAAATATTCTCTTCGAATCTCCGCGCTGATGTTCTCTCCCATTTGTTGAATGAGACGATCAATAACTTTGAGAGCTAGTGTTGAAGAGCCTGCTCTATTACCTAACCACTTTCTAATGTAATAGTGAACAAGCTGAATGAGTGGGACAGCATTTTTTGTAAGTTCCTCCATTGGGATTTTTGAATTTAACCTGACCAGAGTTTTTGAATTAAAATTCGCAGCTTCTCCAACCCAAGAGTCCTTTTCTCCTTTTCTCGTTGCGATTTCTCTCTTGAGTGCGGCTTTTTTGGGTTGCACTGTAAAAGGAGTTCCATCGATATCTTTTGAAATGGAATTTTTGTCCAAACTTTCAAGATCTGAAGGTACAATGTCATACATTTTAAGCATTGAGTAAAAGATTTTGACTGAATTGCTAAAACCTTTTTTCTCAGCGGCATCAATGTCCACCAAAGCGCGAATAACGTAATAGTATGTTCTCGCACTAACATCGACTTTGAGGTTTGTCATTTTCTCATATAAAGACAAGATTTTGTTATCGGAGTCACCCTCTTTCTCTTTGAGATAAAAATTGAATAAAGGAAGAAAATGCTTCTCTTTTAGATTATTTTGCTTCCAAACTGCATTTAAGAATTCGTTAGCAGTGGCCATATCATTTTTTTGAAGTGCATACTTCGCACACTCGTTCATAAGCTCTATACGATCCCTCTGACTGACTGGTCCGTGACGAGCCACGTTAATAATAATCTTGGCCTCGCTATGGATCTGATTAGAGATTTCTGTATTGTCAGTGTTAGTAGCCCAAACTCTGAAGTTTTTGAGCTGTGCGCTATAAATCAAAGCGTTTTGATATGGCACAATAGAATTCAGATGTGCCTCCAGCGCCAACCGCTCTGCTTTCTTAAATTGTCCCATTTGAGTGTGGAATGTGATGTAAGAGTGATAAACACGGTCTGAGAGAAGATTATTGCTATGCGCAAAGTCAAAGGCCATGTTTGATAGCTTTTGTGAGAATAATGCTGAAGCTACGCGCATTGCGACTATCAATGTATCTGTGTTAATGAGAGGGATACCACTTAATTTCTGCATTTCGAAAATCTTCTGAATCTCTTCTAATACCATGGAACGATTTGACAGTTGCGCGGCGAGCTCTATCATGAGAGGCAGCAACTTAGCAACATCCTCTATGGGAACAACGTTCTCTCTAGCTAACTCTAGGAATTCAGCATAAGATTTTTTCACACCATCGATGTCATTCTCACCCATTGATGCTCTCATGAGAGAGATATACATGTATACATTCGGTTTTAAATTCCTTCTTTGGAGTTGCTGCATTAATCGCTTAATTTCTTGACGAGCGCCGACTGCCACGAGAGCCCTCATAACAACTGTGTAATGAACTTCGCGTGGTAAGTCACCTTTTCCGTACATGTTTTCAAATTTAGCTTGAAGGCTTTTCCAATCTTTTGTCTTCGCACATAGGCGAAGAAGAATCTCAATATGCTCCTCGGTATGGATCTTACGATTCTCGGCATGAACTTTCAAGACCTGATCATAATTCTTCAATTGCATATATGCGTTCATAAGATGCTTAAGATCATGAGGTGTGTGTGTTATTGTCTTCTTTAGGTCAATTAAAGCACCTTTGAATTCAAAAAGGGCAATGGTTTTATGAGGTTCCTCAAAAGCAGTCAACTCCATAAGATTCGTTAGGAATTCGCCAAATGGCTTTTTCCTTGTATATAGAAGCATTATTCTTCTTATGTTCTGTAAATGTGAAATGAATCCTTTTTTCTGGTTTATGAGAAACAATCGGAATACCTTTCTATAAATATCATAATTGGGACTTCCTCTGTGAAACGCGTTTTCAAAAGGTTCTATGGCTGAGCTGTACGCCATGAAACTCTCTATGTGCTCGTTCATTGAAACGATTGGACTGAAATATAGTATTGCTTTTCTTAGGTAAAAGGCTAAAACTTGATGTTTCATCTTTTCAGAGTATTTGGAAGAAGAAAAGAAATCCATTGCATTGTCTGAAATTATTACTTTATTGATGGTTTTGTCTCGCTGAAATTGGAACGTTTCCATGATGAAATGAACACGAGATATTTCCCGATCCAGTTTCGGAAGTGATTTGATTAATTTTCTATAAGATTCATAGTCGGCGTTATTGATCATTAGGTTTACCATTTTATCTTCGTATGCAAGGTATTTTTGCTTCACCTCTTCGTCAGTGTTTCCAAAAAACACCTGCCGCCACAAAGCTAAAACATACAGATATGCAATATGAGAGTTCGGTCCAGATACCATTGCAATTGCTTCAACGAACAGATCATATTTTTCATTAAGGGACTCACTCGTTTCGAAGCTTGTAGGTTTTCTAATGTCAAACTCCTCAAGTTTCTGGGTCTGGAGCTTCAACTCTCGTAGATGCGATTGATATGAAATTCCTAAATTTTCATTGGGTATTGTTCTTATGGCTGATGTCAAGGTAACCAGCGGAACTGGCGATGTCTTAAGTGAACGGACTTGTCGGAGTCTGGCCGCAAAGTAGCCATTTAGACCTCTGGATATGAATATATTATAGGAATGTGATCGCCTCATTACTCGTCATTCGATAGTATAAATATTTGTATAAGAGAAGGGATGTTGTTACGGGTTTCCGTGGTAAGAAAGTTGCTAAAGTGACTTTTGATTTTTCATAGAGATAGTAGTGCAGAGTGGAGCCATAATAGATTAGAAGAGATGAGGGCCCAGAAGTTGAACAGTAGAATTCAATTTTTTGGAGATAAAATGAGAATAATTCATTTATTCTGATCCAATTTGTAGTTCCTCCATTGCATTTTCGTTTTGTGATCTGGGTTCTTCGTAGTCATTACACCGTTCTAGCACAGTACCCATCATGAGCGAGCTTGAGTTAATCAGCCCTCCAAATAGATGCTCAAAACCATAAATTTATGGGAAAGAAAGCATTGAAGAAAAGAGATCAGTATGAAAATATTAGTCCTACAATGAAGTCAATAGGCTTCACTCCAACCATCTTCGGCAAAGCAAAAATGATCCGAGTTGAGCCTTTACAGACCGCTGCATTGGCCAAAAAAAACCTAGTCCAACTACCAGTAATATTTGGATTACACGACATTCTTTCTCAGAGTCATTAAATCAGTTTTGTGTTTTTGTAGTCACCGAAGCTGAGCTTCTAGTACAGTGTGAATATATTTGAATCATCACGAAAAGAATTTTGGCCGTGTAAAAACCAATATATGGTACTTCTCTCAATACGAGGATTTTGTATCTGTCTGTTAGTTCCTACTCATATCCTAAAAGTTACAAAATGCATCAGCTAAAGACCTATCATCAACCCCAACCCTCCAACACCTCAAAAATTTGTACACAGAGATGCGACTCCTAAAAGGGGAAGGCCAGGGAATATGTCCGCCCGGTCACGAGTATCCTCCTAGCAAAGTCTTGCACGACAAAACATACCTAGGATGTTAGTAACAAGCTTAGAAAAGGTTTGAAAGCAACTCATACAAGGCTGAAACTTAACGAAAATGCATGTGTCAACCCGGATAATTCAGTTGGAACAATTGGTAAATGCAAATAATCTTCGTTGCTGTTGTTAGTACATACCATTCATTGATCTCTACACGGTGAAGAAAAAATTGGCGTCGAAGAGGAAAACGAGCGCTCTTTATATATACTGAACCAACTTTTGTATGCAGGCATTAGGGCTGCTATTAGTTTGTGTTAAGTCCCAAAATTTTGGTATGAAAGCCGAATTTAAAATTTATTCAACATTTAGCTTTGCTTTGCTTTGCTTTATACATTCGAATTTATTTTTTAATAATCACATCATGCATGATATCTCAGCTCTTTGCCTTAAGTGACTTAACTGATTCCAAAGAAAGAGAATTTGATGACAACAGAGAAGATTCCATGGACCAAAATTATACCCAAAATCAAGAATTTCGCTTTTTTTGAGTCAGCTTCATTGCCTTCGGCCAAGTTCTTTTGAATGATTGGACGGATTTTCCAAATGATGCTCAAACCACTTAAGATACCACTAGCTGCAACGAAAAGCCACTGTAACACCGTAAGGACTGTATAATGGTTCTTTTTACTTACAAAAACAGCCAATATAATGTTTGCTACCGTTGTTGGGATCCAAAGCACGTTGGCATAGCTGTAAATGGATATCATTCTTGTTAACAGGAACCGCTCCTTGAACTCCAAGCCATAAGAGGTAAGAGTATAAAATCCAGCTGGAACAAGAGCAGTGTATCCATAAAACAACGATATTGACAAAGTGAGAAGTTTGAAATTGTATTCATAGCGCGCGTCAGTGTCATCTGAATGTAGCCACAGTGCTAACAAGTTGGAGCCTGTAGAGGATACAAACATGAGAAAAACTAGAGTTGCATTTATCCATAGAAAGCCATAAAGTTCTGTAGCATCGTCATCGCTTTCACTATGTACAACAGACGTATGGTTGAACGGATTAAGAGCCAAGCGGATCTTGGCAACGAAATCCTCAGTATTAATGTCAAAGTAGCAACTGTAGAAACTCATCTGGAACATATGGCCAGGCTCCTTTTTCATTGTACCAGATGCGGCTTGGGCTGGGCCAGATGCTGGAGTAGTTGGTTGGAGCGGAGTCTGATACAGATAAGCAGCATCTAAAGTTAGTATTTTTTCTGAAATTTCAAAGCAATATTGTTCAGAATCTCTAAATATATTGAAGTTCATTCAATCGCGAGCTTGTTTCTTGGTAATTCCCTTGCCATTTTTGGCAAATACATACCGTTGTTCGAGGAAAGAAGATCGGGTGTCTCGATATCGGGCTGGATTATCTGAAGGTTAGTACAATTGCATCAAATGGAGCCCCATTCATGTGCAATTACATACATCATCCTGAAGCGGTTGGTATTTGGACATTCCTAGGTTCACTTATCAGATTATAGATACGAAAGGAGAATTGGGAAGGACAGACTTCTGCACGTGATGCAATGGCTGCAAAAGTACGACAGCTACAAAACAAATTAGAAATTTGAACAAGAAAAATAAAAAGAGAAAATGAAACCATGGGTATGTCAATTACGTTGAATATACTTATCGTGGCAACTAATGCTCAAGATAGTTTGTACGATCTTTACTTACGCTTCAGACAATGAAACTTGACAGTTTTTTATCGGAGTTTCCGTAGATTCTTTTAAAAAGAGACAAGAATTAACAACGAAGAAAAATAAAACGAGTGATCTGATCATTTTTTATTTGCAGCTACTTGGTATACTTTATCAAGTCATGCTATCTGTTAGCATCCTAGCTCTCCTTTGACTCATACTCCTGCTAACTCTTGAAAGGAAAAATAAAAGACGTATCTCAAACCTTTAACACAAGAAAGAAATAGCTCTTTTTTTTACGTTACTCAAAACTATGACTATAAATATAACTATAACTATAACTATAACTATAACTATAACTATAACTATATCTATAACTATATCTATAACTATATCTATATCCCTGCATATACATGTGTCAACCTTTTTCGATCCTGTTCAATGGTTTAGTCAGGTGACTCCTTTACTTCAATTCAAAACTCAACTAAAGCTTATCCTGTTCTAAACTCCCATTTCATGTCTCTCTTGCGAGCATTTAGAAAAACCGAAGAGCTACCGGCTCCCCCAGATATCTATGTTAAGAAGACCGTGCTTCGCTCCTCTGTAGTAGTCAAGTTTTTCTCAGACTTCTCTGTTTGTACCAATAAACCAATTGAAGGTCTAGCGAGCACTTCCTTAAATGATGAAGCTGATCAATCGTTACATACTGTGGAGCAGGACTCTTTCTTCAGTAGCGATATGGGCGATGAAGATGCGTTGATGATGGGTTTGGATCCTGATGATGATGCTCCAATTATCCACACTACTGCCCCAGAATACCTAAGTATTGATGTCGTAGTCAAACTATCCTCTTTGCTTATTGAAGGTGTTGAATATGGGCTAAATTCCGGTGTGGCAGATGCTGTACGCATAAAAGGAGCCCAGGGCACTGTCAAAGGTGATGATTCGCTTGTAATTTCCTTACGATCTGGATTTCTTCTTCTCGTCAGAATCTGGAAGGTTCCTAGGACCTACTTGGGTGTTGGACTTGATTCAGGTGCTACTCATACCACACCTACTCCCACTCTGCATGTGTTTAGACCGTTTGTAGTACAGTGGTGGAGCCTGGACAAATGCAGACCACTTGAAATTACTGGCTCTTCTCTTTCGTGTCATTCATCTGGTTTGGCAATGGTTTCTGCATCTTCACAATCCCTCTTTCGTATCTACTTACCTGAAGTAACCGATTTAGGGCTCGGTTTTAAACCTCACTTTAATGTGCCAGTAGATGGCGTTATTCTTCACTCGTGCTTTGCACATCCCCTTCAAGCATCGAACACAAACACTCAAATTTTATTTCTAACTGTCACTTTTTCAGAACAAAAGAGGTTATTGATTACCCTATATAGCTGGTTTGTTGCTGACCTGCTTGTGAGCAATTTAAATCAAACAATTTTACCCTTAAATAATACTTTCTTATTTCCGATCATGGTTATACCTCTTCCTCGAGACAGCAGCTTTTTGTTCGTGTTTCCGGATGAATTTGTCATCGTCACTGCCCATAATATTTGGTCAGCGGATTACTCTTTCAAAAAGTTTGCCTATGATGGGCTGTTTCCTACTGCATACTTTATCGCTTCAAAAGCAGATAGTTTATATTCAGATGAATTTCTCACCGGTGATGAGATTTTCATGGCATCTGAGTCAGGAGTTATTTATCGCATAAGTTTGAGCGAGACGGAATCCTTGAACTGCCTTGAATTTGCTCGAATTGGAGAATATCCATCTGTCTTTTGCATTCAACTGGCTTTTCCAGAACCAGGCTATATCTTAGAGTACTCTTGTGACACAGGTGGAAGCAAAAGACTTCATATTCCCCAAACTCTAGTAAATACATTCAAAGGCACTCTGAGCACGGACAAAGTCCCATACAGCGATGCTAAAGTAATCAAAGACTATAAAGGCTGGACCTCGGTCATTGATTTCGCTCTTGTAGATCTGCTGCGCCAAGCGCCTTATCCCCAAGAACAGTGGGGGCTCACAGGCTCCGGAAAGCGGTCAAAGTTGACACACTTTCAGGCAGGGTATTCTGTTCTGAAACTTACTCGTTGTTATTCCGATCTTCGTAAACTCTCGCATGTGTTCCATGTCAACTTTTGTGGCAGGCTTTTCATGGTATGTTCTCTGAGTCTCGGGTCCAAACTTTTGGAATATTTACCCGAGAAGGTACAACAAGATATCTATGATGAAGAGTCTGTGACTGAAATTGTATCGCCATTTTTTGAAAATAATTCACCCACAATCTACTGCGAGAGTATTCGGGATCTGAAAATCTTGGTGCAGTATCTACCCAAGGGTGTTCTCTTTTCTGATTTCAAGCATTCTAGATTCGAGAGTTTTGGTGCCAAGGTACTTCTTGATGTTTCCATAGTTGACAAGCTTGTTGCAATGATATTTTTGCATGATAATAAAGTGTCATTAAATGTCTTCACAATTAACCCCTTTGGTGAGCTTATCAGCTCAAGTGAGAGCCTGTTTTTCCATGCCTTTTATCAAAGCTCTTTAGACTCGGACTATAGCTGTTTTCAAGCTTATGTAGTCCAGGATATGCTTCTCCTTTTCGTTGGTTTTTTTTCAGGAAAGGTCTTAATTCAATGCGTCAATGGCGACGGCAGTTTGACATCGAAATTCACCCTTTACTTAAGTACCTCTTTAGATATGGAAGAGCGCATGTCATTAACCCCCTGCAGTTTTGCGTACATCTCGCATTCTCAAACTTTATTCATAGGAACCCTTTCGGGCACGGTTAAATCGTTCCATTTGAATACTTACTTCGAACCTTCAGCTAAAAAAGAGTACAAGCTATGTAATTCTGCTATCAAGCTATATCCGAGCTCTCGAGATCCTAACTTTCTCTTTGCAAGCTCGGCGACGTTGTGGGTATTTAATTTCTTCACGTCTCTGACCCCTCAAATCGTTTCTTTTAATGAAAGAGTTGACCGCAGCATTATTTATATAGCAGAACTTCCTTGTGATGAGCCCCAGTTCTTGACGTTTGCTTTTTTGAGAGAGGATGGTTTAGTCGTTGGTACTGTTTTTACATATCCTACACCTTTAATTAAACTGGTGAGTATTGGTGAACCTGCCAAAAAACTTTTATTTTTTGACCCAGCAAATTTGTTCGTTGTATTGTGTCGTTCTAAAGATCCGCTTGCTCGACTTTGCTTTGCAGATCGAAAATATATGAAATTACTAGCATGCACCCAACTATCTACACGCGCAGATGGCAATGAAGATCCGCTGATATTTGAGTCAAACGAAATGCCCTTGTGCGCTTATGTTTGGACCATTTTGCGTCATGAGCGCGTCTCCAAGAAGCTCATTGTCGGTTCTCTGGTGGGTTCAGAGGGGTCTCTCAAAATTTTAGACATACGTAAAAAACATGCAAAAGATAGACTGTCCATAGTGGAAGTCACTGAGCTTTATTCTTTACGGTACGACAAGCCAATAGTTTGTGTTACTCAGATAGGGTCTGCTATTTTTTTTGCAAGTGGGAATGCCATTTACTCAACTCTGTATGTGGTAGAACAAAAACGACTCGCAGAGCTTAAGCGGTCTGTTCAATTGCCTTCACCCATTGTTTCAATGGATGCAAAAAACAATTTTTTGCTTGTGAACACTTTAACGGATTCTGCGTTCACATTTGAAGTGAATCTAACAAATCTCGACAATGCGGCAAAAATTTTGAGGAATATTTACAATGACCCAATTCCTCGTAGCTTGGTTAATCTACTGCAGATTGACAATCGAATTGTTGCAGGAGATAAGCTTCACTCCTCAATAGTAGTGATGGACACAAAAAGACCGCCCGAATTTCCAAATTTCTCTTACCAATTCCTGTTTATTCCCCGAGTTTTCGGCTCTAGAATACCTGACGATTCTTCTTCTGTAATAAGTAATGCAAATGAAGAACGCCTAAAGAGCGTGAGAGCTGCCCCATTTTTTATGGTAGGCGTCAACGGTGACGTTGTTAAAATTAGTCTTGTAAGGAAAGGTGATTTGAGGTCTCTCGAGAAAAATTTGATTTCCAAATATCGGTTGTCGCTGGATGATCCGTTTGAAGAATTTTTGGAAAGATTGAATAGACCATTCGTAGGGAAGGTTACCGGAAAAGGTCTTCAAAATATGTACCGACCATTTTTTGATTATTATGAGAATATTGGCAAGGTTATTGATTTGGACATCGATGAGTTGTACCTAGAGGATGAATGAACAAGCCATGAATTGAATCAAATGTAGACATGGGAGAAAAGAACGGGTTTCTTATTCTTTTCCTTTTTCTTTTCTTTTTCTTTTTTTTTTCGTCACCGGGCAGATGGTTACATTCTGTTACGTGGTTGGTAACGGCTAACTTCCCTAGCAAAGATCTTTGTGCTTAAAGCCTACAAATAGTTAAAATATGATTATATATTAATGCAAATGTGCACATGCACTAAGAAAGAAAATCTAGCTTGGGCTAGGTGCCTGTGTCTCTGTGTCCTTGTCTTTCTTCGTCTCCATCTCCGTCTGCTCTGGCTTCTCCCCCAGATAATCTTCAATGTTGTCGTTGACCTCTTTAGTATCTCTTTTCTCATCTTTCCTCCTTCTTCTTTCTCTGAACTCTGACGCGGTTTGTAATTTCCCGCCGTCATTTGTCTTTCTGAGTTCTTGCAAAAGCAGTCTTGCTCTGGAGCCTACGTCCTTTCCATCTGGTTGTGAGGCTTCAAAAGTCGGATCCGGCTCATTCGAATCCAGCAGGCTTGGACGAGAAGAGTTCTGCATAAGGTGCTTTTTCATGAGAATGCGCTTTCTGGCGGAGATTGGTTCACCTCTTTCCAGTCCAGCAGCTTTAAGCTTCTCCAAGAGCGAATCCATCACATTATCCGAAGACTCGCCGTCGGTGTCGGCACTGTCAACGTCTCTTTTAGTCGAGTTCTTGGCAGAGGTTTCCATAAGTTTCTTACGTTGCTCGTAAACCTTTAGTTCTTCTTCACGCTTCAAGTTCTCACGTTGTGCTTTCTTGAAATCAGCGGCAAAATTAGTAAACTTCGATAGGAACGAATTTTTCACAAAAGTGTCATTGTAGTCTTCGCCAAAAAAAGTCATGATTTTCTCCAACTCCTTGAAAGTATAGTTTGCCTGGTCTTTCAATAGCTCGGCCCTTTTTTTGGCCTTTGGAAGGGTTGGTGTAACGACTTTAAGAACGCGATCTTGAGGATGAAACTTCGAAATATCGCTCAAGTTTCCTATGTCAATCAGTGACTGTACATTCTGAATTGCTTGTCCATAGTCACGACAATCGTTAGCGACCACTTCCACCGAATACTTGGCAGCCTGAACACAAGAGCTAAGCTCATCCAAAAAGACCAAGTAATCTGGGTAATTAAGTCGTATGACTTTTTCAACATAATGCAAGAAGGACATACTGTTTTTGTCATCCTTAACGAAGGCAAGACGCAGGAGGGAGTTTAATTTGAAGCCTTTAGCTTGCTTCGAAGTGTCATTCATGTAATTTCCCACAGCAAGAATGATTTCGAAGACACGACGCAAGTGTTCAGAGTCTCGGATTTTGGCGACTGCCTGGTCTATCTCGCGCAACTTCTTTACCAAATCTTCGTAATCACGCTCGAATGATGTAATCGTACGCAACGCACGAATTCTCGACTTCCAATAGTGCTGCAAGTTGTAAATAAGTTCCAAGTAAAGGCGATCGGGTCTTTGTAATTCACTGGGATCTTTTTCGGGCTTCAGTATCTCACCCGAGGTGTAATCTGTAGAGTAGGGTTGAAGGCTAAGAGCAAGACTGTTAGGTACTTCCACAATCTCATCTTTAGCCAAAAACTCAAGAACTGTAGCATTCTCCAATACATCTTTCTCGCATCGAAGGACTTTATCTACAACCTCCTGGTCACTACAAGAGTTGAAAAAATGAAGGTTAATACCAAACTGCTGGGCGGTATCCCTAGGCAAAAACGCGATTTTGTCCACCTCTTCCTTCTTCTTAGTGGCCAAATTTTTGATTTCCTTGGCGGCGAAAATCACCTCAATCTCATCCAAAACACCCTTCTCCATGAGCTGGTGAACAATGTCATGGGGCTGAGAGTTTTTCCAAAACGATACAGTGGAGCTCTCCACAGAGTCGACCTTCTCCCAATGAAGTTGCTTGAGCTTTTTCTTAGGGCGAGGGTACTGGTCAAAAAGATTAGGTACTGGAGACGGCATTGAGGGCAAAGTAGGGGTGACAGAAGCCAGTTTTAACGAGGGAAGAGGTGGTGCAACGGGTATATTTCCTCCAAAAAGTCCTGGAGGTGGTGGCGGTGGCGGTGGTATTCCTGGCCCACCCCCAAATAGAGGGGGAAGTGGTGGTGGAGGTGGTACTGCTGCTGCTCCTGGTCCAGATAAACCACCAAGATGTTTCGGAAGCGGCGGAGGAGGTGGCGGAGGGGCACCGATAGAAGTGACGAAGCTTGGGAGTGGTGGTGGCGGTGGAGGTGAAGGTCCAGGTTTTGGGAACTCAGTTTTGATTTCCGGTATGTTCTTTGGCGCTTCTTCAACCTTGACGGCAACTTCGCGTTCAGAGGTTTCTTTTTGACCGACTTCAGTGTCCTGATTAACGGGCTCTGTCTTTCTAACCTTCAGTGTCAATTCGGATAAGAACTTCGGATCCATTCCGCTAACAGTTTTCAACGCTTTGTAGTCCGTGTCTTCGTACTTCTCAACAGGTCGTTGTAAGACTTTACCTTGAGCGTACTTAACCTCAATCTTCTCAAGTACGTTTGATGAGTTATTCAAGCCGAAAGATGCTCGAGAACCCCTTTTAGGGGAGGCTTTAAGGGTATTGGCCAGACTTACTGAGGAAGGCTTTTGAGTTTTATTAAGAGCATTCAACTGCGAGTGCAAGTTGCTTTTAAGTTTTGCAATTTCCTCCATTTCCTCTTGAAGTCTGGATTTAACATTGACATCCACAAGCTGAGCGAGCAAAGCAGCGTCTTGCTCATTGTAGTCAAAGTCGATGTTGAAGTCCTTGAAATTGTTCTCGAGTTCGCGAAGACGGTCCATTGCCAAAAACTTTTGTTTCGAAAACATTTTGCTATTGTTGAACTTCATGATATCATTAGATTCGGACTGGAGCGAGGATAATTGCTGGCGCAATTTCGAGAGTTTCTCCAAATCATCGTCACGCATAGCACGAGGAGGTCCCATCACGACAGGCGGTAACTCAACTTGCACTTCCCCCTCCTCCCCTTCTTCTTCTTCTTCTGCCTCTTCCTCTTCCTCTTCCTCTTCTTGGAGTTCCTCGTCCTCTTCCTCTTCCTCTTCTTCAATTTCCTCCACCATTTTACGAGATTTTAAATCGGGTTCGGTGGAAGGCAAACTGTAGTTTTCAAAGTCTGTCATCTCCAATTCTCGAGCCAAATTCTCGATATCGTTCATTTGTTCACGCAAGGCTCTCAATCGGCTACTGGGTTCTACCAGACTTTTAAGCTGGCGATTGTCCATTCGAACCTCCTTCTTCTTACGCATGATCTGTTTTTGAAGCTTGGAGATTAGTTGCGTGTTGGTAGTTTGAACCGAATAGGTGGTTTTGCCTTCTCCTTTTCTGGCCTTGATGTCGGCGCTGTTAAGCATGATTAAAAGCTCGCGCATTTCCATCTCCTGCTCCTGCTTCTCCATAAGATATTTGCGCTTGAGATCCTCTAATTCCTCTTGAACCTCCTCGTTGAGCTTTCTGGTGCGGCGCAATACTAATTCTTGTTCCTTGACTTCGTTAGTGAGGGAGGTTATGAGCCCTTCGGAACCAAGTGAGAGTTGTCTTGACATTTCATCCCTCTCAGCGGTTGCTTCAGCCGCAATTTTCTTCAGCATTTTGACTTCTGCTAGCGCCTTTCTGTACATATCGTCCGTTGTGAGCCCTTGAAAAAGCCTGTTCATCGCTATGCCAATAGCAGAATCATCAGTAGTATGAGCACTGGCAACATTCTGTACTAACCCATCTAGAAGACGTAGAGTGCGCATCCGATCATCTGGGTTGTTTTTATTATCCATCTGACTTAAAAAAAGATGTTGTATGGCACTGACAAACACCCCTTCAGCTTCACTATTTTGCACTTGACTCCATAAGCTACTTACAAGATCAACAGGGTTATTGAAGTCGATGGTAGCATCAATCAGCTCGGCGGCTCGTAGCTCTGTCTCATCAGCGTCAGTCATATCTGTGAACTTGGCGCATTGCTTGGAAAGTGATTCAAAAGACATTTCTTCAAAAGCAATCATAAGATTATCTAAACCTGCTCCTTTCAATTGAGAGCGCAAATGCATTCGGGCTCGGAAATCACTGCCATACTCTACTATTGTGTTTACAAGGAGCATAGTTGAAAGACAATATTCAAAAAGCTGATTCTCAAGTTGAGAATTACTGCCCGCAGCAGACGCATGTTTGAGTTCTTCGCTTGCGCCAACTAATGAGTTCTGATACTTTCCTCTTCCGTCCAACGTACGAGCAACAATACTTAACCATAATTGAAACCTCTGACTCAGAGCAGGATTTGGGATAACCCTTTTAAGTGTAGGAGTCGAAGACACAGTAGTTCCGGAAGCAGCAGTTTCGCTTCCTGAATTCGCTGAGCTCGATTCATCGCTAGATGATGTAAATTCATAGTATGGTCTATTCGCCAACGAATCAAGAGCCTTGAGCACACGATGATATTTGCTTTTATGTTCATCTGATCCTGTACTACAATAATATACAATCAAAAACGTTAATGTTTCTGTAGCAATTCTTCTTGTCGCTAGACGAGGTGATAAGAGTGCTCCACTGATAGCAGAGACATACAACGCATCATCAGCCTTCGCACGCTCAGCACCGAGCTTCTGGTTCATCATGCATCGGAGACACTTTAATGTGTTAAGCTCTTTAGTAAAGATATCGTCAGTGACCTGTTCAACGTTCCGGTCACCAATTTGATCGTGAACCTTAATCAAATACAGAGAGAGCGCCACATCACCTTGAAAATCGAAAATAAATTCGCGTACCCAATCAATTGGTTCGGTTCGCAATGAAACCCACAAATTCTCGAGTTCCTCCAGAGAAATTGTCTTTGATATGAGTTTACGAGTGTACATTTCAGGACTAGCTAGTGACTTTTTGGCTAATTTGTTCCGCTCACTTAAGGCGTCTTGATGAATCAACATCCATTTTTTGTCAACGCTGTAATTCATCATTTCTTGTCTCGCTTGTTGGGGTAGAGAACGGAAGTCTCGGCGGTCCATTAGTTCTCTGAACATACGTTCCACTTCCATTGGGTTTGAAGGACGCTGTGACAGAATTGGAGCCGTGATATCATTTTCACCATTAGCAGGCACATTCCCGCCATTCCCGCTCATGCTGCCTACTACAGAGGCAGCTCCTTGTGAGAACCTTGATGCCATTGACACGGAAGTCAGTTTTCTTGTCAACAGTGTAGCACTTGCCAAAGAAGTCAGTCTAGGAGGAGCATCTCTAGATCTATCGATTGTGGTTCTATCTTCGGCTGTTAGAGCCGTTTTAGTCTCGTATGGGTTATAGATCGTGGTCTGCAGTGAATGTGCCAGCAGTCGTCGAGATGGTGAGCTATTTACGGAAATCTGGTCTCTAGACCCCTGTGCAGATGAATCGCCCATTCTATCAGGGTTGTAAGGACCATATGGGGAGGTAGTTACACGTTTGGCAACAGGATTGGCGGAGGGAGGATTGGTGATACTATCCGCGGAAAACACGTCGGATGAGTCAGAAGTATTGGGTAAATTGAATTGTGAGGATTGATCTAATCCTCCGAAGTCCATGGACGAACGTTCACGCAGTTTTCGAAGCGAGAATATGGATGATGACGTTGCCCGGCGAGTGTTACCTTTAGGAGCCATTGGAGGCGGGTGTTGAGGTACTTGTGACGCCGGTAGATTTGAGAGTGGTGCATAATACGCTGCCGTATGTGAATTTGAGGACTCTGGATTAGCTTTCGACGCCTGGTAGGGGTCTATTCGCTTCCGGAGAGACATGGGTTATGAGACGACTTGATAATCTGAGGTCAGGAAACGAGGATCTATAAATAAGGTGTGGGGTGCACGGAAGGTAATTGTCTAATGGCAGTGTTATACTTGATAAGCTATGTCGTTCAATTATTGGAGGTTCGTTTCGTTCATGTATGTACCCAGTCGCCTTCTGCTGACGATGTCAGTCGAAATGTGTATTATGTACACCGTGAAGTTGGAATTGGGAAATAAGAACGCGTTGGAGTGAACTTTTATGATAAAGTGACAAAATTCTTATTTAAAAAAGTAAATTTTAGAAATAAAAAAAATTTATGGAATTCTTGAAGGTGAAATTTGAATCTTGTTGGGAAATTGCATACGTGTGAGCTTTGTTTCACACTGTTTCACACTAGACCACACACACCTTGAAGAGTCGTATGTAAGTAAAAAAAATTTGTCCAGTATTTGCTCAAGCAAAGAGAATGAAGTTTTAAAATCGCAATTAATAAAAATTAGGGTTCTGGGCTGTTGATGTAATGATTTGAGGGCAAGCTCGTGTATGTGGAAAAACTAGAATGAAGCTCAAATGCAAAGTCTTAATACGATAAGTCATACAAATCGAATTTTTTCTTTTTTTTTTGCTCGATTTTCTATAAACAATAAAAACAAATGCTTTTTTTATTGATCCAATAGTACAGACTCCTAATTACCCAAATTTTCCTTCAACATTTCAATCGTATTGTCTAAATCGCGGTTCATTTTCTTCTTAAAAGCCTTGGATTTGCTCTTTTTCCGTGAGACTGCCTTGGAGGTCTCGGGCTTTTCGGTAGTATCATGAAATTGCTCGTTTTCTTCGCTCAGTTTATCCAGGTCGACTTCAGCTTTTGAACTCTCCTCTTGTACTTCAACTTCACGGCTCCCTTGAATGTTGTCATTCAAAATTTCTCCGCTTGTGATATTTTTTTCCTCTTCGTCTATGCTTTGTTCCGTCTCCTTCTGGTGCTCTACTTTATTGGTGGAAGCCGTTGGATCACTAACAATGGCTACCTGTTCAACTTTGACATCACCATCCTCGACAGCCGCTTCCTTCTCGTTTGTTATCTGTAAATCTGCGGTAACAGCATCCAATCTATATTCTTGGAAAGACACATTTGTTGAGACAAAGTCCCTGAAGACATCAAGTTTGATGTCATCAATGTTCAAGCTTTCCACGTCTTCGTCTGTGTCCCAGAATCCCGTGCGAGTCCAGTATATTTTAGCTCGAATTCCAAGTAGGAGTAAATACAATTTGACGAATATAGGTTCATCTTCGATATTTGGCTTCGGAACCACCAAAGACTCCAGGGACCTCTTAAATTGAAAACTGCTCACAGATGCCACATCGCTGTACAGGCTGTTGGGCTTAATCTTGTAAATATTAGAGTTTATAAGCCTAAGCTTGGCAAAAAACTCACAGATTGCCCGAAGCTTCACCAAGCAATAATTACAGAGCGGGTACAGGCCCACAGTATGATGGGACTCGCCGCCAATGTCTGTAGCCAGGTCTGTATCAGCGTCTTTGACTTCTCTGACGGGACTATATAGCTTGAGGTTGTACAAGCGAGCGTATTCTAAACGCAGCTCGTTGTGCTCCCCGCAAAATTCGCAGGGTTCTCGAAGTGCAATCGGTACCTCCAGTCCTGTTTTGACCCCCTTATAGCTGACTTTGAAGGTTTCATTCACACCAGATACAGGCTCGATTTTGGCCTTTCCTTCTACCAAAAAGGACCAAAAGGTTTTTCCTGTAGACCAACGATTAATGAAATTGCCTGTCGGTGTAGGTACATGACTTAAACTGGGTTCAATCTCTTCAGTCCAGATTTTGCGAAAGTACTTGAGCGATTTCAAGGAGACTAAGTCAAAGGAAAATTCTGGCTTGCTTATCTGGTAAACGAAACCTTTGAAATCACGTTGATACACTGGCAAGTCGAAACGGATTGAGCGCGCTCTAGGGCAATACACAAGTTGATCCAACTCGTCCATGCGACGCTCGAAAGTCCCAGATAAACGATTGTTTTCATTGTTTGTAGCTGAGTAGACGCGTGGAGTGTTCGTGGCAGAAGTATTTAGTTTATTTTGATCCTCAATTTGCTGAAAAAGGCTCTTTAAATCATGTAGCTGGTTTTGAAGATCAGATATTATTGTATCCTTCTCAGTTAATTCCTCAGCAAGCTTTCTGTTTTTCACTTTGAAGTTGTATGTCTCGCGACTAGCGCTCAGAACCATCTCGTTTGCTTCATTGAAAAGCGAAGCAGTAAGATCCTCGACCTCAGCCTCCAATTGGGAGTTCTTTTCCTGAGCCACACGTTTCTCTTCCACTACAGAATCGTAGGAACTGCTTAGTTCCTTGAATCGAGAGTTAAGCGCTGTGTGTGCAGCATCAATATCCAGAAAAGACTCGAGCTTTTGCTTAAATAAATGATTTTCTCTGCGAAGGTGGTATACGGTTTCTTCGAGTTGTGACAGACGAGCAACTTCAGTGACAAGCTTTGTGGAAAGGGTTGCAACTTCAGAAGCTAGACGAGTATCGATATCGTCGGACATGGTGACAGGGCAAGATGACAATTCTGTTGGAATCAGAGCAAATAGAAATTGTACAATTACTGCTGACTGATCAGAAAAGATTAGCCAATTAAATTTGAAATTGAATAGATGTTTTGTAAGGAATGATGTGGTGAGATCTGAGTTCAAGCTTCGTATAGATAGATAAACGTGATGCAGAAGTCGGGGAAATATGGGATGGTTGGAATATATATGAAAGACTAGATCTCCTTTTCAAAAATTCTAACAAGCTTAGATTCAATCTCTGAAATTAAATATTCCACAACAAATTTTTGTGTTTATCGTTTATATATTTATGAAGATGCATCCGATCTTTCAGCAATGCCATAACGCAGGGTAATTAAGGTAGTCCTAGTATTCTAAAGGCATAGAGCAAACATGTTTCGTTGATTTTATCTTTTCAATGGTGTTTGGAGTTTTTGTCATCAAAAGCACGGCATGAGTACCCTGCTTAGACACAAGCCACTAATAGACCACAAAGTACGCACGAAAGGGATAGAATAAATTAAATTTAAAGACAATTCTTCCTAAATTCTATATGCTTTTATAAGTAATCTCAAGTTGAGTCCTTTAAATCGGTCCTGTTCTTGAGGTCGAACCTTGAAGTTCAGCTGAAGATTTGTATTTTTTATTGTCTCTGACAATGAGAGTCCAATTAGAAAATGACAAAATTCATCCTCAAAATTTGAAATTTTATCATTTCGGTACTTGCAAGGCAATCGGGGATTTATTTCAGTAAATACGTCTGACCACAATGATACACCTTTAAATAGTCTTCCATGGCTTTGTTAATGAGGTTTTGTGGGAGCTGTGTAAGAAAACTTACCATTCAAAACGCACAAAAAAGTGTTCACTGATGAAATAAAGTCTATGAACGTAGTAAATACAAGAGAAACACAAAAGTTTACTATATATGCATTGACGTTCTTGTTTAGGGGCTACCGTGTAGCTATTGATGTAAAGTCAACCATTTGTGAGTTCTTGTCTATCGCAGCATTGATTTTATAATTGATTAATGAAATGCATAGATATGGGTCTAGTATCAATAATACTTTTACGTCGACTTGCTCTATAAAGACGAGACCAATTGGCTATACCTCCTGTAGGAAGAAACAGAAAGATCCCGAAAAAAAAGCAAAATCTAATTTTGATTGCTCTATTATGTACCTCTTGAAGCATATAAAGTTCTAATTTTTTATATTTCAATCATTAAACAACTAGCATCTACCCCACAGTTAGATAACGGAGTTCTCTTATCACGCGATAAGAAAGAGATTCAAAGACAAACATTGACTATTAGTATTTTTCGACATCTTCATTGGTGACGAATGTACGCTTTCAATGCCCCCGTTGGATATTCAAAAAACCCTCTTCATGTCCCCGTGCCCCACATTACGCCTATAGCTGATGAACCCGTCAAACCAGACCTGGCCACTATATCCCTAGCTCAGCTCCCTGTAGACATATTGAGTCAAATTATCAGGTTTACAGACCAATTAGATGTTTTGAGTTTAGCGTACACATGCAAAAGTATGAGCACGGTGTGCCTACCGAGGATTTACGAAACTATAATCGTGGACTCAACGTATACTCAATTCAATAAGGAGCATGAGTCAGGCTGTACATACGTCAATCTGTTGTTTTATTTAAAAAAATTGCTCAGATCATACAACGCCACTTACCAGCTTCAAAATTTATACATAGTAAGCCTCCCGGACCTGTTTAATGTCTACGATGTGGAGCTCACGAACATGATTGCTCATTTCTTATCCAAGTTGGAGCACTTAAAAGAGTTTGTATGGACACTGGTTGGGTTTAGGCTAGAGTACTTTTGTCATTTGGCAACAAGTAATTTACATAGAATCGAAGTTAACTTACATGCGTCCAAACATCCACGTGAGATTCCAAAGCCATTTTTACAGCGAAGCTTCCCAAATCTTAAATGTTTAAGTCTTTGCCCTGTTCCAAGCCTGCAATTTATGGTAGACCTATTAAGGGAGTTTCTTGGAAGTGGTGAAATTAGACTCACTTCTTTAATGCTCTCAAGGTACGACTCAGATATAGCAGCGTTTGCTCCTACTGCCGAGGAGCTTGCATTAGGCGACTCATTAGCTGATATGACACATCGGGCTGATTTTGAAACTGATACTGTTGTCGCAATATTCAAGACCATACAACGTTCCACTCTTAGTCGTCTTACATCCTTGTCATTGTGCAATATCTTGGTATGCGTAGATGATGGAAAATTTTTGGCACGAAGTGTAGACTTGGCCCAAATCAAGGTTTTACGTCTTTCTCATGTGTCTGAGTATGTGACAGAGGACCTCGAAATAGAGGAGCATGGTTTCTTGGAAATAATCGGTCCGTTCCTTACAAACGTGAAAAAACTTCATTTGGATTTCCGTGAAACCCAAAGAGATTCTATAGCACCTTTTTTGGCGCTAGTAGGATCACTCCATAGTTTGGATTTAGTGGTTCGAATGAATGAGATGAAGGCTGCTCATGTTAATGTTGAATCTATGCATTTACAATGTATTGCTGCACTAGAAAAGCACGACGGTCTTCGAAAGTTATCTCTAGAATTTCGGGAGGAAAAGCCCAATTTTGAAACCGTAGGCAATGCACCACTACCTTTCATTGTCAGTCTCAGTAGATTTCTGGAGCTTCGCAGTCTACGTATAAGTAGTGGCAGCGAAGCACATAAAAAACGACTCGTTGACACAATCAAAAATCTTAACAGACTTAAGTTTCTAGACGACTATGGGCAGAATGCTGGCGGAGCGCCCAATTTGGGATTGGGGATGGTGCACCCTAGCGTTTTTGATGAGTGGTTCAAAGTACAGCATGTTGCATTATTATATTACGCAGCACAGCCTTGTCTCGACTATGTGAGGATAAAGGGATACATTTTCGATTTTGATACCATTCCAGCGAACCCCAGAAGCGGGATCGATCGATGGTTCGATAATGAGGTGAGGGTATTTGAAAACACCCGGATATAGGTGAATAAACATATTACAATCGTGAGAATGACAATTATGCGAGGTTTATAGATGAATAACAGATATCTCTATGTAACGTTTGGTCAGAATCTTCGAGTTTCTTAGCCTTTTTGAGTGTAATTATTTTGGTTTAAGCAAGTACCTTAAGTACCTCTTCAGCCTATGATATGATGAACCACACCAACAACCATTGGTATAAAATCTACATCAAATAATTCAAAAGTCGTATCATTCGTAAATAAATATTTAGCATCTAGTTTGCCTTGAAAGCAATTCCGAAAAAGTTACCCAAGAAGGTTGTTTCAAACTTTGGCTCGAATCTGATGTTATTCAGTCTAATCTCGGCCATGATTTGGGCCTCTTTCTCTTGAGCAGTCATTTTAAGTGGAGCCATTTTGTATGAATAAATAGAAGTGATTGAAAAGGATGTGTTCTGAATAGTCAAAAGTCGGGAATTATTATCGGTTTATATACTCTCGATGGCTGCAAAAAAATCTTTGTGAGTCAGGCGGCCAGCCGCAGAAACTCCGAGAGGAGAAGCATAGTAAAGACCAATGGTGCAGCGAATTGAGGATTGTGTGCAGTACCAACAGGATTTGACGCAGATTTTCTAACCAAGCACATAATACAAAAGCCAAGTCATCGCGGTCTTAAACATCCAGAAATTAACAGAATCCAACTATTTCAGCCTCTATGTATAATCGCCGTAAAAATATAGCAAAAGTATGGCGGGGAAGAGCTGATATATACTCTTTTCGGTGATAAATTGGGAGGCTAAAGACCTATCTGGCAGTAGCATCGGACATTGGCATGCTAAGCGCATAGGCGTCAAACACCGAACGCCGTATCTGATGGGTACCATTTGGCCGAAAATGCCTATATAGACACTTTTTGTAATCAATAATTATTAATTGACAGAATTAAATATTTCAATTAATTTATGGCACCATTGAGAAGAGACAAGGCGACTTTTTGGTTCAGCCTCTAGTAGCTATTTAGCTATGGAAATAAGCCAACTTCTAAGAGCGTTGATTATCGTCTTTAATTGCTTTTCATTGTAATCACTTTGAGGGCCCGAACTTTGCTTATCGGAGATAAAGTTTAAACGGCTGGAAGGATGGCCGTTGAAACGACAAGCATCCTTTGACCCGACAGAAGAGATGGAAGTCTTGACGAAGCAAGTTACCTCGGCATTTAGGAAAATTGGATTATCTTTAATACCACCTGAATTTGCTTATGTCTCTTTTATTAAGCTTCTACAAGCTTCTTCATTTGATCCAATCGTTAAGGTGAGACTGTCCTTGGTTCTCGTAGCGCGTGTAAGGTTAAATTATCTTTGGTTTTATGAAACATGACTAAGTCGCACCAGACTGCATACAGTGACAGTAAGAAAATTCTCGTACTAAAGCATTAGGTAGATATGGCTGGAAGAGACGGTTCAATTTACTATGATAAAGTGATAGTGTTAGGGGTGGTTTATGTTTGAAAAAAAAAACATTTAAGAACCTTATTGACATATTATTTCTGCACATACTCCAAAAATGTGATCAGAATGTCATTGAATTAGCCTTCAGCCTCCGTAATAATACTCTTCAGTAGAGGTTGCAACGGCGCGCAAAGGCACCTAACCATCAAAACAATGCACTCAATGTTGTTTCGTTGCAGATCATAGAGCCTTTATATGATGGAGTGTACTTACCCTGTAGTACCCTACAAAAGAAAGCGATGCAGGCGTGATCGAAGAATCGGTGAAATTTCTTCGTTGCAACGACGCATATAAATACCCTTACCGCCCAATGTTGACAACGTTTAGCACTTTGCACATCATTAGGGAGACTAAAGACTTGCGTACAGCCATTCAAAGGTTTGACCCGCATATATGATTGCGTGTTTGTCCTTCAAAACGCTCACTAATTTTAAACTTCGTGTTAGAGTGCGTTTCAAGTCTTTTTTTATACTTTCGACAGCGTTGCAAACCAAAATGAGGCATGGCTCAAAACGTGTCTCGGGATGAATCGCATGAGGGTGCTTTGTGCTGAGTGTTTTACGGTTCATGAGGCAACAGTGCTAACGTACTACGGATATCTCGTAAGCGAAAAATTTTTTAGCCTCTATGATTTGCCGCGGAGCTGAATTTAGTCACGATCAAAGCCAAGTAGTCAACTTAGCTCCAAGCACGATGTTGAGTATTGATGCGTCGATTGTTCCGATTCTTGTGCTTCCACCTTGACATTCTTTACTGTGGATACCATCAATCCCCCAAATATTTCAGGCACCGTTCTTCGGCTAAACAACCTTTTTCTTTGTTAATGTTCCTGCTTATAATGGGTGTCGAATAAAGTTGCATTGATACTTTTGCGCTTTGACTCTTGTTAGGGTCTTTAGGATACGCCACTTTGAAAATTTGACGGCGTAAAACACAAATGAGGAAGACTCATTGTCTTGCTTGAACTTGTATTCTTTAGACGACAGAACAAGTGTTACCAACCATAATGCTTCAAAGAAACAAGTTTCGTAATACCACATTCCACGATGAAGAGACTAAAATATCATTTCACGTAATTATGTCGCTACGGTACTTCAGCATGTGCAACCCGTATTCTGTGGACTATCTACGCTGGCTCTGGCTCTGGCTCTGGCTCGTTGACATGTCGAACGTCTCCTTATGTAGTTGCAGGTTATGGCGCCTGGCTTGACAACCAGAATCTCGGAAATCTCAAAACCTTATTTCCTCTTGATCCAACATTGGAATTCTATCAAAAGCAAGGTTAATATAGCTAGATCGTAATTTGAATAAAATATTCTACAATTCCACCTTGAAAAATCCCATGTGTTCAGGATCCCATTGAACAAAAGCTGAGTATATTACCTCCTAATAAACAGAAGTAGGTGCGCGTCAAAACTATTTGATTGACAACGTCCTGCACATATACTCACAGATAGACGGAAGATCAATACCACATTATTATTGAATGACTATCCTGTATACCACTATATAGTAAAACAAAGGTGTTTAATAAATTTCATTCCAATGTGCTTCAATTGATTTTTCTAGACTATTTTAATTAGAATAGGTGTCACTGCGGAATGAATGTCTTGCCCGGCATTTAGATTCCTATAAGTAAACACCCCACGCGGGCTGCAAAACTAATCATTACTTTACCCTACCTAGCGTTCGACTTAACCTACATGCTATGGCACAAAAATATCTCACTCAAGGTGAACGAAACCAAGAGCTGCTCGCTGCTTTAATTGATCGTTTAGTCCGGAATTAGGATTTAGCGCAAATTTCTACCCTACAAATTTTGCAGAGTAAGCTGAGATTTTGTAAGAAAAGTGAGTCAATAACCCGTTGCAATAAGACTTAATTTTCGTATAATGCGAAAGAAAACTCAATTTCAACTCCAGTGAAATCCGCACAGTGTCCTATAATAGCTTCAGACGAGACGGAATTAGCATTACGAGCCTTGCGGAGAGACATTATCATGTCCATAATGGTGCATGATGTAAGGGTGATCATGCATGTCTGCTACATCCGTGATCCATCGGTCATGAAAATAAGCGCCATACATTTATTGTTTGCTTTGAAGTTGAGCTTATCTACTCAAAGAGGCCTAAAGCAAAGACGTATATATATCTCTTCAAATATTAGATTTCGATTTCGGGCCCAAGGAAAATAAAGGATACACCTTTTATTAACTTATTATCTTGGTCGTAACGCTGACAACTGAACTGCACGTAAAATAAACCTCAAATTTCTTGACTGCACAACCTGTACTTTTTTGAGATGTTCCATAACCACTCTTAAATACTATCTCTACTGAGATTATCATTCATTCAGTTTTGCCATGAGGCGATTGACATCTTATGTAAGCTTAGCAATGCAACCAGCGTTAAACGGAGCCTAGATGGCTTAACTTTGGAGTGTTTGCAAAATCATTAAGCAACAATCAAAATTTGGAAGAGCACTGAACAAAGTTCAGCCTAAAAGTTATCTCCGTGTCCTAAAAACTTAAAGAATGCACAATTGGTTTGGTATATCCATCTTTTATTTGGTGAGGCAGCGCTACACTAGTTCTGTGTATGAAAAGTAAAATATTAAAAATCTGCAAACCCAGATAAAACTTTCATTTGTTTAGAAAAAAAAACGAGGAAACCGATTTTTAACTTATTCTGCAAGATGATCTCATCCTGTCTCGGTAAAGGGATTTTAAACAAACTGCTAGATATGCTAAGATAATGAAACTCTTCGTAAGCGAGCTCAAGTACCAATACAACAAAGAAATTGATTTCAAAGAGACAAACAAATAGCTAGGGACCTATTCAACTCAGCAATCGATTTCTTCACTAAAAAGAGCCAAGGCATCTCTTTCCAGCGAGCTTTCAAAATTTTTCAAATTTGAAGATAACGAACAGAAACGAAAAATAACTTGAGGAGACTCATATTACTCATGCATAACAGGAATAAATTCAGCTATGAACATTGGAAATTAAGTTCCCCAACTATTAAAGGAAGAGACTTTCTTAAAAATGATTCGTGACAGGTCAAGAGGTATTTCTTTAACCATTGAACTTCTGGCAATAATCTAAGCTCAAGATTCTAAGATTACGTGATAAAGCAGTATTTTTAAGTATTTTTAATTGACCCAGGGCCGTGAATCCCTTCATTTTCTTGGATAGAATATGTTGCACGAATAATTCAAAGCCTTATCACAAAGTCATGTTAACTTAGCAACGCAGAAAGACGTGTTGGTGACGTGAACAGAAAATGCGCCTATTTTGCGTCAAAATCACTAAGTGGTGCCTACCAAAGCCCATTGCAATACGGAATTTGAATCTCATCTGGTTATTAGGGCATATGTAATGTATTGGGAGCTGGTCGCTAAGTAAGACAAATACGCCACAAAGCCTTGCGAAATAGTTTATCGTGGCAACATCTTTCCGACAATCCTTATGAGGTATAAAAAGGGCGCTTTATGACGTTTAACGTCCTTCAGCTTGCCGAATTCTACAAAGTACTTATGCACTTCGTGCTGAAAATGTGACATGGGCAAAATATAGATACGTCAACAAGCAATTTTTCACCGAAATGATCGGCTTAGGGCCACTAGGCTCCGAACAACATTCACTATCGTGAATTTTCAATTTTCGAAAAGAAATCAATCTAATCGTTTAATATGCGCAGATACAAGCCCTTTAAGGGTTATGTTCAGCAACATATCACGAACCCATCAGATTGATATGTCATGCACACAGCTCGAACTGTCATTGTTCGAAGATTAAGTTAGGACAAATAAGCTTCAAAATGCTCCATTCTTGGAATAAGGATAGAGGTGTAATACATACGTTAGTCAAATTAAGATCTGAAGTGCATGACGCATGAGTCGCGTTGCAAGTTCAACGGTCTTGCACATAAATCACCGAGCCACAAAAATAGAAAACTTAAACTTCCGCCCTGCAGAAGATATGTACCCTCCCAGATGCAAATAGGTTAAAGTTGGACTTGTCAACCAAATTCATATAGTGTGCAATTCCGTATGTGTTGATCTTCCAACCCCAGATGTTTTCATATAAAGCGTCCTCGTCCGGCTCTTTGGCCTCACCGTTAAATTAAGTTATCAGAATCAGAATCAGCAAGAAGCAAATACAATTCTTACCACACGTCTTTGTTTTATTCGATAGTGCTTCTTCTGTCAGATCTTCTGGTGTTATCATCTCACTCCATCGATATACCAACATCAAACTCTCAGTCAAATATTGGGGAAAAAAGACAGGAAAATTCAATTGACTGACGATTAAAATATTGAAAGATATCAAATCCCTTTAGCCAAACCTGAAAACTTTTTGTGAAAGTCAAAATTCCTGGCTACTATAAAGCTTCGTGCATGCACGCAAAATCTTAAATTACCTTAACCTTAAATTTCGCACCAGCATTCACCTGTTACATTCCAAGCGGAAACTAAAAGCGACCTTGCATTTAGATCTCCATCCACAGAATACTTAGTGGGTCAAAGAAGCATATTATAAAAGAGAGGTTCAACACAAGATCTTGTGAACCCTCTATGGAAAGCCAGTTACCCAAACCAGTCGAAGCTCAATTAGAAGCGCAAGGAACAGACAGAGTTTCATTAATTCAACACAGTTTTTACGTGACACCTTCTGAGCCAATGCTTCGATTGCCAATGGCACCTTGTGTCGACCGACTGATTAGCCCTCATAACATAACTTTGCATAGCCCCAGCTCAAGCAGCCTGCCTATACAGAACAACACGTTCCTGCGGTATATGCCACAATACATGCAGCAAGGACCAAATCCGGCATATTTTGCCGCTGCACACAACCGACAAGTTGGGTCTCTTTATTACAGCTATGCAGGACAACAACTAAATCAGGGCGTTATGTCTGCACATCAATTGCGACTTGCAGGCCAACCTATGCATATTCTACATCCTCAGCTGCATGGTCATCCTCAGATAGCCAATGCCTCTCCGACTACATCTTCACTGGGGGTAATGAGTCCATTAGAACGTCCACATCAACAAATCCCACAACGTCCTCCTATCCATCAGATTGCATCTCAAAGCTTACCATCGTTCCCGAAGACTTATAATCTAACAGGACCCGCAGATTTAGGTGCAATGCAAAGTGGACAACCTGTGCAGGAGTTTGGCAACTCCTTGATGCAAAATCATTTTATTCAAACCCCTCAAGGGCAAATGCCTCCAACAAGGCTCAATTACGGCAACCAAATTATGGGGGTGCTGCCAAATGCATACTATTACGGCGTTGCAGGTGTCGAACACCCAGCTTCAGAGTACTTTGCGCCACAGTATGTGCCACTGGCAGGCGTTATAGGTTATTCGTATCCAGGACAAAAAAGTCGGCGGTTCCGCCGCAGGTACCACCAAATCTACCGCAAATATAAATGTCTTTACAAGAATTGCACCAAAAGTTATGGTTCACTCAATCATCTTAACACTCATATAGTGACCAAGAATCATGGACAACGGATGTCTAAAGCAGAGTTCAAGAATTTGATGGAAAGCAATGACTATTTTACTAAATGCCACACTCGTAGCGCTAGTGACATTGCATGCCTCTCGCCGGACGGGAGTGACTCTGTGTGCTCCGTCGAGGATGAGAAAAATTGTAGCGAGCATACAATCAATAAGGAAGAAATGACCAACAAACTTCCTCTGATTAGTACGATGGTTAACAAAGTATAGATAGCAAAGCTTTATCAAACTCAATGAAACATCAAAGATTTTCTTAAAGGAAAAAACATGAGAAGTTTTTCGATACGGATGTTCGAATCTTACTTTTAGACTAATTTTATATTTTAAATAAGCATTTATTACGATTACACATAAATAGATCTTTACAAATCTCATATTGATCGAGATTATCTCCGTTTATTTATGATTTATAATTCAAATCCTCATTCCCAAGCACGTTGAAAAGATGACTTTGATTAAAAGAATATTCAAAGAGGCGTTTAAAGTAATAAAGACACTACAAAACGGAATTGTAGCGAATGGATATCAGTTCTTCTGGGTATGAGTAGTTATTTCAAGTTCATTTCTAGGAAATTTTTAACTCTTATTTCAAATTACACCGACACAATTGTCAATAGAAATGGTTCCCTGAAGGGACTTGAAATCATTTGTTTCTAGCTAAAAAGTTCAATATTTGTTAACAGAACCAAAAGATTCCTCTATTTGTCTTACTTATTTCATTCCGTCACTATATATCCTGAATAAGAAATGGAGATTGAATTGTGAATAAGAAGAAGTCACAAAGGTCAACTTAGTAGGGCACAGAACTATCTGATTTTGTTTAAATATCCAATACAATGAATATTCAATGTCTAGCACTAAGTCACGATCTGATACTCAAACGAAATCATTTGAGCTGTTTTGAATTAAAGCAACAGACAGAGAGCTCTTTGAAAAAGTAAAACTGTTTGAATCAATAAAAATGGTGGAGGACGTTATTTTGATATGCATTTAAACACTTTCGACCGTTGTTATATGGGAATATTGATACTTTGATCAAACCCCCTCGAGCCTAATCGATTGCAAAGCAACAAAAAGAGCTATACTCGAAAGGTGATTCTTATTTTAATGGGTTTCTAGGGATAGCGATGCTTTTTTGAAGAAGCGCTCGATTAGTTCCCGATCTTTTGAGCATCACCACGAAATGTCGGGACCACACAACCCTTCCAAGACGATACTTCTAGCATTCAAAACTTCCAGAGTGGGCTCGAAGCTATTGAACCAACGCTAAGTACTCTGAGAATCTTTAAGCTTCAATTTTTGGGTTAAGGAATAGCAAATTTGAAAATCTTAGTAGCGCCTAAAAATCCGTTGAGAAGAAGAAACTGATTTTGCAAAGCATCCAACTAGAGCTGGCAATCAGATTTTAAAGCCAAATTGAATTTCATGATTCCATTGTTTTATTGCAGCACATTGTTCCCGGGTTGGGAGCTTTATTGAACTGCCGCCAACATTCGAGTTTAATGCAAGTCACGCTCCTTTTCAAATAAATAACCGGATTCAGCTCTTCCGAAAAATTGGAAAAAGCCATTAAATTCAAAATCTTGCATATATAATGGTGCTGTTAATTTTCTTATAATCCTTTGGCTCTTTTTGGGACATTTAAACCCAGGTGAAACAAGAAATCTTCAACTTTCTCATAAGAAGCAAAAATTAATACCATTAACTGCAAATCTGTTCGAAACATCAGATTTCTTCCGAGAATCATCTTTGCAAGATTTTACCAGCTTCAAGTTTACGTTCTTCGAAAAATTTCACCAAGGACTGGGCTTCAAACCTAGCCTAGGAAGTGTCCTAGCTATCCAACAATAAAATAGCCGCTAAGCGTGACCCTCTGTTTGGATCTCTGTCACTTGACATGCATATGAAGATGCCTGACATATTCTCAAACGGTGTACGTGATAGAAATTTTACGGAGATATAAGTTAATTGCCAGTCATCGAAGGGCATGTACTCCTTACGGAATTTTTTCTCAATGGATATCTGCTCCTCTAGGTGTAATGCATATTTCACTTATGAAGAGACCTGCAAAGTGTCGAAAAGGCTGCTCTAAAACCTAAACTCAAGGTTATTGTTCGCCACACTTT
Organism: Australozyma saccharicola; assembly: GCA_030569455.1. Classification (NCBI taxonomy): domain Eukaryota; kingdom Fungi; phylum Ascomycota; class Pichiomycetes; order Serinales; family Metschnikowiaceae; genus Australozyma; species Australozyma saccharicola. The sequence continues at coordinate 431,468 of JAJMKW010000001.1, forward strand.
ATTAAGTAAATTGCACACAAATAAGTCTTAATTCCTTTGCATTTCATAAAAGAACAACTTACAGTTTAGTAGACAGTAAAAAATTGAAGAACCGATATTATGTCTCATTCTTTCACTCTTAGTTAAGTTATTTGCCAAGAGGCATTGCATCGTTTCGACCACCGTGCCTTGAGAGGTGAAGACTGCATTTTAAAAGCGAGGTATCACTTATTTCCCAAGATTGCAATATTAGGCGCTGTACTGTTAACCGCCGTACAGTCGCATATTCGATGTTCTTCATTTAAGGTTTGTCTGGGCTTGCCAACCGCTTCTTCATGTACTTTTATTAAAGCCTCGCTACTTCACAACTTACGAACGCATCATTAATTTCATGCTAATTGACAACAGTGACAATTCTTTTTTGCCAAACTGAGGCGGGATGCCATTAACATTGTTTTAGTTCCGTCGAATACTTTGGGTGCGGTTTCTGAAATCAAGTTCGAGACGGTTATGGATCCATTCATGCCGAACTGCCACAGGTAGAAGGCGCAAAACTTACGTAAAAGGGGTTGAAAAAAAACTTCTTCGTTCGTTTTTGGAGGTTTTTGATTCAGAAATGGAATTCACCCCATCATAATAGGTCATATCGCACGGATAATGCCTTCCGATGCCAACGAAACTGGTATAAAGCGTTAGGGGCAAAGATGAGTGAAGGAAATCGTATTTCCTTATCGGGACGACTCGGTATTACCGCTGTACGAAACTGATGCATTTACATCTTAATTGGGCAAAGCTTTCGCTATATTCTCCATCGTTACTTCATCGTTTAAATACGTTGGAGTTACTCAACTCTGCACATTGACTTTTTGTTTATCCCAAGTCTCCACTACTGTCGACTTCAATACCAGCTTACCGCCTTGACTTGTTTTCCTACACATACCAAGGTATAGACTAGCTAGCGCCAGGATTAATAAGAAGAACAGACGAGAATATCAAATATTGATTTTTTTAAAAAAAACGACACCGATTTAAATTCCTGGAGATAAGTTATCAAAGAATGTCTTTTGTTTCCTTTAAATGCGGCCGCCGAAGCCCTGCTTATAAGCTAAGTTGTAGATATACAGATCAATCTTTCTGCTTAATTTTGAGTGCTCTAAGTTTGACCTTTATTGCTTAAATAAAGGAGCGAAAGTTTAAATGCCTTGCTAGCATTCCAAATCACACATTCCACTCATAGCATTCTACTCAAAAAGAGCACTAACCTGTGTGCTAGTGTTGCTATGATGAATGACATATTCGACTGACTTCCCTGCATTAAAGTTAATAATGAGCGGCTATTTTCTGCATCAAAACGTAAGCTTCTTAAGCACACTTTGAGGTAAGATAAGAAGGAGGTGTAGCAGGCGTCTTGTTTGAATGAGTTAATTCAACAAGACAATATGAATTGCCAAGAAGTTAGCTGAGATACTTTAGGACGAAGTATGCTCGACTTAGTAATGAGTCAGTCGGTGGAAGAAGGTCTGACAACTAATCCAAACTCAGTGTGTGGCCGAGGCGCAAACGCACCAGAACAAATAATTAAGGCAAAGTTTAATACTTGATCCCTTTGTGTCAAATATACATAGATTTATATAGATTTTGCTCGCAACCACGCCGGCTCCCAGTACTTGTACTTCTTATTACTAGATCACCCTCCCAAATTTTTTTAAATGACAAATGAGAGGAACTACTACTACATCTTTCGAAAGAACACATATTTGAGTCCAAAAGAAAAATGACTCTTGAGTACGATGCACAGTTCGAACCTTTAGCCGTATGAGACTCTTAGAAATTGCAAGTTCGCAGGCTTTCGATTTTTTCTATGTTAAAATTAAAATCATCATACAAACTTTTTCGTGATTCTTCCGATTTCTATGGTTTTGTAGATTTCGTGTCTTCACTGTTGTTCATAGATGCTTGAATATACACCCGTGCATCTAATGTGATAAAGGAACACAGCACATCTTTTGATCCGATCAACCCTGAATAGGAGCTCAACTACAATCATGTCTGAACTGGGAAGCCCAGAGGTTGTCAAAGTTTCCAGTCTGGGGAAGCCAAAGCGGCTAACTTTGCAAGAACGTCTTGCAATGGCTGCCAAAAGTAAAAAGAAGCTAGACTCAGATAACAGTTCAAATGCATCCACGCCAGTTTCTGCAATCAATTCCGCTGAAAATACCCCTGCTCATTCTAGGTCGGTTTCATTATCTCAGGATCCTCTTCTAGGGCAACCAAAATCTGCTCTGGCCAATGAACTTCCTTTATGCGATAATACACCGCAGATCTCAACCAAATTCCCCAGTGATCAAACAGAAAATATACCAGAAGACTCGAAAGAGCAGATCAATGAATCTCCTAGTCTAACAATTGCCGAGAACAATGCAATTGAACATCATCCCGGAAAATCTATACAACGTAACTCAACTGAGATTGCAAATAATCTAATAACCCTTGACTCGGCTTCGATGAGCAATACTGTCGTATCGGATACCAACGAATCAGACGTACGGTCTGACACACTAGTTCAAACCAATTCTCAGCTACCCTCATCATCCGTTGAAGAAAAAAAGGAAGAACCAGAAATCGTAAGACTCAAGGCAGAATTATTAAAATATAAAAGGGAAGCAAAAGTATTAACCGATACTATCGACAAAAGAGAACGAGAATTGGCTGAGGCGAAGAAGCCAATTGCACCTTCTGCGCTTGAAAAGAAACTTAAGGAGAAAGATGACATGATCGCTCAACTCATTGCCGAAGGAACAGAGCTTTCTGGTAAAGAGTTGAAGTCCAACGAGCGTATCAGAGCACTTATAGCACAAAATTCCAAACTCGAAGCAAGTTTGAAGAACTATGCTGAGAAAAACGAACAGTCTCTTATAAAAATTGAAGAAATTGAAGATGCAATTAAACTACATAGATATCTGTCTATAGAGCAATTACTTGACGGGATGACCAAGTCTAGCCAAAAAATCACAGATCTTCAAAGTATTGTTGATCGAGAAAAAAAGAGTAACTGGGAGGGGAAGTATAAGGAGCTTCAAAAACTACATGACGCCAGTGTGGAAGAGCAGCGTATTGTGAGAAAAGAAATCAGTTCTAAGTCGGTGAAATTGGAGCTTCTAGAGAATCTGACGAGGCTCGAACTCCAATCCAAGGATGAGATCATATCACGTTTAAACCAGGAAATAATCAACGCAAAAGATGAAGCCAGCTTAGAATTATCACGCTTGGAATCAAAACTCGAGCAATTAAGATTAGAAAATGAAAGTTTTTTGAAGACTAGTCATCAAGACAACAATCCCGGAGAGACTTCGAATAGCAAACAAATCGACTACAAAGATTATGTGAAACTTCTGCAAACAAATCATAACCTACAGGAGCAGTTTTTATCTGCCCAAGAAACTTGGCGCGTTATCGAAATGGAATTAAAGCTGAAGATCGAGACACTTAACAACTCGGTGGAAAATCTTAAAAAAGCCAAGAACAAGGCCAGCTTTGAGCTCAAAAAGATGTACAGCCAAGTTAATAGTCAATCTGAAGAATTATCTGTCCTTCGAAGCGAAGTATCGCGTTTGACAGAGCTCGAGACCGATTTATCGTTCAAACTCAAATTGAAAACAAGCGAGTGTTCTGAACTTGAGGATCAAATAGAGAAGTTGCGTACTGCAATTGAGGCAGAAAAAAATACTCATGAACTTAAGGTTCAAACGCTCCTGGAGACAATAACTGCATTACAAAACCATCCTCCTGAGTATTTAGCCTCAGTACTGTCTGAAAACATTCATTTGCAAAGCCGTAAGCTTTCAGTCGAGCATTTTCAAAATGCGCGCATGGAACCTCGCCCTCCTACCAGACTACAGTCACTGAACTCTCTCAATTTTCCTCTGTACCCCAATCTGACATTTAACACTCCTTTGGTAGGATGGGATGAGCTGTTCTCACCAAATGGTCAAGATAGCACATTAAACTACGTCAATAGTGACATTTATCCGCAAGATGCGGCAGATTCCGAGTCTTCTGGTGCTCCGGTCAGGTCCACGCTGGGTGCAACCAAAAACATACAAATTATCAGCAAGATGAGTTCGAATATTCGTCGTTTAGAAATGGATCTTGTGACGCTCAAGGAAGAGAATGAGGAACTTGTCAGAGAGAAAGAGCTGGCACAACAAGAGATTTTGGGTTTGTTCGATTTGAAGAAGACAACCGAGGAACTAAAGGAGCGGACAAAACAATTGAGCATCGAATTGGAACAGAGAAATAAAAAAGAAGAGACTTTGTTACAGGTAATTGGAGAGAAATCGGAACAGGTTGAAGAACTTCAGGCTGATGTCGCAGATTTGAAGGACCTCATGAGACAGCAGGTTCAACAAATGATTGAGATGCGGCAGCCATAATTTGGGAGATAAAATTTGTTTTCATTTATCACTTCCCTTGTTTTTTTTTTATATTTTTCCCCTTCGGATATCTTCCAGGCGTATATTATCAATGGTCTATTCCCGAAGGTTGGTCCCCTCAGCCATGCATATTAATTCTTGATATTTAAAGCTGGTTCATGCATTAATACAACATTTCGAAATCGCTCGTTAAAAAAAAAGATCCTCACATAGTATCAGCTATATTCCATAAAAGCTTTCTTATTTTTAAAACTTTACTTTTGTATTACAATCAACTTTTTGATTTTTATATCGAGATTAACAATATTCTGCATATACATGCCAGCAATAACGACTTGATCTCAACATGCAGAACACTTATCGACTCCATACTATAATCCTAATTACTTAAAGTCACTGACTTTGATTCTTAAAAGCTCAATTTGCCTTTGGATTACTCTCAAATAATCATGAGATTGGCAATTGGGGCGTTTTTGTTGGCCACGGTTGCATTGGAGCCCTGTTTAGCCCAACCAAGTGTGAGCCACCAAATTTCCGACAGAATTGCATCTATAATCCAGAAGAAGAACCATCAAAAAGCATTTGCGCTCTCTTTCGATGCTGATAAGCCCAAGGATAATTGTCCGCCTTGCTTCAACTGTAATCTCCCAAACTTTGATTGTACCCAGTTCTCGCAATGCAATACCTTTACTGGAATGTGTGAGTGTAGAGATGGTTACGGAGGGATGGACTGCTCTGAACCCTTATGTGGAGCTCTTTCGGACGGTAATAAGAACCGTCCAATTAGATCTAATGATACATGTATCTGTAAACCTGGCTGGAGCGGGATCAACTGTAATTTATGTAGTCTGGACCAATCTTGCGACCCCTTTGTTCCTGAGGGGTTGAAGGGAACTTGCTACACTGGCGGCGCTATTATAAACACGGCACACCAAATGTGCGATGTCACCAATCCTAAAATTATTGCCATTTTGGAAGGAAAGAAGCCACAAGTGACCATTAGTTGCAATAAAACCGCCGCTGCATGCGATTTCCAATTTTGGATAGCACAAAAGGAGTCCTTTTATTGTGACTTGGATAATTGCCAATTCGAACATGATTTGTCAACCAATTCTACCAAGTACAGATGCGAGAGTGTTGCATGTAAATGCCTACCTGACAGAATGCTTTGTGGAGAAGATGGATCAATTGATATAAGTGAATTCCTTACTGAGACGATCAAAGGACCGGGTGAAATTCTGTGTGATCTCAACAAAAAAAACTGTAAATTCTCTGAGCCAAGCATGAATGAACTAATCCTGTCTGTGTTTGGTGACCCCTACATCACTCTTCACTGCAAATCAGGGGAATGTGTACACAAAAGCGAAATTCCAGGTTATGACCTTCCTGGACGTAAGAAAATGACACTAAACAACATTCTTACCATCGCTGCCGTGGCCCTAGTCAGTGCCGTCGCGATAGTCTTTACTTTGTACAATATTGGCCGTAGCCCTATGTTTAAGACATACAGCGGCTTTATTTCTTCATCAGATGAAAACCCTTTTGGCGAGTCATTCACTCCAACCACGCTTTCCTTCTCCGATATATCCTATTCTCTTTCAGCCAAAGCTCAAATTTTGAATAAAATTTATGGTCTTGTGGAGCCGGGCCAGTGTCTCGCTATCATGGGTGGATCTGGTGCTGGAAAGACCACCTTGCTTGATATTTTAGCGGGTAAAACTAAATCTGGTGTCGTTGATGGCAACATTTACGTAAATGGTAAAGTTTTACGAACATCAGAATATAAGAAAATTGTTGGATTTGTTGACCAGGAAGACCATTTGATCCCAACACTTACCGTTTATGAAACCGTTTTGAACAGTGCTTTATTAAGATTGCCAAGAGCTATGAGTACTGAGTTGAAGGTCAGCAAAGTTTTGGAGGTATTGAATGAATTGCGTATTTATCATATCAAAGACCGTGTGGTAGGCTCAGACTTCCACAGAGGAATTTCCGGCGGTGAAAAGAGACGTGTCTCGATTGCATGCGAGCTTGTTACGTCTCCTTCCATTTTATTTTTGGACGAGCCTACTTCTGGCCTTGACGCATACAACGCAAAGAATGTGGTAGACTGTCTCGTTAAATTGGCAAAAGATTTCAATCGTACGATTGTATTCACAATTCATCAGCCTCGAAGTAACATTGTGTCCCTTTTTGACAAGCTTCTCTTACTTTCAGAGGGTGACTTGGTGTACTCTGGAGATATGATTAATTGTAACGACTTCTTCGGCAAGAATGGATACCAGTGCCCTCTTGGCTACAACATTGCAGATTACTTAATAGATATCACCGTTGACCATAAAAAGGTTGTCCAGTTGGCCCCAGAACAAGACCCACATGAGGCCTTCCTCTCTCATACTACTAGTGATGCAGACGTCACCAGGGAGTGGGAGCACTTGGCGGTCCACAGAGACGAGTATAACTACCAACCAATTGATGGAAGTAATAAGGATGGCAAGTTAATTCAAATCAATAATAAGCTTCCACTTCTATTCGAAGAAAGTCCTTTGGCCATTGACTTACGGCAACAAATCAAATCCTTAGCCGAGAACCCATTGGATCTTGACATTCAGCAACATCTTATGAAGCGTGCATCTATTTTCACTCAATTCTCTATCTTGAGCTCTCGAACTTTCAAAAATTTATACAGAAACCCGCGTCTTCTCTTGTCTAACTATGTGCTCTCTCTTTTAGTCGGTCTCTTTTGTGGACTTTTGTATTATCATGTCAGCAACGACATCAGTGGTTTTCAAAACAGGTTGGGTCTCTTCTTTTTCATTTTGGCCCTCTTCGGATTCTCTTCTTTGACCGGCCTTCATTCTTTTGCAGAAGAGAGAATCATTTTTATCCGTGAGCGCGCCAACAACTACTACCATCCATTAGCGTACTACACAAGTAAAATGGTATGTGACCTCATTCCCTTGCGCGTATTCCCTCCCATCATACTTCTTAGTATCTTGTACCCCTTGGTTGGACTCACAATGGACCATAATGGTTTCGTAAAGGCGCTTTTAGTATTAGTGATTTTCAACGTCGCCGTGGCAGTAGAAGTGCTCATTGTTGGTATTTTGGTGAAAGATGCAAGCACCCTGACGATTTTCGGCGTTCTCATTTTGTTGTTCTCCCTATTGTTTGCGGGCTTGTTTATTAACAGTGAAGACTTGAAGTTTACCACCAAATGGCTCCAGTGGATTTCTCTCTTTCATTACGCTTATGAGGCTTTGGCCATTAATGAAGTGAAAGATTTAATCCTTCGTGAAAAAAAGTATGGACTTTCAATTGAGGTTCCAGGCGCAGTTATTCTCAGCACATTTGGATTTAATGTAGCTGCCTTCTGGAAAGACGTCTCAGCCTTAGCCGCATGGGCAGGTACATTTTTGGTTATCGGGTACATTTTCTTGCACTTCTATACTTATGAGAAACGTTAAATACAGTAATACACTCGTTTCCTGAGCTTCTTTAAAAAGTAGAGATTCACAAGCAGACTATTTATTGCATCTTGTATTCAGATTTCTTAAAATGCATGGTCGTTGACCTGTAAATTCTTTGCGTCCCATCTGGGCCATGGAAGCCAATATCCAACGTCATTTTTGGGATTCGTCACTGAACTCTACGCCTGAATACCCTTGAATTGTTGGAATCTAGTAGCAGCTTCTTCCTTTAAGTCAAAATCCTTTTATAAGCAAAACTTTTCCTTTTTTTGGACTCAATTGCTTGACCAGTTATCATTCTGTACATACTCTTTCTATAGTTATACCTGTGTGAATTTGACCGCTAGCCAGTGCACATCTGCTGCAAGAAATCCTGAGGCCCTGAGTTACAGTTTTGGGCAATGATTCATGTTGAGCCTCAGCTTTCGAACAAATGTGGCTGCGTTCGTTGACTCTGTCGTTAGTTCATTCACTAAATCCTATCATATTAAACACTAGTTTTATAATTTCATAAAAAGGCAACTTGTCCGAGTGGTTAAGGAGAAAGATTAGAAATCTTTTGGGCTTTGCCCGCGCAGGTTCGAGTCCTGCAGTTGTCGTTATTTTTTATTTCATAACATGAATTTACAAGTAACAATGAACACGTTAAAAATAAGGAGATGAAAGAAAAAAAATTCGCTTGCAATTTTAAAATCAATTAGAAAAATTGGAGTGGAAGACACTTAAAGGAATTACTTTATGAGGTTGCACTACGCTTCTGTCTTTGACACCTGATCTCTCCAGTTCTATGAACCTGATCCACCTCAAAACTGATGCTCCCCAGGTCAGTCAGTAATGAAACTCTCTCCACGCTCGTAACCTCTACGGCAGCAACGACGACATCAAGTCGTCAAGACACTCCAGCTGCCGATACAGAGTCACTTTACTCGTCAGACACACTCGCTGTGTCACTAGCTCAGGTCTTCTGCAAGCCCCTCTACAGCTACACAACTATGCGCGAGTTTCCCTTAGCAACGTCTCTCATGCGGAATGAGATCTACATATATCAATCGATGGATGCTTTGAAACAGGGGGATAGTCCTTTGTTGTCCATGCAGCCTAATAAGCTACACTTTCTCAAGAAGAACGCGCCGCTCCAGACGGTGAGTCGACATGACAGTGGCCAAAAAGAAGAATTTTGTAAGATTTATTATAAAATATTGGAAAACAATCTTGCATGTTATGTCATGATGTTCAATTCTGGAGAGAATGTTGTTTTCTACAATAATGGCATTCGGCCGCACTCGGACACAATCTATAAGGGAACGAAGCTCCGGCTTTACGGCGCGTCGGGCGCTACGTCTACATTTGGTAGTAATTCAATGCGTATGTATGCTTTAAATGAGAACTCGCCAACTTTGGTGGACTTCGTGAGTGATTCGGGCTTTGAAGGAAGCTCTGTTAAGAATTTAAAGCTACATGCGCCTTCAGGTACTTGCAAATTATATGATTCTGTTGTTTCTCAAAATCGAAACGAGCTTCTGCTGTTGCTTGCTCAAGAACTGCCTCTAGTCAACGTTCCCATCGCAACATTCGTTGACGCTGGAGGAGCCAAGGTGGAGGGCTTCAGAGTTGAGGGCATTGTTCGGCTATTCGAAAGCAACAGTCGTCAAAGTGATTCAAATCTTCCTGAAGACAATATTGATGGTGCTGGCGCCGCTGATGGAATCGCAGAAGACTCAATGGTTCTCGCTACAGCCATGGCCATTTTCGTAGAACAGGAAATGCAAAAGATGAGAGGTAACCTTAATTAGTTGGTAACAATTTTTACTCTCCACATTTACATATAATTCCAATATGTATTTTCAACTTCACATGACTCAATAGCCCTGTATCCTTGATTATAGCTGTACTCAGATGTTTTTTTGTTTTAGTTAAACTAAGTTCAAACGAGATTCTTCAGTTACTCTGTGTTTCTGATGACAGGCAGTAATATATTCTCACATAAAAAAAATGTCACAAGCTCCTCTCGGTGGCCAAGCTGGCTAAGGCGCGAGACTGTAATGTATTGTAATCTTGAGATCGGGTGTTCGACTCACCCCCGGGAGATTTGCTTCGCCTTTATGGCCAAGTTGGTAAGGCACCTCACTAGTAATGAGGAGATCGTCAGTTCGAATCTGGCTGAAGGCAATTTTTTTTTAACTGTTTGTCAAAATGGCGGCAAGTATCTCCTGCCACATATTTAAATATTAATTTCTTTTTTCAATTTATGCTATTACACAGTTTGAGTTCTGCGTTTGTTTCAACAAATGATATTGAATTATTAGCTATAGAAAGTCGATTTTTTAGCTCTTTGTAACCTCACACAAATTAGGGCTTGAACCCCAACGTATCTGCAGTGCACACTTCAGATTTTGCATCTATCTGCAGTCCGACCGCGACTGCTCCTCCGCTCTATCACACAAAATTTTTTCCAACTCACATATCCTTACTACAGAACATCAGTCACAATGGGTATGTCCATACTGAATAATTGCAGAAACCCGTTAGAATGAGCGAATAAATAGAGTTGATCCAAACAGACATTATCAGATTACGATGGAGTGCCTCCTTTTCCGGCGAATGTGTGATAATTGTACCTTGAGAAATGTATCAGAGGCAACCTGATGAAAGACCATATTGAACAAGAGAGTTATTGAAGTGAATCAAGCGTAACAGGGTACGAGTCTTGAGAATATTTGTTCTTAGAAAAAGGTTTTGATTACTGGAATTGGTACTTATTACAGATGATTATGAATGCAAAACTGCAGCCTTTGGGGACTTGAGACTACCTTAGGCTTATGTCATTTGGCAAACAATAATCCTGCTTTAGCTCAGAAATGTATCCCAGCTTTTCTTTGTTTCATTTAGCAACTTTCTCAGAATTCCCATGTCCCACACGGACTTCCAAGTCTTGTGTCTTGACCTTCCTCATGTAAGATACATCGGTCGTCTTTTGTCCTCGCTCCAATTTGTTTGCTCCATTAGTGGATTCTGCTCTCTTAAGCCACTCCTATACTAACAATCAGTTAACGTTCCTAAGCTTAGAAAGACCTACTGTAAGGGAAAGGAATGCCGTAAGCACACCCAGCACAAGGTTACCCAATACAAGGCTGGTAAGGCTTCCTTGTTCGCTCAAGGTAAGAGAAGATACGACCGTAAGCAATCCGGTTTCGGTGGTCAAACTAAGCCAGTTTTCCACAAGAAGGCCAAGACCACCAAGAAGGTTGTTTTGAGATTGGAGTGTGTCAACTGTAAGACCAAGGCTCAGTTGGCTTTGAAGAGATGTAAGCACTTCGAGTTGGGTGGTGACAAGAAGCAAAAGGGTCAAGCTTTGCAATTCTAAGCGTTTGTTGCATGCTTTTAATACTCCAATACATAACCTCGTTACAATACTTGTTCAATATTTGTAAGACAATCATGTTTGTGCCAATTAAATCTATCTGCTTTTATTTGTTGTAAATATGGTACATGTTTAAGTTATTTAATTGTTTCTTCTTTTGCACGTCCTTTTCCCTTTGTGCTTTTTTGACCTTTTGATTCATTCCTCCACTTCTTCACCCATACTTTTGAATTGAAAAGAGTCACTATTACTGCTGTAGTTTTATTTTTGCAGCTTTTGATACAATTTAATATCCTCTTTTAAAGAGTCTTTGATGGCACTATGGTTGGTGGCCTTTAGCTGCATTCTTCTTCCACATGACATAGTAACACAATTGTAATAGAAATTATCTTTGTTCTTCTTTCAATTGATTGGAGCGAGAAATAAGGAACTCGCCGAGCTCTTTCAATGGATCCTCTGGTTTGTTCTGACTCACTAATCGAAGGCCTTCCAAAAGATGCTGAGTCAAATTCTTGTTCAAGTACTGTCTGACTGACGAGCCACCTACCATCTCATGAACAGGGGGCAGACTAAACAGACCATTCTTCAATTTCTTGGGTTGTGGCTCGTCTTCCAGAGACGCTTTCCGCGTCTTAGTGTCTACTATGTCTGAGTCGAGGTCTAGCTCATTGGCGACCGTGGGTTCCTCAGTATTGGTAACTTCAGCAAGAGGCACGCTTACTTCATTTTCTGCTTTGATTTGGGGCACTGTTTCCTCGATTCCGGGTCCACTACTCATGGTGAAATGTCAAAGACGCTAATGTATGGGGACAATTACAACTTCGCAGGGTTAATGAAAATTAACAACGCCACAAAAATTCGGGCTAATTTTCAAAAAAGTAGATTTAAAGCGGGGGAATTATAAATTTGCAATCTCATCTGTTCGATATAGTTTGTAAATGTCAATGTCTTGGGTCTTTCTTTCCTATTTATTAACGGCTGTGAAACGAGCTGATTAATACTTGCAACAGTGCTTTTGAAATCTTCAATTAATTTTCACTTCATTCGTTCTTTCATGTTATAATTATTGATTCAATTTTAAGATGTCATCAATAAGTTCTTGTCGCCAGATGTAGCTAAGTGAATCAAACCAAACCTGATGCTTTACATGATTAAATTTAGAAAGTACTTGTCAATCATAGTCAATATTCAAACGAGTTTACCTTAATTATATAGATTTTCTCTTTTTTTTTCAATTAATTTAATCATCTTTTATTGTTTGATCCACTTGAACCCCATACTAACTAGATAACAACGTCTTCCTAGGTAGCGAATAGCCAACATTCAGTACCCATTCCGGCACTTCAATTCTAATTTTTGTTAAGAATGGACCCTTTTGCTGAGGTGGAACAGGACTGCTGGAGTCAAATCCATCTGCTTGAAACTTTCGTCCACGACACGTCTTACATCACTGATGAAGCTACACTTGATTTTCAAAATAATTATCAAGAACTCCATGAAACATTAGAGGATCTTCGGCAGGCAGTTCACATCCTGGAGTCAAACCCGGCGCAGTTCAAGCTCACTTCCTCTGACATTGCCACTCGTAAACAAGTATTGGCCCAACTCGTATCAAAAAGCCAGGAGTTGAATAGAGAATGGACCCGCCGAGCAACAAATCCTCACCGTGTTCGTGAAGTGACTTCAATGAACAACCGTATTAGTCAAGATGCCGCTCGAGATGACACCGATCCATTCACTGACTCAGCTCGAATAGACCTGGAGTTTGATCAATACCAACAACAGGAAATGATCCATGAACAAGATACTCAATTGGATGCTATACATATAACTATGCAAAATTTAAACCAGCAGGCTACTTTAATGGGCAGCGAACTAGAAGAACAAGGCTTTATGCTTGAAGATTTAGATCAGGAACTTGATACAGTTGGTGGTAAAATACAGAGAGGAATGAAGCGTGTTAACTATGTCATTGAGAAGAATAGAGAAACCGCTAGCATGTGTTGCATAGGTGTCTTAGTGGTGGTCCTTTGCATTCTACTTGTCATACTTATAGTTGCCTAATGAAAAGAAGATCCTCAGGAAACGAAACAACACAGCACAGTCTCTGATAAATGTATTTGCACGAGACTTAATAGCCGTCAGACTCAAGATACATTCACACTTTTAGACTCAGCTTAAGTATGACGATAATCACTTCAAGAATATGATGTACTATCTACGTTGGGAATTATCTTCGAGAAGGGCTTGAGAAACAAGCCTCTTCATTGATGAATTACCATCTACAAATAACAAGACGTGGTGTCTTTTCAATACTCGAGCAAACCTTCGCTTTCAGACATAAAGTCGATCGGATCCAATGAACTAAGAGATTAGTAATGTTTCAAGCAAAATTTTGTGATGTCAGACAAAAGAAAAATAAGGTAGCTAGGTTTTTTCCACATCGACAGAAAGTCTCGAGCCAAATGCACTCTGTTCATCATATTCACATTTGAATTACATACAATTTGTGTAATGGTAGTTTTGTTGATGATGAAAAGTCTGCGCCCGTGTGCGACTATATATTCTGATGGAAGGGGTTACCCGGTCCCTGAATCGAAGAGGTCTAACTACTAGTAAAGAAATAAAGTCGAATTTAATGGATTTGGTGCTTGCAACGAAAGATTCTATGAAAAAGACCCAATCAAAATTGATTCGATTTGATTTAATTCTGTCATTTACATGACATTGAGATTGAACTGTAATGTAAGGATCATATCAAACGACGATTGGAAGAATATAAGTAACTTGCAAGAACTCGTGGGCCTTAAAAAGAATTGCCTCTCATTAATTCGTGGTTCTTGCAGATTATAGCTTTCAACCTGAGTCAGTATAAATTGAATTCCCAGAAGCCTCTGGCGGTTATGAAATACGTAGTGGTAATCATTCAAGACAGCCCCACCTCAGACGAATGATCCTATTCCTGTGTTTCAACTTTTCACTTAATTTATCGTCCTCGTAATAGTACTTCTACTTTCAAGTCCAGTAGACCGTAGGGAATTCACTTATGACGACTGATACAAAATTGAAGTTGACCAAAGCTTCCCTTTGCAAATTAAAATTTGGAATTTGGAAGTCTTATGCTATAATAGAATATGATTGTAAGCCAGGTTCAATTTCGGTTATTTTTATCAGATCTTTTTTGCAATCCTAATCATACCCCAGGTTTCTTATACATATCTATGGAAGGCTACTCGTCCCAAGCTCTTTACTTTCCTGATATCAAACAAATTAATCTCCAAAACAAGGTTCTACATGAGCACGGACAAGAAATTTTATCGGGTGGAGGTCCAACAAATGATGTTCGTGTCCGGTGAAACCACAGATCCACCTGTGGAAACTACCCTGTTGATTGAAGACATTGTGCGTGGTCAAGTAATTGAAATTCTAATACAGGCGACAAAAACAGCTTCGCTTCGTGGAACAAGATCGATTGCGCCTGAGGATGTTATTTTCCTTATTCGTCATGATAAAGCCAAAGTCATTCGTCTAATAACATATTTGTCTTGGAAAGACGTCAGAAAGAATGCAAAAGACGAAGGTGGCGGTACAGAATCACTTATGGAACAAGAGGCTAATGGCACTTCAGCCACAAGCGGACCAAGTAACGATCAATCTAAGATGATCACTCGCTACAAGAAGCTGAAGATCAGACTCCCCTGGGAGGTGCAGTTCATGTTCAGCGAGCAACATTATGACGTGTCGGAAGAGGCTCAGGATGAAGACGACGAAGAGAAAGCTGCTACCCTTGTTTCTTTAAAAAGGTTAAAGGTGGCAGATGATAGGACAAGAAACATGACAAAGGAAGAGTACGTACATTGGTCCGAGTGTAGACAAGCATCCTTTACTTTTAGAAAAGCAAAAAAGTTCCGAGAATGGGCACAAATTGCCCAAATTTGTGAGTCTCGTCCCAATGACGATGTCATAGACATCCTTGGTTTCCTCACTTTTGAAATTGTGTGTAATATAACAGAAGAGGCTATGGAAATCAAAGCAGCAGAAGAACGGCTCTTTCAACAATCGCTACTGAAAACAGGAAAGGAAGTTGCCAAGAGAAAAAGAAAGTATCTCTTCGACAAGCCTGACGAATTAGTCAAGCCAATACAGCCCCACCATGTGGAGGAGGCTTGGAGAAGGTTGCAGTCAATGAAATTTGAACAAAAGGCTCTTAGGTCCTTTGGTGGTGGAATTGTCCGCTCTCAAACAAGAGTTATCTAGCATTTCTTTAGCACGTCTTCAATTCTTCAATATAGTTTATAATATAACTTTTAACTTTTGTATGCTATTTCTTAGATTGTTTCTAGTACTATATCCACATTGCCATAAAATCTTCTCCAACGGAGAACGTCCAGAAGCGATTTTTGGTTTGAGTCCAATGGCGTTTGCGCCTCCAAATAATTTAATGACTTTTGAAAATGTGCCCAATCGCGTGCAAAAGGTGCCAACTCTAATAAAAAAGCATTCTTCGTTAAGCTGTAACATATAGAAGTGTCAGGCAACCCTTGAAGTTCCGGCTCATCTATCATTTCAGAAGAAGATCTGGATCTAGTGGTAGCTCTTATGGTATATACAGCCTGGAGAAAAGAGGGAATTTTTTTGGCACGAGAGGCGATAAAATCGAGAACTTGAGACCTTATGCTGTTGAATTTTTTAGGACTATGGATAGCTGCTTTCTTTTCAGCAGTAACCACTTTGTCTATTGCGTCTCCAATGTTGAGTTCATGCGGAAGAGTGTTTTGTCTAAGCAGATGCGAATTATCTATGATATATATATCAAGAAGTTCGTTATCTATGGGCGCGTGAAGCAAAGAAGACGAAGTGTTTTCTTTAAGAAGATCTGCAACCGACATCGCATCTAATTGTTCTGATACAGCGGAAATATCGCTGTGGATGTCGGTACACGAGAGCTCTTCCTTCAAATCTATTATGAAATAAGAATCGTCAGTACTTCGTCTTCCGGAGCAAATGAGCTGACAATTCATGAGGGCCTTCCGTACATCGAAACCAGTCGATGTTATGCATTCGTCGAGTGTTCTAGAGAGCAATTTATTGGAAAGGATACAGTGATGTGCAAGACAGCAAAGCCACAAATACTGAATCAAAGAGTCTCTATTATCAATCGTTAACGACCGAATTGCATTTTGCTCATTTGCTAGCTCCCAAATCGATCTGGGTATCACAGAGCTATCACGAACAGTGAGGACAATAGGCCGTCTAGAGTAATTAATAACTTCTGAAACCACAGTCCAAAAAGTCTTATCCTGTTCAAATAAAATATCACAATCTTCAAAAAGCACTAAACCTTTTTGAAAAGAACGTTCTCCTTGATTTTGATGGATGATTTGAGTTGTACACAACTCCTTCAAGGACGAGTGAAGATCTTTCCTGGATCTCTGTTGACCGCTATTTATTTCGTGAACGTAACCGTCTAATGCACTCATAGCAGCGTATACTGATGAAGTTTTGCCCGAGCCAGTTTCTCCCTCAATGATCAAGATGGGTTGGTAGATATCTTCCTCTGTTTCGTAGCCACTATCATCGCAGTCATCAACAATAAAATCAGCCATAGGGTCCTGCCTTTTCTTTTGCCTGCGCATTTGCTCGCGCTTCTTCACGTTTCGGGGTGTTCTTGTCGACTGTGTCTTCAAAATAGCAAAACTATTCAGGATCCACTTCTTCAAGAAATATCTGGACTCTTCCCCGAAGAGTAGGTAATCTAGACTAGGTGGCTGAAACTTTTGTGGCCATGGCAACTTATTTGAATCGCTGCCTCTTTCTAAGATAAATCTTTCGTATATTCGCCGGTGTGGGGCAGATGTGTATGCCATTGGGGCATTTGATGCAATGAGAGCCTCACGAACGGCCTCGTTAGTGGCTTGTTTTGTATATGATAATGCTTTATTGCTTTGATGATCAGTCTTCATGTTCGTAAATTGCTCCATAGATTCTATGCCTACACTTGTGAGTGTAATGGATCGTTTGGAGAGTGGTATGGTTAAAAATTTAGACGGTATTTCCTCAACTTCGTAAACATGCATCTCGCTCCGTTTAATAGTTGGGGGAAGTAACCCGCTGAGCTTTTGTAACTCTGTGAGTTTAGGCATGGCATTTTGTGTGGCGGTCTTCATCATCATGGCAAAAATGTTTTTGGCGCTCTTGCCCTTGTCGCTGCCCGAGCTCCGGGTAAAAAGCGGATTCAGTGTTCTCTTTATTTCTTTCAATACAGAAGTAGGTAATTTCAATGTTACCCTAAGAGATGGACTGAGCAATTCTGGTATAGTTACGTATTTCCTGGGCTTTATGGCCGCCAATTTTTCTGAACTAACTTTAAGCCGAACTTTAAGTGTCCATTCGCCCTTTTTGTTTTTAACACTTTTTGGCGCAAATGACAGAAATAGATTCTTTGCATTGACGCTGCGTGCAGCCACGAATTTATTCTCTAGATTTACCGCATCGGCTGGGTCATCTGAAATGGAGATTACAGGTTCAATTGTAGGTTTTGAGGGTTTTTGTAACAAATTCGAGGCAGAGATAGACTGCGCTGATGAATAAATGCGTTGCTCTAGAGCGATCGTTTCGTCATCTCGTAGCGTGGTCTGTATTGACTTTTCCATCCCGTAATCGTAGGAAGGCTCCTCTCTTATGTCGGAAATCATTGAAGTGTTCAGATCGCCATCTAGAAGAGAATCGCAGCTAGTGTATGAAGTACTTTCTCTTGGTCTTTTGCTTTTTTTCAATTTTTGGTTTCCTGATAGAAGCATCATAAGTCCATTTGAGGTTATTTGAAGTGGGAGAGCGATAGCTGGAGCCTCTGAATGGATCTCAGATATATCGCTGGATGGCTCCGGTTCTGAACAATAGTCACCAGGACTAGAGCTGGCCGGCAATCCTTCCATGCCTAGATAATTTTCCAGCCCAAGCATGGAGTTGGTACGCGAAAAACTGAAGACGCGCGATACCAATATTTGATAAGCAACAACAAAGCTCGTAATAATTTGATTTGCCCTCCTATTTTTTTTGCTGACTCTTTTTCTTTGCTATTTAAGTATTTGGGGTATACGTAATTATAATTCTGCTTGCATCTTCTTGTTATGAGGCTTTACTTGTGATGGTAGATTCATTAGCCTCAATGGTACAAAGCGAGAGATTCGAAACAAAATAATTTTGATCTAATTACTACTTCGTTTAAAAAAGAATTTGGGATGAATTGAGTGTTTGTATTATTTCTGTATTGCAAGATTTCGAAATTATTGAGCTGTTTTTAACAATTACAAATTGCCAACATCTCACACGCAATTTGCAAACTGATTTTACTTGAATAAAATGTGGTTCACTTTTTTCAATCAATTACGGCAATTTTGTTCTTCTTTGATATTATTTCGTAAACAGATTCACAACAGAAGCGTTTTTACTTCCCTTTTACCATGAAATTCGGTACCCCACACAACCTTTATCAGTAATTGATTCATTAGGATTACATACACTGGTGACATCTTACTAAACAAGCTATTCAAAAAATGGGTTTCCTGTTTAGCCTTAAGGGTAAAGTCGCCAAACAGCCACGCAAAGCTGAAGCGTCTAAACGAAAGGCACTTATAGTTGAAGAAAAGGAGACAAAGAAGAAGTCCATAGACTCATTTAATGCCAAAGGAGGCGCCATGAATGGTCTGATCGCTATATCACATAAACCAGAGCTCATAATAAAACCGATTAATCAGTCTACGAGACTACGAAGGATTGCCAATTCCAGAGACACAGAGGAGGTGGACAATACGTCTGAACTCGATGAGGCTACCAGGTCTCTTCTCTCTGGTGAAACATTAGAACCAGAAAGTTCTAAAGTCATACCAGCGAATCAAAACACAGATAAAAATGAAGCAGAGCTAGGGGCTGAAAATACCTCGAAAGACTATGAAGACGTTCCAGTGGAGGAATTCGGGGCTGCGCTTCTTCGAGGAATGGGTTGGAAGGGCCCTGACAAAGAATCTCCTTCTTTACATACGCGGCATAGACAAAAAGGCGCTGTATTGGGTATTGGTGCCAAACCTATAGGCAAAGAATTGGAGCTGGAGCTCTTAGATCGGAAAAACTTGACTGTTCCTATGATTAAAAAGGACGAAACGTAGGGAATAACAATTATCTGCATCATTTTTAAAGTTCATTATACAGAATTTCATTGAAACACCATATTGGGAATTATAAATCGTAGAAATAAGAATGCAAAAACGTTAATCATTAAATATGCTATATACTGGTCGTTAAATCATGCCAAGGCACCAATTCCTAGAAGAAGCAACTGGCTCACTACAGAATGGGACCACATTTGAGATCTCTCATCCATGATCCGCTTCTCATCCATCTTGATCATACGTGAAATATCATCATAGATGTCGCTGACAATAGTATCAAACACGCGAGTTTGAGAAATAATATCCAAATTATACATGTCGGAGAGCTTCTCAATTACTGTAGTCTTTATAACTAGAGGAGCATCAGAGTTAAGAGCGTTGATATAAGCTATCAAAGAACGCAAGTTCTGAAGCGTCACAAATGGAATCGGAGCCGAAGAAGCCATTGGAAGGTAAGACGGTAAGGTTGCTTTCAAATTTCTGAACTTTACGGTTACATTGACAATGACGTAGTCCAGTTCTTGAAGGGGAATTCTCTCGGGTTCCAGAGGTTTTGAAAAAGTTTCGTATAGCGCAGCAATTGCGCCCTTAAACAAACTATCGTCATGGTCAGGACTTTTGCTAGAAGAAATTGTTGGCTGAGTCAAATCTCTGATCTCATCCATAATCCATTGAAAGAAGCCAACCGAGGATGTCGCTAACGCATTCTTCTCCGCTTCTAAGGCATCAAAATCGGGAAGTCTAATATCAGCAACAATTTCGGCTTTGCCACTAACTAGCCAATTAAATTTCAGCTGAGGATTGGCCTTACTCAAAGAACCCATATCGATGCCATCAAGCTTGAAGCGAACAGTATTTTCGCTATTAGCGAGAGTCTGATGTTTATGAATAGTGAACATGGAATTATTTACGGTGCCTGTGACATTATCAGCGTTAAAAAAGTCAATCAACAATCTGTTACCTCTGAGTCTGGGCAAATCACAGTTGAAGATAGTAATTCGGAACGGAGTCTGATCTTCGTTTTCGTAAAGCTCAATAATTGAGTCATGAATCTTGACGTTTGCTAAATTGTAGTCAGGATCAAATAAAGAAATGTGCTTATCTTTAGTGACACTCTCCAATTCTGAATAGCTATGCTCATTCAAGTCATTTTGGACATTATGTGTGTCATTATATTTACTGAAAGATAATGCCATAGAGTTGAAAGTGGTGATATCTTGATCTTGGGTCAGCATTTCTGCTTCTAGAAGCTCATGCGTCCTATGCACTTCAGCCTTCATTCCAAAGATTTCCATGTTGTAAATGAGACCATTTCCTTCGTACCACTTCTTGAAAGATAAACTGAGGTTGAGCAGGGAAATTTTTGCCGAGAACAGAAGACTGTCGCTCTTAGATGAAGACTTCAGATAAACTTTCACATTCTTGAATTTCAACATACCCTCATCGAACTCTGGCAAGACATTGCCGCTCTCAAAGGAAAATTTAAGGCCCAATCCATGCGATAGAACGGAACCAGCCAATTCACCAATAAGGCTCTTATCACGGCTCTTGGATTTCGATGGTGGTTCTTTATCCGCATCTGCACTGGAAGTGGCCGATTTGAGAGACTCCCAGAACTTATCTATTGTGTCGAGGAAGTACATGGCTACAAAAACGAAAGTTGTTGTTCCTAAAATAATCCAAAGAAGATTTCCCATTACTAGCCATGAGGCAAAGGCAGACAAGTCGTCCATCGTCAACGCTCTATCGTTACGAGTCAAGGGCCATTTAATATGAACCCAAAGTCTCGATATTGCGGAAGAGTTTTGCGATAAGAGCAATTTCTTTGTGATTTTCGATGATTCAGTACTGTTAGGTTTATTCTCCTCAAGAACTCTAGACTTGACAAAGAGCAGCCGCTTCGATAGAAGAAGTGTTGCCGCTGTAAGTTTTGAGCCCCTCAAAATTGCGATAGGAAATCTGCCGGGTCGTATTAATTCAGACAACTGCCGTGATATCCGGATTTGCGACGCATTTCGAAGCATCGGATCAAGGTGTAATTTCTGGGGGAGTAGAGGCTGAAAAAGTTAGCAAGATAAAAAATATTGCGCGCAGTCTATAGGCTGAAGTAGGCTATAACACGCGATAACAAGCAAAACCAAAATAAAAGATAAAAAAAATGCGATGGAACAGTTTAACACTACCATATAAAAAACCAGTTTACAATTAAGAGCTGATTTAATTGATGGCGTTTTGCGTTATCAGCTTGATCTATGTGCCTATCTACCTGCAGGTCCGATGGAGATGATTAGCAGACCTCTAAAACCTCCAAACGGTAAGGAGGTCTAAATTCGCTTGCAAAGACGGAACATAAGGCCTCCGAATAAAATTTATTTAATATTTCGATGTGTCAGACATTTTATTTTTTCTTAAGAAACCCTGGGGCTCTTTGACACATTGCAGAATGCTTCTGGTTGAATTCAAATTTTGATGAATCTTTTGAATGCTAAATTTTATTAGAAGAAAAACCATAAGATGAAGGTTACTTAAATTAATTACTTTCATTATTATGACTTAGTTTAGACATGTTTCTTACATTTCTTTAAGATAGATGGTTAAGTGAGGAAGGCCAAAAGTACTAGAACAGAAATTTATTAATCAATTCGAATCTTTTCAAAAAAGAAAAATTAAACAAAGATTATTAAATAAATTTTATCTTTAATGTTGTCAAATCTAAATGTCTTACTACTCTGGCTCTCTATCTCTGGATCATCTCATCTCCCTGCACATCACTATAGAAAGTAGAAATTTAATCATACATCACATCTCATTATGGCAGCCCCAACAGCTGCTAAAAAAGTCATTAAGCCTGTAGTGGCAGATGAGACAGAAGAAACTCTTGTAAATACCGTCTCCATTCCCACAGAATCCGAGTCTGTGCCACTTGAGGATGAGGAGATGGAAGGTGTTGAGAACACCGATGAGACTCCACAAAAGGTCGTTTTGGATGAAAGTGGAAAGCCCAGATTTGCAGCAGCTGCCAAGAGCGGCATGAAGGTGAAGTTGGAGAGCAGAAAAGTTGCCGTTCCCCCTCACAGAATGACTCCTCTCAAGAATACTTGGATGAAGATATACCCTCCTTTAGTGGAACATCTCAAGCTACAAGTCAGAATGAATTTGAAGACAAAGACTGTAGAGTTGAGAACAAACAAGTCTACTGAGGATGAAGGTGCTTTGCAAAAGGGTGCCGATTTCATAAAGGCATTTACTTTGGGTTTTGATGTCGAGGACGCTATTGCTCTTTTGAGATTAGATGACCTATATATCGAGACCTTCGAAGTGAAGGATGTCAAGACTTTGACTGGTGATCATTTGTCGCGTGCCATTGGACGTATTGCTGGAAAGGACGGAAAGACCAAGTTTGCCATTGAAAATGCCACCAGAACAAGAATTGTTGTCGCAGACTCCAAGATTCACATTTTGGGAGGATTCACACACATTCGTATGGCTCGAGAAGCCGTTGTCTCCTTAATTTTGGGTTCTCCTCCTGGAAAGGTTTACGGAAACTTGCGTACAATGGCCTCCAGAATGAAGGAGCGTTATTAATGAAACACTGGGAAGGGCTCGATGTTCGTTTCACGATATATTTGCATTGAATTTCAATTTTAATCAGGTTGTAATGAGCAGCTCTTAGGATATGTACAATAGCATTTAAATTTCGATAAGAAGATATAAATTAGTACAAAATGTATTTTGGCGAATTCTATTTAAATTAAGTCAGAAGAAAGGTCATCGAAATCCGTGTGGCCATGATACGGAAGCATTTCTTCTAGTTTTAGCTCCTTCCGCATGGCGTATGCATCTTCACCATCCTGATAGTAAGACTTTTCTATGGAGGTGTTTTCGAAAGTCAAAGAGTCTCTATACAAATGCAAGGCAGCACGATTAGACTTTCTCACATGAAGAGAGACGTACTCGGCTTTGAATACCTCGCACATTGCGTACAACAGCTGCTTCATTAATTTCTCAGCCAATCCCATTCTTCTATAGGTTCTCATAACAGCCAAGGAGGTGATATGGCCGTGTGGAGTTTTGTCCTCAGCATCGGGATCATCTTCCATTTTACCTAGAACATAGCCTACGATTTTTTCACCCTTGTTAATGTAAGCAGAGTCACCTTTAGGGTCAATGTCGGTCGGGTCAACAACGGGAAGATCGACAAGGTTGATTTCGGCAAGTTGATCAGCAACACTATCATTACCTGCTTCGTCTATTTCTTCCTCGGGTACCTCTGGATCCACGGTGGTAGCCACAAAGCTAGCTTGGGGCCATGACAAGATGTGATACATATAATATTTTAACTGGTAGTTTTCGGGTAAGTTAAGCAAATTTGCATTCTGCATCGCTTGGACATCTCGGATGGTGGCACGACGGATGGTAATACCCATTTTCAAAAGGAAGCCAGGATTTTTCAGTTCATGCAAAGTGTCTCAGAAGTAACATGGGGAACCCGGTCAGATAACACAAGAAGCCAGAAAATCAATGTGAAAAATCAGGAGTTGAATTTCCATTAAAATTGTTTTCAAATTTCAAAACTTCCAAAAAACTTTCGATTGTATTTGTTAGTTGTATCATACGTTATGGTTGATAGAAAAGTGACAATGAACAAATAGAAGAAGAAACACTGGCACCAAAAATGGCCAGGTACTAATAAAGAATTGAGATTTGCGAAAAAAAGGAAATTAATCTTTACGTCCTTCGAAAAGATAAAAAAGCTTCTTCCTTAAGCTTATACCGTAATCGGATTGAGGGACCTAATAAGGCTAAGAATGTCTATGCTACAAGACTATTTGAGCCAAAGCGAACCCCAAAATGGTTTTTTGAACTTAAAAGATTATCTCAATTCGGACAAGAATTGAATTTCAACGATCAACGCTTTAAAGATATGTCAATGGAAAACGGTTTTGACGTCTAGGGAAAGCAATTGACACTACATTACTAGAACACTAGAACATTAGACTAGAACATTAGACTAGAACACTAGAACACTAGAACACCAAAACATCAAAACACTAAAAGACCTCGGAAATTGGGTCTTTTTTCCCTTCTAACCATTTGACCTAAAACGTGTTTTTTTTTGGTTGTTTGAAGGCATGTGTACAATTTAAGGTTAAGGTTGAAGAAGTTGAGGCGTACCCAAACAAAAGCTACGAGCGAAAATGGAAAACACACAAATTAAACTCCATAACATACTGCGTTTAGATTGTCTAGATGGACACACATACATTCATTGGTGACGACATGTTAAACACTAAACGCCTTGTGTGTCTTTGATAGGATATGTCAACTGGACTCCACCAGCACTGTCCCAAATAGGATGGCTTCGGGGCTTCCCAATGCGGCCATTTCATCTTGCTACTGGTTGACGACGATGCTTTCGATTGGATAGCCATTGATCAAAACGTAATAGTGTATTTGCTTTTTTAACTTCTATTTTTGGGCTTTTACTTTATGCTTTTTTCTACATGTGGTGCTACAACCCGGTAAAATATGCTACCGTTACCATAACAGGGACCTGCAGATAGCCACAATGTTCCAACAATAGACTCCCCGCTAGAAAGAAATAGCTGACCAAATATGCGGATCAGGCGAAACCAGCGGGGTTCCTAACGTGTGTAATTAATAACTTTTTTTAAACATACCGTTATTTACTTAGATTGAATATTGCAATTGTATCAGTTTTTTCCAATTACAAAACCAATTACAAAACCATCTGCAAAAGGATTTGCGCAGGTTCCTCGTATATTACCGCCGTCGCATACACCGTGGAAAAGTGACAGCATTGAAATCCGAATTAAGACACATTCCTGCAGATAAGCATGCTGGTACCATCATTGTACCTAATTAAAGATGAATTCTGTTTGTGTGCACGCTCATTTTGTAAAAATGTATCCTTGACCTGCATACAATGCCAGTGTTTTGACAATTAAATGGGGTGTATTGCACATGAAACCTACTGTTACAGGGTTCTTAACTTCTATTGACCTCATATGCCAAAGAGGCAAGCACTATTCCCAAATTGTAAGTTGGCTGATTCTAAAAAAAACTATATAAGGATCTCATATTGCCCCCAAGAATCTATTTTTTTTTAATCATCAACCGATCCACTAATAACTATGAAGTTCACACTCGCTGCCTCTACTCTCGCTCTCGCCTCTATTGTCGCTGCTGACCCAGTTATCCTTTCCGTTCACAACAACGGTAAGCCAATGGGTTACCTTTACTCCAAGCATGAGGGTGCTGGTATGAACTACTTGTTCCTTACCAACTCTGGCGGTGCTCAACCAATGGACTTCAATGCTGCCACCAGCCAAATCACCTTCTCCTCTGCTTCATACACTTTCAACTTGGGTGCTATGACCCCTTACTTGGCCATTGGTCCTGCCGTTACCCCAGCTACTCTTACTTTCGACAAGAACAAGATCACCAACTGGAACTTCTGGGCTTGTTCTAACACCAACGACCCATACAATTACTCTACTAAGGAGCAAGTTATTGTTGTCAATGCTGCTGGTAACAACACTGCCCCATACCCTCAATGTACTAAGGTCGACATTTTCAAGAGAGCTCCATTCTCCTCTTCTTCCTCTTCTGCCTCTGTTGCTTCTTCCACTGTTTGGAGTAACACCACTATCACCAGCTACACCACCTACTGCCCATTGCCAACCGTGATCACCATCACCTCTTGCAGCAACAACGCTTGTGTCCCAACCCCAGTTACCGTCACAACTGCCACCACCATCGTCTGTACTGCTTGTGTTGCCCCAACCACCACTGTTGCCCCAGCTCCAGTTCCAGTTTCTACTTCTACTGTTGCTCCAGCCAGCACCATCCCAGTCGTTAACGGTGCTGCCAAGAACGCCATTGGTGCCATGGGTATCGCTGGTGTCGCTGCCCTTTTGCTTTAAGCTTTAGTCTCCTTTTAATAGGTTAACTTCGTTGATTTCTAATGCAAGTATTTTTAACTACTTATGAATATGCCTTTTATTCACGTAGCCACAAATAATTTAAAAGCATATGCTAAGCTCCCATGTTATTCTCAACAAGATCTTTTCATTTGCAGGTCGCAAAGTCATTTGTAGATTTGGCTCAATTGAATTGGATTCTTTCTCGTGTGAACAACAGTTGGTCAAATTTAATCAAATAGGTTGTACTTTGAGTAAACTCTCCCACAGGAGCTGAGTGTGCAACAACAGTAGCGTGAAATCCTGAAAGATCAAGAGCCCCTTCAATCATTCCGGCTACGAACGCTGAACAATTGAGATCCTTGTAGTCTTTAGGAATACTAATATATCTTGCCAAGAGAGGTGTTTTATCTATGATCATGTATTCGTCATCGTTATCTTGAGACTTTTCCAATTCATTGGCAGTACGACCAAAGATGGCACGAAAGAAAGGGCCATGTATGAACTGCAAAATCTCTAAGATCTTATTCTCTCTCTTACCATACTTCATTCCCTCTCGAAGTTTCACAAGTTCCAAATACTTTTGGCCAATCAGATATCCTAGGCTATTAAGTCTGTTCTCTAAATCTTGAATGCTGGTGGACAGGCGCCGTGCCCAGCTGACGATCTCGCAAAAGAGAAAAGCAAGTGTTGATATGCTGATACCAGTACTTTTCTTGGTGGTAATATTGCGGTCGAAGATCGAATTGGCAGATGTAGGTGTGAGTAAGGCTCTCTTGTTTAGCAATGCCCCTGATGTCTCTTTGTTTATTGCATTCGAGGATGGCCCAATTGATGGATTATAACCAAAGCCGGACGCATTCAGGTCGTTTATGGTAAGTGATCCTAGGCTGGGCACCGATGGACTGATTAGTTTTTCTGCCATTTTTTAGCTGGAGTTTGAATAGTACTTTGAAAGCCTGAACTTGATGAAGTAAACGATTTGAATTTTCAATAAAATAGGTTTGTGAATGTGTTGAGAACAATACGTTTCTTTATTCTTAATGACAAAATGAGTTTCTTGACTTGATTGTACAAACAACGTCTGTGAATTGGCTTTAGGACTTATCTATAAGGTGCGTGGAGAGTCAGAATCACCCCAGACTGTCACAAATTTGTAAGTGCTAACATATTACGCTGCCGGCTGTAATTAATTAAAAGATTTTTTGTTTTTTAAACCGTCATTTTTTGATCATTAATCAGTAAATCGAGAGCATGAGTTAATCGCTTCGTTTTCTGTTCCTTTTGTGGTTAACAGAAAGAAACAAAGCCATGATTAAGATTCAATCTGATGAGTCTTATATGAAGCAAATGAAATAAATGAGGGCGAATTTGTTTTAGGCGATTCAGAAGAAATAAATAAGTACTAACTGAATTGAGTCAAGATATGACCTGCGGGTGTTCTCACTCTTTAACAGCCATTTCCATTAAATTAACACTCCATTATCGAAAATTACAACTGTCATATTGATTCTATTCTGGTTTCCTATAGAAACAATTAAAGAATGTCAGTCATTGCTCAGTACCAAAATTCTAAATTGAATAGTACGTAGATTCTCTCTATCAAAATCGAACTCAAACTAACAAATAGGGTCAGGAAAGAACAGAGTTTTGAGAACCAAACGTATGCAGCTAGCTCTTCAAATGGCATCAAAGGCTCGACCAATTGAAGCTAATCATGCCATATCTCGTATCAGCCCCCAGGAGAGGCTAGCTCAGATATTTGGCGATCACAGTATTTGCAGCCAAATAGATCCCACCTGCAACGACCAAGTTTTGACCCATAATACCGAAGGGAATAAACCCAAATTGAACGAAAAGGCCATTTATTTAGAGTTTGAAAATAAGACCTTAGAACCTAATAGAGAGACTTTAAAGGTTGTCAAGACACCTTTCAAGCTCACGCCGAGGAATATTAGAACTCCTGGAATAAGAGCCCAACAAAGTCAAGCAAAACGAAATTCAAAACAACCGAAAAAATCTAGCAAAAATTTCGAGGAGAATTCTAGTCGAAGTTTGAATTTTATGGACGATCAGTTCGTAACTTCAACACCAGTTGGGAAACAACACATGACAGATATCAGAGTCGAAGAAACAAACTACAATTCTTCTTTTTTGATTTCTAGCCATGTTGAGAACGGACCTGTGGCCTCGTCGTTGGCAACAAGCCCATTTGGAATCAAAGCTGACTATGAGTTCATCCCACATGGGAGGACTAAGAAAAGCTCCAAAGAAGTATCAATTTGCGAAAATATCCGGAATAAAACAAAACAAAACAAAAGCTACAATTTGGAAACGGCCAATGCTATATGTTCGTCTCGTGAGCACGATGTCGCTAATATACGTAGAGAGGGTGCTTTAACAGATGCAACGAAGGATCTTAGCATAAGCAATACAAAAAATGCTTCCAGTGCTAAAAAGGGAGAAGAATCGATTCGCGATACACAGAAGAAGCATATTCCTCGATCTTCCTTCGACCTTGTGATGCCTCACATCGAACTTAGCCAGCATAATTACGACAACCAGCCCAGCCTAAAAGGCAAATCACTAGCCATTCCCTCCGCAATTACGAGCACTAAAAATAAGCTTCAAACAGAAAAAGCGGTCGAGACTAATCATCAAACAAAAAAGAAAAAAAGAAAAAGCCTGGTCCATTTAATTGACGCTGGCTCACTAGATTTGCAATCGCATCTGCGAAACCAGCTTCTACCACCTAGAATGGGAATTCTTGCAATTCTTCCTTCCAATCCATCGAAAAAGCAAATCCGTGCCCTTTTCGAAAAAATTCAAAAAAAATGTTTACCTGGACCAGATCCTCTAAACCTCTTGGAAAATGCAAGAATTCGAATTCAGTCACGTGATTAAAATGATCTTACATACAAACCTGGAGGCGTCAGCTACTTAGATGTATTTCCCAAGTAACCTGTCTGTCGAGCAAAAAGCTCCCAATCAGCGATAAAATTTCCGGGTATTCTTCCTATATATCATCTTTATTAATAATATGCACCATAATACCTGCCCTACTCCGATGGCTTCGCCATCTCCCCTAATAGACAAGCAAGCCCTTATGGAGAAGCTTGAGAAGATTCCAACAGAAACACTCCGTAGCATCCTATCGGATCAAGTCGATCTAGAAATCCGTCTTAAGCACAAGGAACTCAAGCTCTCCGAAGAGGAGATTGGTAAATGTGAAGCTCAGATGTTGGCGCTCCGGCAGTTTTTTGAAGTTCCCAACGATCTCTCGTTTCGCAACGAACCAAATGACTTTACTTTGAAATACTACGACATTTTAAACCGTTCGCTATCTGTTAACTATACAAAACTTCAACAACAGCAATTCTTGCAGACGAATCAAGGCTTTCTGCAACCATTTACAACCGATGAGCCTCTGGGACAACCGCATTCATATAGAACAAGATCCACTACATCCTCGCTACGACCATCTATCGGCGGGCTGAGCCTTCGTGTATCAGGTTGTATTTATCGCAGGACTGATGGGATAATCGTTCGTTTGACTTGCCCGGATTGCCAAAGAAGCAACTTTTCTTCCGCTCAGGGCTTTTTAAACCATAATCGCATAGCTCACAATAAAGAATTTGCGTCACAGGATGACGCAGCGCTACGTTGTGGGGAAGTTCTCCCGGATGCGTATCAGGACGAGGAAGGACTCGCAAGTTTGGCCACGTTAAAGGAAAAGTGCTTGAATGGGTCTAACAATTCAAATGTGAATTCTCTGTTCTTTGATGGCTTCTCTAAATCATCTTCTGGCACGCCCAGACCTTCTATCGCTTCTGGAAGTGATCAAAGAAGGAAGTCGGCTAGCGGAAGAGGCCATCTGAGAGCAAATAGCTTTCTCGGAGGTAGTAGCGAAAGTGGGGAGCTACAGTATGGCCAGACAGATGGCAGCGAGGAGCTTATGAGCAAATTGATAAAGGATGGAGTTACTGAAGATTCAGAGCAATACAAGTTGCTTGTCGAAGAGTTTAGACGTACGGTGCCAAATTCACACCTTTTTGATGACGAAGAAGAAGTGGAAGAAGTCGAGGCTGCTGCACCGAAAATTCACACGCCAGTACCTAGCAGAGCCTCACTGGAACCTAATTCCGTTAATATACTTCCTGTTCTGCCAAAGGCTCCCCGATTCGTTATAAAACTACTGGCACCATCACGTCAAGGAATTTCGGAAACACCACCGTCCCAGCCAGAACAAAAATCTCCTGTTTCACTTCCTGAGACCGGCGGCAAATACGAAAATAGGCTACGTAGAAGAAGGCCTAAGAGTGACACCTTTGCGTATGGACGCCATGATTTGGATGGTACAAGGCGGAAAAAAAGACGATCATGAATGTGCCAATACACGAGTAGTATTAGAGATTATGCCTGATTTTTTAATTCCCTATCTATTCTAGGATTTTCAATTTAAGCTTTACTGGTTTGTTAGGTGGAATAAGCCTGTAATGGCAAAACAATTCACGGGTGAAAAGGGGTTAAGAGGATTCGAAGTTTTCCAAGTAAAACCTTAATTTCCCCAAACAGAAGTCTATCCGTTATTGCATGAGACCGGCGACAAAACGTTTCTCGAGCAGCGGCTAAAGCACGTCAGCAATACTTAAGTTCTAATCTGAGTTCCGCTATAAAATTTAGTTTAAAACCGGTACGCTTGCATCTGGGGTGTGGTTAGAGTCTTTTGCGCACTCTGAGTGGAATATGGGAACTGTTGATAATGTTTCAGTTTAATACACTTTGCATTACTCAGTTCCAGCCGCTTACGCTCCCCACAATACCAGCCTTCCGATTGGCACAACAAGAGTAACCAGGGTCAACTTTGAATACATCGGTGCATCTGCAATTGCCGTCTACGGGAAAGACTGTTAATGAGTTATTGCACTCTACTATCTAAAACAGGAATCTGAACTTCCCTCTACCCATGACAATAATCCGAATCCTGTCTGTTCATACCACCGTTAATAACACGGATGTGATACGTATATCATTTCATTGTGCAAGAAAGTATCGTAAAAGTGTATAGGAGTGGTTAGGCACCAAGCGCCGCGTGAGGATGGACAATCCTTGGTGAAAAGTCAACAATCATGGTCAAAATTCGTGCTTCATGAAAGATCTGTATAATTTGCTATAATTTCTTCATTATGAGGTTTTATGTTTTTGTTTTGCCTTGATGAAGCCGAATAGCAACTGAGACATTATGTGATTTTCACAACTGTTATAGAAATCTGAAAGATTCTGCATAGTATTTTGTATACGCAATGCGGCAGTTAGATTCCTTAAGATGCAGGAATACGATATTGGCTTCAAACTGCCTTGACTAGATGGATCAAACTGATACCAACTCGAGCTTCCTTTAATAATAAAATCTGTATATTTTAATTGAATATTATTACTATTTAGAAGTCTGCATTGTAATCTGCAACGATTAGCAGTTTGAGGTGCACTTTACGACAATGCGTCACCTTGCGTAATTCGAGAACACAGCACGAGTTGCAAAAGTAGACAATTGACCAGTAAGCCTCACCAAGCTAGAATTTCAAGGAAATAAATCCATTTCTGGGAAATGCAGCTTATACCGCCCCAAGAGCGATCATTTGTAGCAGCAAATCCGTGAAAGACTGACAATGATGTGTCGGCCTTAAGCCTAGGATTAGCCTAGTTATAGATCCATTATGACATGAGATCCTAGTTGAATAAATGAGCAATTACATTTGCATACATATCTTGAAAAGATTCGAATTTGATCGACTAAACCGTCCATGTGCCAATTAGATGAATTTGGGAAGCTTTTTTGTGCTTGAAGATTTCTTAAATAAATTTAAGTGCTTTATAGAATTCATGATGACAGCATGTGGGGTGCATAGCTTAGTGTATGCAGAGGAAGACAGAAGACTACAAAAGAGAATCTTATGATTGCAGGAAGAACGGTCAATCAAAGTATTGTGACGAGATCATGGATCCTTAAGGAAAACTGCAAATCAAAAAAAAATTTCAATTGATAATCTCAATTCCAGGCCATCAATCAATAGCGCTCTGAATCCGTCGTGACAGCTCGAAACTGAAGTCACCGCTTTTCTACCGAAATAGGTAGTTTGCAGTTAGTCACCCCTGGACCAAATGACACGGATACCTCATACGACAAGGTGAATTTATGCTGCTCCCTTGTAAATGACTTAATTAGTGACCTCTAGTATTTTAATAGATTCATTTGTTCGGAGTTCCGTTACTTTCCAAAGATCGAACCTCAGAGCGTTACAACGTTTCAACTGCAACGCTTCAGCTCCAATTTGGCTTGACACAAACAAGATGAATCGGACCCTCATAACCAGTCTGCGCACAGTACGTAGTTCATATGCTCAAAACGTACGGAGCATGCATACTTCAACAGGGGAATTTTAAGATAAGTAAGAATTTATTTTGAAATTTGTAGATATAGATATAGTGCTCCATTCCTAGTTCCGACTATATTTGTCGTTCATTTCTATATATCCAAATACCCTTTTTACTCAAATAACGTCTAATAGTGAAGTAGCGCGAACGGCCACATCGGTGCACCTGCATATAGACGAGTTCGGTACGATAAGCACAACTATATGCATGAACGGGCCGCTCCGTTGCAGGATTCTCAACAGTGTGTGCCTAAACGCCATGCGCGGGCCTATTTTTGTCCCCTTCTGGACCTCGCGGAACAATCATGATGTCATTAAACAGTAAATCCTGCATACAACCGGGCCTAGGTTTTCAGTTCTCCCGTGGCAGCGATTCTGTCATCATCACCTGGTTTCCAAATCAACGTCCCTGCTTGTTTCCATTTTTTTTTTTGATTCACTTTTGTTCTTAAATCCAGTTACTGCTTTTTGCCGGTCTCGCCTTCTTAGTGCTATTTTGTGCTTCTCTGTGCTCTGTTCCGGTCCCTACTCTTGACCATAATAAAATACCCGCTCTTCTCGCGTAACTCAAACCCAAAGGGCTTGCCACAAACTTGTGACGAACTGTCAAAGGGGGCTTTCGAAACGGTCCCAGACATTACTTTATTATCTGATCTATAAGTTTCTTGCCGCGTCATAGGAGCTCCATTAGACCCGTCAAGCCCTATATAGTCTGCTGAGTCCTTCTGCCTCCAAGAACTCTACCTGTGCAGCTACTTCGCCTCTGTCCGAGAGAAAATATCGCTTAGGAATTCAAGACATTATCGCGTCCCATAGAATACTTTTGGGACTCTAGGGTTTACTTCACACTTGCCAAGGCTTAAGTTTCACGACCGTTTCATTTGCGTAGGGACTCCGTGTAAGACTAAAAATATAACCAGCTGTGACAAAAATACCCTGTCTAAATTTGCCACCAGATATTTTTTAAAGGCACTTTTGCTGACATCTATTGCTAAATAGAATATTGATCCTGAGGACACATACGTTTTCGTTCTGGTTTGATCAAATTTGTATCACATCCATTACACCTTCACTCTAAATGAGTTCTTCACCTCTATGCAGACAGTACAAGTTTCCGTTGGAGTCGCAGTCTGTGACACTGCAGCAAGCCAGTTATGGCTTTCCTACTGCCTCAGGCGTCGACACAAATTTGTCCTCTGCCGCGCACGCTGCTCGTGAGTGTAGCGAGCCTGTGCAGCTGGCTTATGAAAGCGATTACTTTGGCATGACTTTCCCGCTGCCTATGATGCTGAACAGGTCCAACGCAACCTTTATATCCCCACACAAACCTTCGCTTCGCGATGGAGCAGGCTCCATTAGCTCTTTCACCTCTGTATCAACTGTTGTATCCAGTCATCTGAGCTCTTTTGTGGCTCAAGACTTCTCCCAGTCCACTGAAACCTTGATTGGTGATCAACTCGACGAAAAGGCTAAAGCTTTGGGTTATAATCGAAATGTGCTTCAGCTATCATTGAATATGCCCAGAAGAGGTACGCAACCTTCGCTTCTGAAATCAGTAAATTTTCCAAACGTTGATTCAGAGCTGCTGTTTTCGCGTCCTGATATAAACAGAAGGGTCCCGCACTCTTCTACTGGAACACACTTTGAACTAGAAAAGAATTACCGGAGCACCGATGAAGCTGGCCTTCATCATTCATCTCCCGATCAGATCCGCTCTGGCTCTGTTCCACTTCTAAGAAAGCAGGTTACAGCACCCAGCTTCCCGCCTATTCACGAGATTCCTTTTTTGAATAATTTAAAAATAGAGCAGAGCAGAAGAACGTCTTATGTTGCTCCACAAACGAATTTTCGAAACCTGATTTTAGCCCTCTCCCCATCCATCTCGTACATGTCAGCTGAAAATGTTGCTAATCTTATTCTTGAAGCCCTGACGGATCCAGAATCAAACCTAAAGAATGTGTTGGCAATCGATATAAGACCATTGACCGACTATGTCAAGTCTCATTTGACTGGTGCAATCAACGTATGTCTTCCTCTGACTTTGTTAAAGAGGCCGAACTTCAACTTCAAAAAATGTATCAATTCGCTTCCAGAATATGAAAATCTCATTTTTCGGAACTACCTCCACCACAGTGCCTTTAATCAA
This sequence comes from Australozyma saccharicola, assembly GCA_030569455.1. NCBI lineage: Eukaryota > Fungi > Ascomycota > Pichiomycetes > Serinales > Metschnikowiaceae > Australozyma > Australozyma saccharicola. The sequence goes on from JAJMKW010000001.1 coordinate 466,403, forward strand.
GCCAGAAGTTTGAAGTCTTCTGAGAACAATTTCGGAGGGAAATATGGTTTACCTGCCTTGATTGTTTACGATAATGTGAACAATTCGCAGAATCTATTATTCATGTGCAAGAAGTTGCTTGATCATTCATGCTGGGACGCTGCCGCTGCGCCTGCAATCATCTTAGTTGAAGGAACCTTCGATCTGTTGGCATCGCAAAATTCAACTGCATTGACCTCTGGTAAATCCGACATGGTAGACTTGAGCCTTCTTACAATAAAAGCGGACTCTAACGAGCTGCCAAAGACACCTTGTGAATTATCTCCACAAACACCCACATTTACGAGAGCAACCAGATCACAATCAACACCAGGATTTGCAACGGTTCAACTGAGTGGGCTTCCCAGTTCTGCCATATCTAATTTCTTTTTGCCACTGAATTTACCATCAAAGACGTTCAGGATCAGACACAACGAGGAAGTGTTTAATACACTGAAAACACAGTGTGCGGAAGATGATTTGGCGGCCATCACGCTCAATTTAACCGAATCCAGTCTTTTGCCTAAATGGCTTGCGCTGAGCATTTCAGATAAGACCAAGATCCGTGCTGACTTTAACAGGTTGGAGAATAGAGAGAGAGAGCGTCTCAACCATGCCTTCAGTTCTCGTGAAGGTGGCATTCTTGAGGAGACAGGTGAAGTTGTTCCTTCGATCAGTTCAGGCCTCGACTACGGACACAAAAACAGATACAAGGACATTTTCTTATTTGAACATTCTCGCGTCAAACTTAGCAATTCTGCAGAATCCTTTGAAGCCGACTCTGAACTAAGTTATATTAATGCGTCCTACTTGCACTCGAGAAAATGCTTAACTCAGCTTTTCACCGGTGATGAATCCCACTTGGAACGTCTTGCACAAGAGAGTGAGTATGTGGCGACGCAAGGCCCAATGAGAGAGACAGTTGGAGACTTCTGGCGTTGTATAGTCGAGCAGAAGTCACTTTTGATTGTTTCGCTTACAGCGGAATATGAAAATGGGTCGGAGAAGTGTTATCCCTATTGGCGCGAAGGCACCTACAAATCAGGACCCCATGAGCTTACTGTAGAGTTGGTGCAGCAGCAGAAGACGGGGCCAATTGTTTATAGAGTGTATGATGTGACCATGGATACGCAAAAGCCTCACAGAGTAACCCAACTTCATCACGAGTCATGGAAGGACATGTCTGTAGATGTTGAGATTGATGACATCTTACTCTTAGTGGCTATGAAGAAGCGCGTGTTAAGTCAGTCCACTCAGCTTCCAGAAGTTCCAACTGTTGTACATTGTTCCGCTGGATGTGGCAGAACTGGTGTCTTCTGCATCGTTGACTTTCTTATTAGCTTAATCGAGAGAAACAATGGCCTCGAGCTTTGCCGTGACCCCATCTTTGAATTGGTGGACTCGTACCGCCGCCAGCGTGTGCTGATGGTGCAGACTGTTCGTCAATACGGCTTTTTATATAGAATCATGGTTCGTTACGTTTTGGGACAAAAACGTTGCGAAAAGTATCTCAATAATTCATATGTTTAATAAAATGCATTTACGACTACACTGAGGATATTTAAATACGTAAGATTTGTGCTTAACTCCGGTAATGGATATTTCATGAGAATAAATGAAAAATTAAGCCTTGTCAGAGCAATGAAGATCACTTCCTACATTAATCACAAAAAACAAAAAACAAAGCAAACTATCCAAGCTCTTACGTTTATTTGATACTTTTCACCCAAAAGCTGAACTTAACAGTCAAGTTGGTGTGCCTTTGCGGAAATGCCAACTGTGCATCCATAATTACGTAATTGAGCCCCTGTAAATTGTATATTATATATGTGTATATATATTCGCCTTTCATTTAAGCGTGCTTGGTCAAAGCTTGCTTAATGGCCTGTGGTTGGGCACCGAGAACCTTCTCCACAACGGCACCGTTTTTGATGAAGAAGATGGTTGGCATTGCGGTAACCTCGTACTCTTGAGCAACCTCTGGCAATTGGTCAACATCAAGCTTAACAAACTTGACTTGTGGGTACTCCTCAGAAAACTTTTGCAAAAGTGGAGCAATCATCTTACAAGGGCCACACCAGGTAGCGAAGAAGTCGACAACGACCAATCCAGAGTGCTTCAAGGCCTCTTCGAATTCAGCTTTAGAACCGACAGTGGCAACCATTGTATGTTATATGATTTATAAATAAACTGTTTTTGTGATATACGTTCGTGTAGCCAAAAGTGATTGGGTAACCGAACTGAGCTTTATAGTTAAGATGGTCTAGTCAAGTGGGCCTCGCGCTCCTTTTATAGGATTCGTGCTTACACGCGGCTGGATTTTGCAGGCTTACAAATTAGCCATGGCACATCGTAATAATATTCTAGAAAAAACCACGATGACTAAAAAGCATTCATAATTCAGAAATCAAATCATTTTTTGATGATTAATACCACTATTCAAACATTGTCACATTTGACGTCTTGAGGTGCTTATGTGTTGAGAGATTGGTGTATGGAATGAAAACTGTGGCTCTACCTTTGGCTTGAGGGTATTGCCAAACTGGGATAACATGAGAAATAGAGTAATTCTAATTTACTTTGATATTTTGCAATTTTGATTTATTTTTAGGGATCATGTTTAACTTGTAGTGTCCAAAGGATTCAGTCTTTTGTAAGTTTTCTCGTCTTGCGTTGGGGATCTGTTCGATGAATCCGACTAGTTTGACAAAATCAACGAATCAGCGAATCATTACTACCTAAAAACGATTGGTTTTTGGTTTTGGTTCAAGACAGCAGATGACCTAAGTTGCTCAATTTGATTTTCTTGGAGCTTTAAGTACCTGGAGCCGAGGTTGTTTCAAATCAATTGCAGCATTGTGGTAAAAGCAAAATAGCTTAGTGCAATTGGTGGTGATGAATATAATTTTCTATAAATGTGGTTCTTCTATTGTACAACTCGTTACTTGACTCTCGATATTTGGTCTAAGGATCATGTTGCAACCCTTCTTAGATTCTCAATGTAACGATTTAAAATCAGATTTTTCATTTCGAAATAACTCTGAATCATCGTTGACTCCAGCCCAGAAGATGTATTTTTAGTCGTTGCTTGTATCGATCTCACTATGGCTTCCATCGCAGCCAGTTCAAGAAAATCTATAGCGTCCTCGGACGAACACCCAGTTTGACTAATAATGCTATCAACTTGAATTGGCCTACCCTCGAAATGTACCCCGTACGCAACATTAAGTCCATACATCAAATCGCCACTAGCTTCTTGCTCTGATAACCACTCCACGAAGTCCTCTGGGGTTCCCTCTGCCTTCTCACAGAGTTCTTCATAAATCTCAGCTTTATTGGAGCGCCAATCAGGTTTGTATTTAAGTCCAGGGATAAGTAAAAGTGGGAGAAGCGAGTCGCTCAGGTTGGCGGTCACTATCCCGGTCTTACTTACATCAAAAGCTATTTCTAAGGGAATTCTTAGCCATTGAGCCATCTTCTTGTAATCATTAAAACTGCTGTACTCACTCTTCTCATTCATCACTTCGTTGAAATTTTCAAGTTGCCAAAGAAAAGAACCTCTCTCTGGTAAAAACCCATAAGTCGCAAAGAAGACGTTCATAAATCGCTGTGGCATGTCTTCGGTTATTGGACTATAGCATATAGTGATCTCTTCATTAGCTTTAACTGGCTTTACAAGACGTAGTATGATGTCTTTGGTTGATCTGTCAACGTCGAACACGGCATTGTTTTCAAATGAGTGGTTGGCAAAATCCAACATTGGTATCAATGATACATTGGTGGTAAAATCGTCTTCGTTACCATCAAAATTACAACTCCCGTCCGCATTATCATCGACCTTAGCACTAGCCTCGTCATTGTTGGTATCGTTACTCTGAACTTCGCAAGGAATTTCTAGTACACGCGATTTAACGGCCTGAAATAGGTGAAATGCGTCCAGAAATTGAATAAATTTTGCAGCAGGTGGGTAAATGCTAATGAGTTGGTCATACAACCTGCGAACGCCCGATTTTATTTCTATGATTTCCTGAAGTAGAGCGTCTGACAGATCCATGAGTTCCTCATTGATGTCTAAGATTTCAGTAGATAAAAGCACATCTAAATATGACAAAACCCAATCTACATTTCTCAAATCAACTGAAGGATCGTTCCGCACGATGACCATTGCACATAGATGGCACCATATGATTAAAGTCTCTGATATTTCGAAATTTAGACGAAGAACAGAGCGTAGAACTTTATCTGCGATTCCCAGTGGATCATTGTCGACAAGTGTTTTGCGCAATTGCAGGAGAGTGTGGATGTCAAGGGCCCGTTCTGGTGGTACCGTGAGAACCACAGAATCTTTGGGCATGTCAGTAGATGCAAATATCCCATAGCCTCCCAATGTGCTTTCTTTGACCAGGACAGCAGAAGAGAAGTAGGAGGCGTTTTGTTGAATGAACGAAGGTATTGTCATAGATCGTTAAGTGATGTAATAAGACAAGGGCGACCAACGAACTAATTTGCTCAGTAGTCAATTGTCAATTGTCTATTTTACAATGAAGAGAAGAGTCTTGATCTTTTGTTGAGACAACTTATGGGAGGCTGTTGATGATAAGTGTGTCGTTGCACTCCTAATGATTTAAGTCGAGAGTGATGGGGCAATTTAAGCGACTTGAAGAGGAAAAAAAGTTAAAAAATTAAATTTTTCGTTCATAATATTCCGAATATTGATGAGGTGATGACAAAATAATTTTTTCAATGAAAACTAAAGAGAATTAGTGCATATGCGTCTCATTTGCAGCCACTTCAATTAATCAAGTACACTATCATGACGTTTCAAGCACTTTGAAAATTTGAGGCTGAAAATATAATCATTTGTCTTGTTCCAGATGAGTCGAGCAAGATGTACGCAAGCGGTTTGATTCTACCATTAATTCGGCCGATTGAAATAATGGCAAACGAACAACGTCAAGTTGAGGTCCCATTCACAGTTTCAAGATAAACTTTAGGAAAACTCATTATATTAAAAAGCGAAAAAAGAGGAAAATGGTTATTTGTTATTTCATCGAGTGCCTTTGACCGGATTACGGAGTGTCTCATCTCTTTTGTCAACCTGCATACTCTGTAGAAGATCTTCATCAGACTTTGATTGAAGTAACAATTTATTCCATATAAACATGTCTTGGGACGACGAAGATTTTGACACTGTTAAGACAACCCATGCAGGTGCATCTTGGGAAGAAGAGGCCGAAGATGATCCAGTGGTCGACTCCTGGGATGTAGATGAAGAAGAGGAAGCTCGCAAGAAGAAGGAGGCTGACGACAAGAAGAAGGCTGAATTGAAAAAGAAACAAGACGAGCTTAAGGCTAAGAAACTAGCGGCCAAGGGTCCTCAGGCTCTTTTGGACATCGATCTCGTAGATGAGGAGACTCGTAAGGAGATGTTGAGAAAGGCCGAGTTGGTTGCTGACTTGAATAACGCCGCTGACTTGTTCGGTGGTTTGGGTGTCGCTAACGACAAATTAGAAGATGCATTGATTGCCCACCCTAAGGACCTGCGCGGAGGAGCTTCAAAGAAGCCTGCCTTCAACAAGGACACCCCATTGGAAGAACATCCACTCTTCCAGCCCGTCAACAAAGCTGAATTTGAGAAGTTGCGTAAGACTTTGGCTCCTATCTTAACTGGATTGGCTGAAGACTCCTTGATGAATTATTCTTCCTCCTTGGCTGTTGACTTGGTCCGTGATCTCGTTCAGCCATTATCTGTTGAAACTGTCAGAAAGGTCATTTCTACTTTGAACGTCATTCAAAAGGACAAGGAGAGACAAGAGAGACAGGCTCGTTTGCTGAAGGCCGGTGGTACTGCTACTGGTGGTGCGGGCAAGAAGAAGGCTAAGCCTGCTATCAAGGCTAACTTCAACAATGACGGCTTCAAGAAGGATGTCATGGATGACTATGACGATTTTGGTGATGATGATTTTATGTAAGGTGTTGTTGCTTTAGTTGTGTACGTCCTGATATTGGGTCCATTCATGGGATTTTGGGATTACAGCTGTGGAGTTGCTGGCGACCAATCGTAAGGAAGTCAATGTGCTTTTCAGAATAATTTGATTAGCATCTGAGTCATTGATGTGCTGTTTATAGATGTTGGAGCGGTCGTCTTTCATCTGAGAGTTCAATGGTACTTGCTCTTTTAACCTTCTCTCACACAAATGATTTACGAGGTATTCAACGCTTTGTATAGGCTCAGATGTTCATAAATTTACAAATCGAATTAAATTCTTTTGCATCAACGCTTTTTATTGTCAAGGGGTGAATAAGGTTGATTTTCACGCCTTCAATTTCTTTCGGCAACACATTAATGAGAAGATCTACCAAATTAATTATAAGAGACAACAAGAAAAATTGATATCCTATAAGCAATAAATTTATTGATTTCTATGAAATAAGGTATAATAGTACTACAATCCTCTCTTCACAGCTACCCCGGATTACTGAAGATCACATCGCGAGTTTTTCAATAGTCGGCCCCGACAATGAACCTTTTACAAAGTGCGCTAGCCCGAGTGGCACGCAAGGCTTTAGGGGGTCAACCTCTACGACGAGAAAAGCCACTCGTATTTTCTGATACGGGAGCATCCCCTGCCCCATCGCCTTCTAAAGTGAGGGTACCGAGAGTATCTAAGGAGAAACTACGACTGAGCCGCAGCAATGGATCAAATGTTCGCAAGTTGATTTTTCGAAGCTTTTTCAAACCACTCAATATGCCGAATTTGAAAATTTACGACGATGACGCAGAACCTTACGACACTAACCGTGCTGAAGCCAATTTAGCCGCCAAACTGAGGAAGGATAGTGTTGGAGTACTCAACACATATCTTAGTGAGAAACTGACCTTTACTAAAATGCTTGATCTTTTGGTTGACAACACGCCCTCATATTTGAAAAACGGTGATGCAGTGAAAGATCCTGACGAATTGGCCCGAGTTTTAAAGAAAGAGAACTCAGAATACTTATCTGATCAATATCCAAATGTCCCTAGGTATTCCTTTTCGGAAATTCCATCAATTCCAGACCCATTGACGAAAAAGTCTTTCCAGGAATACATCTACACGCTAACACGCTGCAACTTTCCCTACCGTAATTCATCTTCCTTAACCAGTGGCTTAATACCTGAGATTTTATTATACACACATCATTTAGATAACGAACGATTCAAGCCATATCGCTCCGTTGAAACTTTTAATTATTTAATTTCCTTTTTTGGCTATACAAAGTTCCAAAATTTCTTTGCTAGGGGTTTACTCCTTGTTATGGCTAAAGATGGGCACACGCCAAACATACACACCATCAATGAGTTACTCAAAATTTGCCGTATTCACAATAAACGGCGGTCTCTTGTGAGTACTTACCAAGTCGTTATTAACTATCTTAATTTGGCTGCGCGGTTAAATATCCCCATCAATCTTACGACATGGAACCGGGTTTACGATTGCATTGATAATATTTTCTTCAAAGAAGCGCTAATAAACAAAATGATGGTGCTCAAGCTCCCAGTTCTGGAAAATATGTGTATAAGAATTTTAACCGACTACTGCTCCACCTGTCAAAGCACCGAAGAGGTTATTTCTTTCGTAGAGAATGATCTCAAGCGCCCACAATGGAGGAAAGATCCTCGTTTGGCGGAAAGGGTTTTATATCATGGAATTTCAAGGGCAAGAAGTGACAAGGAACTCCAGAAAATTATAGACGGCCTTTATCAAGAAATTGCCGTTGATGGCTTAACTCTTTATCAGGCTTCGTGGGCACTCCAGAGCAATAAGCAAATATTTAGTCCAGCTTTTCATCAACTATGCATGTACCTGGACTCAAGAGTGACAAAGATTCCTGAAAACTACGTGGCTTTGATAAAGGGACTCTGTCTCGAGAGAAACACCTTCAACATTGACAAGGCTGCATTCGTTCTTCGTGGTGTGATCCATGATGCGTCAATTAATCTTAAGTTGCCCTTGGAGAATGAGGAACTGAGTGTTGAAGAAATTGAAGCTAATTACCACTTTCCGTTTTCGATTCCTAAAATGGGATCTAATGAACGTTATAGAATTCTCAAGCGGCTTACACAGAACCAGCTTTTGGGACTAGAGGTAGCTATCATTTATGCTAATCATACAAAAAAGAAACGCATACCAATGCCATGGCATGGCTTGACAGACAAAGAGATACTCAAGTGGGAAGCCTTCAAACAACATCTCAATGAATGTAGCGGCGTGCACAAAAATGCACTTGACATTGCGGGCGAGGTCGGTCTTCTTCCAGCAAGCCCTCCCACTCCTGATGAAATTGTTTACAAATATCAACGACATAATCATTATGGAATGGGAAGCTCCACGGATTCTAGGCTATTGCACAGGCTAGAAAACGGTTTTGACGAGGAGTTCCAAAAAGAAATGAAATCTCGTGGGCTTACGAAGGAATGTATATAGAACTAATTGCATAATCACTAATTTTCGATACTAGCCCCAAGACTTTCCTAGATTTAAGTCGTTTCAGAACAATTTTATCATCTATACTGACACTTCTAACCTGGACCTGCACTTCGAGTAATTTGACTTTCCGTATGCACTCTAGAACAACGGCTGCATTGTGATCTGTACCTTGAATCTCAGTAAAACATATAAAAATATATAATCCATGCATTCTTCTCTATATGCTAATTCTTTTTGGTCCCCCGACTGTACTTCTGGAATAAATAGACTAGCGCGCCAGCTGCGGCTCTCTCTTGGCCAGCTACATGAACTAAGAGAGTACATTGTCAACTACATCAAACTCCATCACAATAATGGCGATACCCTAGAAGATTCTGCTCAGAAAGCATATGCTATGGATAGTTCGTTCCGTCTGTCTCGTGGACAACGACAAATAAGTGGATTGCGCAAAGTGTCAGGCCGTAATACCCATGAAGAGGTAACACCTCTAGACATGGATCAAGTATTCCGCCAATTCACGATACAGACCAACATAGAGCTGCAGCATCACAGGGATACTGCGGCCAGAATTGAGGCCGAGGTCTTAGAACCGCTAACGTTATTTATTAAAGAACAGGAGCCTCGCGTTCGAATTATCATTGACTCCTTATCGGAACAAGTGGCGGAATATGAATCTCTTTACAAAGCACTTGAGGTCACCAAAAATGATTACAATAATATTTGTCGTATGGGTGAATTTCAAAAAAATACTCTTCCTGAGTTAGAGGAGTCGAGGGTTTCTGATACTTCCACGATCGCAGAGGTTTCCACAGCCGTAGAACTGGAGGTGTCTATAGGCAGCTACGACAAAGACATCGACTCAATTCTTGAAACCCAAGACATTGGCATGCCCCTTAATTTGGGTGGTCTGCTTAGATTCGAAAACAGTGCTGACTTTGTTGGTTTTCTTACTGCATTGGTTTCGTCTGTTCCCGTTGTCAAGCGCAAAATACCGCTACCCGGGTACTCTGACGAAACTTTCAGCAGCGAGAGTTTATCTGAAGCTTTAAAGAACCAAAAATTCAAGGGCCTCCACCCAAGCAGAGCTAATATAGAAAGAGTTTGTCAGAGCCTTGTCAATCTCAAGTTAATCGCTGGCACTGGTTTTTTTGCGAAAAGATTCAGAACTGAAGGGATGTGGTTTGAGTGGACAAGTATTACTCATGATATCTTGAGTGCAGAAGAACCCCACTCGAATCTCAAAGAGGATCACACATACCAGCCCACGAAAGCTAAATTAGACGAAGCCTTCAATTCTATGGCAATATCTACGACTAAGACTTTTAATGGTATGTTCAAATCCGTTGCATCTACTCTCAATAAATCCAAATTCTCTGAAGAGGGTTTAAATGATGCTGAACTTGTCTATAATGAGGCTTACGACGCGTTGCAGTTGCAGAAACACAAGTTGGAATTACAAATATTCGAAAGACTGACTCAGCTTGAAATCTTTGAAAAGCTTAAAATCGATGTCATTTTTAAGAGCCTACAGGCACTTCAGAGTATTCAAGTTCTTCATTCGCAAGCCTTGCAGAGCCTGAACGACGCATTTTCCAAGAAGATTTCTTCTGAATACGATTACCATTCCATTCTGCAACACGAATATAAAAAAGCATTTGATACCTTCTCATCGGGGGTTTACTTCCCCTCTTTAGTGTCCCCCGACCCTACCGTTTCAGGAAGTGCTAATGTATCTGTGATTAATACGAACTTCCAGAACATCAAGCTAAATTTCAATCTATACAAAGACATACCTCTTCAACTAAAAGCCTTTGAAGTCATTCAAGAGGTGGATATTGCGGAACAGTCAGTACCTTTGTTCTTATATACCATTGTTAAGTTTCTCGATAAGTTTTCCAAAGAAATGGTCCAAGAAGCATGGCATCTGCCGATCAAGCATCAAGACGTATGGCTTGTTAAGGACGGTATAATCTCTGTGGCTCAGGAATATTCGAGAATGAGTTCTTTGAAGGCCTCTGATGAGCTCGCAGTTGATCGTGTTATTATAGAAGGAATACTCGAAAAGATAAAAAGCTTGAGTCTCGGAAGGCTTGTCAATTTCTTCAAACAATGGCTTTTGGAAGTGAGCGATTCTATCATTCCGTCAACTGTGTACGACTCTTTGCTCAAATACTATAAGATGCAGAAATCGGCCAGTGACGTGGAACAGCTGGCTGACTTGTTGAAAATCTTGGGTGCCATTCCCCGAAGTAATCTCAGCTCGCTTTTGTATATAATTCGACATGTTTCGGATTCTTTTGACTTAAAAACTGCCACTGAAGAGACAAAATGTGAGGTCATTTCTAAGCTCAACCTGATGGATGTCATTGCAGCAGTCCCATTTCTTCACTTGATCTTTAGGCCCTCGGTTCTCAAGCATCACTCTGGTTTCAAACCACCCTTGACTGAATATAACCGGATTCTCGCTGATTTGCTCAATCCAGAGATACAGCACAACCTCAAAGAGCAACTCATTTCATTGGAGAAGCTGTTTGCTCAAAGACAGGAGCAACAACGGAAGTTATTTGATCAACAAATCAATGGGGCGCGAGCAAGATCTACCTCCATCAACTCGACAGATAACTCTGTCCCTTCTGTTGATGTTACATCTCTGACTCCAAAGAAATCATCTGGAGCAACCGCTGTGGCTCTGGTTCTTCCGAAGACCCCAAAAACCCTCGGAGATGCTGAAAGCTTTTCTTTGAGACCATTCAGAACAGGAACAACCCCTCGTCCATCCCCTTCCTCATCTCCAGTCCATGTGGCAGGCAACTTCCGGGAGCCAACGACAGTCAAATCTCCAATTTCGAAAGATTAGGGCCCGAAGTTTTGCAGAGTTTCTTCTCACCTTTGAATTATAATAATGTTAAATTCAATTACATCTATTACAATCAAATTACATTCAATAAACGATATGCATCATCAGATTTGGAGGCGATTAATTCGATAGCAGCATTTTTAGAATACTACAAATTCGTTGATTGATTCCGGACCCGCCGCTTGTTATCGTTCATAGTAATCTTCTGCAACTTATTGAGTTGTTTAGCGCAAAACAAAAACAAAATAAACAATGAGACAGATCCAATTACCACAACAAGTTCAAACCCCCCATCGCTCTCCTCGATAAAGTTTTCTAAATTCATACCGTATAAGGCAGCTATATACATGGTGATTCCCATAGACAATAATCCGATGGAAAACTTGAGGCCTAATAACATTAGCTCGTTTCGATTCGCATCCAACACGAATCTAATAAGCTCTTCCGAAGTTTTAATTTGAGAAATCAAATTTTCGACTGTTTGGATTATCTCATCAATGGTTGCATAGTAAGATTCTAAAAGAAGTTCGACTTCCTGGTGGTTATATGACAGCCGCCCAAGGCCACTTTGAATTTCTGTCAAATACAAAGCGTTCAATTCCTCGTCCGAATTGAGTAGATCCTGCAAGAGATCGTTAATTAATTTGACTTTTTGATGAAATTGTCCCAATTTCTTCAGCTGGATAAGAAGGTACCGAAGCTTTGTGCGCTCAATTGACGATTCTAAGCTTGACAATATGTTTTGCACCACTGTCTGGTGAACGTTCATTTCTGTTGCCAAATTGGAGGTTACGTCGACTAGAATTGCCTCCAAAGCTCTGAACTCGTAGGGAAGTAACGCCGCCTCAGGATGGTTTGATTGCAAACGCGTTGAAAGCTCTGTTAGAAATGCATTATGCGAGTACAGCTCACGCAGACGAGAACTAGGGCTCAGAGAGTAGTCGAAAACAACTAATGAATTATATTTGATGAGCGCTCGTATGTTTAACAAATTTAGCATGATGCAGTTATTTCGAATCAGAAGCAGGGGCACGAAATCAACATGTACACCACCCATTCCGTTATGGATATGAGATCTGATCATTTTGCGCAAGTCTCTAGGAGCCACATCATATTTCCTCATGAACTCCACTTTTTTAAGGTTCTTTCCAAAGTATTCAATGTTGCCATCCTTGTCATAGGTTGTGCAACGGACATATTCGTTGTCAGGTTGAGACTTACTCGATCTCAATGTGTTAGCAAGAACTCGATCGTTGAATGCGTTCTGTTGTTTGAATCTTATCGAAACGAGGGGTGTCAAGTGGCTCAGTGTAGTCAATACTTTTGATCTAGGCACTGTATATCGTAGCAACATGAGGTATTTATATTTATTTGATCCAATACAGGAGGATAAAGTCAAAAACTTTTAACTGAAATGGGGTTCAGTACAAGCTTTTAAGGAGGCGGGCCAACACAACCTTCAGGGTTTAGATTGCGAAGTGGAAACTTGAGATTTGTATATCTTCAGCTCTCTTCCTATAAATACTCGGGATGTGTACCACTTTATGAGTATTATGGATTAGATGGGGTGATGATTGAATGCTTTGGTCAAGTAGTTTTTGGTTTTGTTCACAGGTTAAGTAGAGTAAGTACACGCATGTTCACGATGAATTTTAAATAAAATATCCGGCAATAATTTTCTAGATAATAAAATGACGGCGAAATTTGAAACTTTCACGACAGATTCCCACAGTTTTCATGGCTACTCTTTTTTAGTCTGAGCATCGTCTGTTTTGACAAGGTTGAGATACACACGTTTGCAGCCATCTCCATGTAACTTGCCTTGTTAATTCAAACTTGATCTTTTTAACTATTAATATATTCACCGAAGTAAACTCAATCATTGATTCATTTCTTGTTTCTTTACCGCCCGCTCCCACTTTCTTCCCACTCATTTACACCAGCCTTCTGTCTCAATTCCAATGTCTCGAATATCGAGCCCTGATGATATTCAATTATGCGAGGAGGTTGGCCGTGGTGGTTTCGGAGTTGTTTATCGTGGAATCATCAGAAATACTGGACAAATTGTCGCTGTGAAGGAGCTTGACTTGGAACATGACCTGGCCGATATCTACGAGATCAATCAAGAAATTAAGATCCTCTCCGAATGCCAGCTGGCTCAAATAACAGCATATTTGGGCTGTGTTGTAAACGGACTGAAGTTATGGTTGGTGATGGAGTTCGCCGACGGGGGTCTGCTTTACGAATTGCTACAAGACGGCCCCATCCTAGATGAGAACCTTGTGGCCAACATTGCTCGTGAAGTCCTACTTGCATTGGATTATCTACATAGACAAGGAAAGATCCATCGCGATTTGAAATCGCAAAACATCCTCTTTACGCGTAAGGGGGATGTCAAATTAACCGACTTTGGCGTCTCAACACAGCTTTTCTCTTCTTTATCGAGACGCAATACTACGGTTGGCACACCTTATTGGATGTCTCCTGAGGTAATTGTTGATAGTTCAGGTGGCCACAACCATGAGGCAGATATTTGGTCGCTAGGATGTTGTGTCTACGAGATATGCACAGGTAAGCCTCCTTTACAAGAACGATTATCACCCATGCAAGCTCTACGAACAATTTCATGCTATAAAACCGAGTCAGATTTTTGGCAAGCCGTTGATGTTGACATGCTTGGTAGCTTCCTGCCGTCATTGCATGACTTTCTTCGTCGTTGCATGATCGTTGATCCGGCCAATCGCCCATCAGCAGCAAGCCTTCTTACCCATTGCTTAATAAAAGAATCAAATAATTTTGAGGCACGGAATAGTCTTGCTACCCGACTAGCTCGCACGTATGGTCCAATCGCCGTCGCAGATACTGAAACCTTTTATCAACAAGCGCCAGCCACATCTTCCGGAGGAAATAAAAGCATCCATTTTGACTTCAGCACCATCAAGGTTGAAAAAAATAATAATCCTGTTTTCACGCCACCCAGTCTGCGGCAATCACTGGATCAGTATGATTCTCCCATGCAACCATATACACCTCGTGGATACTCGACTCAGCGACTCCAGCTAATGAAAAATGAATTCGACAGGGTGATCGACAAAAGCTTGCACAAATTAAACCAACGAACGCGCTTGCTGCCGAAGCAGTATAATGAACTTTTAAATCTTAATGAGCAAATGCAACAGCTTTTCGAACCTGTTCAATCCATAGACAATGGTCTATCAAAGCTTCTAATAGGCCAACACTTGAAAAATATAATTAAGGAGCTTAGCAAAAAAACTGTTGACTCAACAAAGTCTCAATTATCTCGTTCGTTTTTGCCATCTAATCTACTGAATGTTCAGGATGCCAGGGGTAGCAGAGCCAAGTGGTCAAACACGCCCATGGATGACGTTGAACGAAGTCTATTGACTTCGTGGATTGAAAACATTGGTAATCGAGAGTAACATCGGTTGTATTGTATCACATTGACGAAATCGTCACATATATTTATTATTTTAATCTATCATTGAAATGCCAGAAATGCAAAATCTTGCTTGATTTGAGAGAATCCATTCAAATTGCACTCTACTCATACTTACTCGTCACTGGAATTATCGTTTTCATATGGTGTTCGTCTCCTTGAATACTTGACTAGTGCTTTCTTAATAGCCGTATCGTGCACCAAAGTAATGAACACTCCAATCGATCCTTCGATTTCGCCTCAATATGCTCATATAATATAATATCTTGAATACGAATATATTTATCGAACTTTTTTTCGCTTTGATACACTCATTCTTGAAACATATCGGTGCCCTCTATTGTTAAATTTCACAACGCGTACTCCACATTTCAACTGTTCACATCAATAACTAGCTAAATGCCTGAGCAAGTTGATTCTCCTTCGTACAAGAAAGCAAGACTTTCAAATGATACTGAATCACGCTCTGCCAATGAAGACCTCAGCTCTTATAAACCCGTGTACAAGCTTAGATTTTCCATCTCAGGGAAGAAGCTTGGCTCACTCACATCCGTGAAGATCTCCTCTGATGGAACAAAATTAGCATTATCATCCTCTGCAGGGATAATATGGATCTACAATCTTGCTGATTGTTCACTTTTAGCGACACTTCTGGGGCACTCAAAGGGTATTTCTGCCATTGCGTTCTCACCTAACGACTCCAACATACTTGCTTCAGGCTCAGATGATTTGTCAATTAGGATGTGGGACATTTCAACACAAAAGTGTCTTAGAGTTTTAAAAAAGCATACATTTCACGTTACCACCCTACAATTCAACTCAAAGGGTAACGTTTTAGTTAGTGGATCCGCGGACGAAACTATCGTAGTTTGGGATCTTGCTCAAGGCCGCAGTTTGAGAACGCTAGCGGCACATTCGGATCCCGTAAGTAGCATTAGTCTATCTCCAGACGATAGCATAATTGCCAGCGCTTCTCATGACGGCCTCATGCGACTCTTTGATACCGAGACAGGACAGTGTTTGAAAACACTTGTGTATAATAGTACGTCACATGGAACAGCTACTGCGTCCACAAGTGATGTGGTTAACTTTCCCATTTCGAATGTTCTTTTTTCTCCCAATGGAAAGTATGTGCTTAGCTCAAGTTTGGATGGAAAGATCCGTCTTTGGGATTACATGGGAAATAGAGTCGTCAAAACCTATTTAGGACCAGAAGGCACTGCAATTAATAAAACGTATAACAGTGGGTCGTGCTTTGTGATTAACACTCCTAATCCATTAGTTGTCTCTGGCTCTGATCTGAATGGAATCTTACTATGGGATTTACAATCTAAGGAAATAGTTGGGCAGCTCGCTTCTGGATCCACAATTCTAGACGTTACAACCAGCGCTGGCGGCTCACTCTTGGTAAGTTGCTCACTAGATGGAGTGGCTAACATCTATGAACTAGACGAGGAACTTACGAAGAGGCCTGAAGATGAAGAAAATCTGCCATAATGATCTGCTTATGAGTTGATGTCTTATAGATTTCGATGGATATCGCTTTGCAATTAGCTCAATAATTCAATTTTCTGTATAATAGAATGAACTTGTATCTTAGATCGAGGCCTAATTTGTATTAAAATTTAAACCCTTTTTTTAAACAATTAAAATACAATTAAATGCCAATTTCGAGGTATTTTTATTTTAAATATTAACTCACTTAGAGATCTCAAAATGACCAAAGTTCATGTTTTTGACCTATAAAACACCCGTGCCTCATCTCACTATCTCCGATTCTAGTCAAGTGTTGCCCCCTAATAGATACATAACGAACAATGGATCAATCGAGACATCTTTTTCGTTTCAATGCAGAGCTGCTTCGTCTTCCTAAATCTAAAAAGTTGCGTTCCATCGGAATTTATTTTGCTGGGGCCTTGTATGCCATTGGTTTCTGGGCCATGATGGATGCTGCAGTATATTCTAAAACAGTCAACGCCAGTGTTGTTCATGTCACTTTTGTCGACTGGATTCCCTTCATATGCTCCACTTTTGGTATGCTTATTGTCAATTCTATTGAAAAGTCCAATTTGCTCAATGATGGCCAGAATCTGTTCTTGGGAGACGGTCAGGGTAATGCGTGGGCTGCAAGAGTGATTTTATTCTTTGGATTCTCGCTTTTGGCCGGCGGTTTGGCTGGATCTTTTATGGTCTTCATTTTAAAATTCTTAATGAAAGATTACGGATTTCCAACCTTGGGAATGGGTGTTTCTAACATCATTTGTAATGGATGTATCATGTTCAGTTGTATAGTGTTATGGTTGGCGCAAAATATCGAAGATGAGTACAGCTATAGCTTGGCATTGAACTGATAGGCTGGTCCTACATCATTGGGGCGAAAAAGCCTTGATTTCTTTCAAAGGCTTGCGTGTGTTGTGTGTATTCAAGTAAATTAGACTAATTGCTCAATAAAACTTGTAGATGGTGAAGTAATTGATGATTGTTAACAAATCTGCTATAAATTTACCACCGTGGTCCTTTTCGAATCTGTCGCTACTTGTCTCTTGGACCTGATAAGATTCATTCCATACCCTGTGATTCTGAATTGGGTGAGGTAGTAGTACATCACTATGGCGTTAAATGTTTGAATTTGCTTCTACTATCTACTTTGAGATTGTTTTCTCTACAATTTGAGTTTATTAAAAAAAAGGAAGCATCTATAAGCACTTTAAACCCACCATTTTGCCAATACATAAACGCAACTTGCCGAACGTGTGCTAACTAGGGTCGACTGAGTAGTTTCTCTTTAAAGCTGCCCATAAAAAGAAGCTCCTGGTCATTGAAGTCATATAGGTCCATTCTTAGTGGCTCACTAGTTCCTCTAGGGTAAACATGGAAGTTCGGATCTTTTAGCTCGTCGAAGAATGGGTGCACCAATACAGAAGCTGCAGTAGCACGTAATTCCGGATCATAAACAAGCACCTTAAGTAACAAATCTATTACGTCGTCTGGGGAGTTACAGAAGATCAGTTTAAATCTTTCTTCAACAGGGCATGTGAATAGTTTGGCGGAAAACATATTTCCATGGTACTGTGGATTACTTTTGAAAAAGAATGTGTTTGGAGGAGGGCCCAATAATTTGGAAATCTCTTTAAGTTGTAGTTCCGAGGTCAGACCTTGGAAAATAGGTTTCCCGAGAAACATTTCAGCAATGACGCAACCAAGTCCCCAAATATCAATTTTCGTTGTATAAACAGTACACCCGACAATCAATTCTGGGGCACGATAGTAACGAGAGCAAATGTAGCTGACCAGCGGCAGGTTTGGCTCCAATTGCTTGGCACTACCAAAATCGCAAATCTTCAACTTCACGCTAGAAGGATCCACCAAGATATTGGATGGCTTGATATCACGATGAGAAATACTAAAGCCGTGCAAATACATCATTGCGCGCGCCAACTGAAACGTGTACGCCTTCATATGAGGGTAAGGAATTGTGTATCTGGAACCACGATAATACTTGATTTCATTTTGCAAATTGGAGGGTAAACACTCCATAGTTAAGTTTTGGTATATCTTTCCATCTATTCGACTCTTTCTGTCGAAGAAGTACCGCAAGCGTACAATGTTTGGGTGGACAACAGAACGTAAAATCTCCAACTCTCTACACTTATACTCGGTTTGAGCTAAGACACGTTTAATTGCAAATGGGCCAAAAGGAGCCTCCTTCTGGACACCATTCTCGTCAACTTCAGCAACCATGGCTTCAACGACGGTACCGAACGCGCCCTCGCCAATCTTTTTAAACTCTTTAACGTACATACGCCGCCCTTGACTCGAGCGCGTATCTTGAACATCATTTACAATGTATTCCTGTGGTTGAAAGCCCTGGTCTGTCATTTTATATAGGGATACTGTTGGCGAAACAGTGCCGTGGGTTTTGCGCAAGGATGACTAAGGACACGGTTTGTGTGACGAGAAACAAGCAGTTGCTAATAAATAACGGATATTCACGCGTTGAGAGACTCTATAAATTTGATGTTCGAACAGCGCTTGATTTTTTTGGGTGCCGCCTCAATTCCAAGGATGTGGAGTAGTTGTAAATTCAGGACACCCCTTGGTGTTATCAGTGTGAGTTCCAGATGCCAAGTTTGGAGTAGTCACGTGAGTAAGGAGAGTAGGATTATTGAATAACTAGGAATTCTAGGAAATAATATGGATTTTTTCGAGTATTGAACTAAAACAATATTTGGTTTTCTTTTGGAGACATTTCTCTTTAATTACAATGTCTTGGTGTTGGTATGTCAAGTCAGCCTGGAGTACAAATGACTCTCCAAAAATGAACCTTTTACTATGCTCAAATAGAGTCAAATGATATATGTTTCATTTAATCTCGTATCATTTTTTAATTTGTTTTGGCAATTATTAGCTGGATTTTGTTTTTCTTTTCGGTGCTCATGATGTTGTGCCTCTTGACAGAAGCACCTGAGATGGCAAATATCCCGAGGAATTCAAAGTCTTTTCAATTCATTTTAGACTGAAATTTCTTTTTAATTGCCAGAATTATTAAAAAATAAACCTGCTTAAGGGAATTGACCTAGCTATTTCACCAATCTCCATCGTCCCCAGATCATACCTCCGTGCACCTCGACCAAATTTCAAATTTCCATTACAACAGGTGTTTGAACATAAGTAGACATGTTTTCAGGATTTAAATCTCTCCTGCTGCGAGTCTGCAATCTTGCAAGAATTCCTCAGTTGAATTCTTTTCAACCGGGGCTTCGGTCTTTAGCCTCTGCCTCTGCTTCAACCGTGAACAAGGCCGTTTCTATCAAGACATCAACTCTGCCCGCTAACCTCAAAGTTGTCTTGTGGAAGCTCTATGCTCATTTCCACCCTCACAACACCATCTGCACATTTGTAGCAGTCTGTGAAGACCCTGATTTCATGAAGAATAATGCTAACTTGAGCTACAATCAACAGGTGTTGTACTACATGAAGTTGCCTCATTACCCCAAGATTCACCTTAGCGCTGGTATGCTAGGTTTCCGTAAATCTCACAGAGCAGATAATGAGGCTGGTTATCAGGTGAGTACAAACATATTCAAGATGATCGAGGAAAAGAAGCTCTTGGCACCTAATGACAAGATCGAAGTGATCATGTCTGATTTCGGAAAGGGCCGTGAAGCTTTTCTTACAGCGCTTAATGGTAAAGAAGGCGCCTTTGTTCGTCCACATGTAGTCCGTTTAACCGACGCTACGAAGTTGAAATTTGGTGGTGTACGTTCGAAGAAGTTGCGTCGTTTGTAGACAATGTATATAGAAATAATAGCACTTTAGGGTATGTCAGTAGTATTTACAATGAAATAAGCAATGAAGTATTTTTGTACATTCGAAAGCATGTGCATTTCCTCTTTTACTTTTAATAACTATAAGTTCCAGTCAAAAGCCTTAATATTCATTTGAATTCTCCTCTATATCCCATATAAGACTTTAAACCTAATAATCTTTGAACATGCTAACCTTTAAATCCACTACTTTAAATGCATCATATAACTTGTCCATTTTTGTTTTCACTGGCTTACAAGTTTCGAAACTAGTGCTTCACTCAGGTTAGGATTATAAATCAAGTCAAGACGTGTGGTTCAATCAATAGAATGAACCAAAGATGATCAATGCGGCTCGAACACCAATAAACCATCGGAAAAATTGTTTTGTAGTTATAATTTGGCTACATTGAATGCTCATAGTAGTTCACACTCGGCGCTTACAAGTTTGCCATTGTAAAGCTCCACTATAAGCATTTAAAAGAAATTACGTAATTATCTTTAGATTCTGAAATCTAATGTTTTGCTACTGTTAAGAACAAGCTCTCATTTAATCCATAATTGTTGGACTTTTCATGAACCAGTTCCTAATTGGAGGTTATCAACAATTCAAAACCAACTTAAGATGAATCCTCATAAATATGCGCCCAAATTATTTAAAAAAGTGTACCAGATTTAGATTAATTTAAATTTATTTTGTAAAATTCTTATTGTCTTAATGTTATTCATCTCTTATTCACGTGATCATATAAACACTGTCACAATCACCACGTGAGCTTCGCACTGGCATCAGTCTGCAGGTCATCCCCCAGTGTGCTGATGATAGAATTTTTCTACCCTGAAATCACCAACCTTTCACTTCTGATAGACACTCAACAATGGCTCCAAGTATGTATACGCCAACGAGCTCATCGATGTAATTATAAAGACGAAATCCTTCTGTGATCCTTTGTCAGGACTGTCCTTCCAATTAGTGCTTCCTCTGAACTAGCCGTGATGACCTAAGTGAAAGATTGAAAAAGATACATGAGAATGACTCCAAGTGATGAAAATGGTAAACGATACTCATCATTTAATAGTGCTCGCTGTATGAACAAGCGAATCTTTCAATTTCAACCACCAGTGAAAAGTATTCCTCGATGACAAAATTCTTCTTATACTCCAATCACCAACAACATTTCGCCATTTGCTCATGATATCTCTATGTCTGCTTGAAAAACCTATATGTCGAGCTGCAGGTGGTCATTATTCTTCCCTTTTTCGTCCTTTGTAATTTCAACCTCTAATTTTAACTCAAAAACATATGCTAACATTCTAGACACTCAGGCTGCTGCTGCTAAGAAATCTGCTTTGAAGGGTAACAACTCCAAGAAGGCTGTTAAGGTCAGAACTTCTTCTACCTTCAGATTGCCAAAGACCTTGAAGTTGGCTAAGAACCCTCTCTACGCCAGAAAGGCCGTTCCTCACTACAACAGAATGGACGCCTACAAGATCATTGAGTCCCCAATTGCCTCTGAGACTGCTATCAAGAAGGTCGAGGACGGTAACACCTTGGTTTTCCAAGTTAGCTTGAAGGCTAACAAGCACCAAATCAAGGCTGCTGTCAAGGAGTTGTACGAGGTTGACGTTGAGAAGATTAACACCTTGATCAGACCAAACGGTACCAAGAAGGCTTACATCAGATTGACCGCTGACCATGACGCTTTGGACGTTGCCAACAGAATTGGTTTCGTGTAATGCATATTGTAGTTTAATTAATAAAGATAACGGAGCAAATATATGTAGCTAATCAGATTGTTGAAGGTGAGTGTGTCTGATTTCATTGACATGTTTATTTGGAAAATAATGATTACACGTAAAGACGATTCAGTTGAGATTGTAAGAAAAAACTGTAAAAAATTTTCAAGACTAGAGTTGAATTCAAGCAAGAATGAGGATCTTACTTATTAATGGAAGTAGAGACACATCGACTTGATGGCGGATAAATCAATTCTAAGAATCCCCGTTTTGGGAAGTGAAGGATTAATTACACGATTAGGTGAAAGTGAACTTCGATGAACTGGACCGAAATAATGCAGTGAAAGGATCATCGAAACGAAAGTCACTATTACTTCTTTCTTTGCCTTTTTTTGTTTCTCCATTACGGTCTATTCCAAGACTTGTGAATTTAGTTGGCTCTACAAATATCCTTAAGTAGGTGTCTAAGCTATATCCAAAAGTCCTACCACAGTCCTACTACAGAGTCCTGCCAACGACACCAACAGGCTGCTAACAAGTGGTCTAACAACTCTTGAATAAATTTCCAAACCAGTAATAGAAAAAAAGAATGCGCCCAGGTTTTTAAACTCCTTCTATAGTGATTAAACTCCTTCTGTCTCCTTATTTTGCCCGTTTCGATTAATTAAGGGGGACTGAGCACGGATCTAATACAGGGTTCTTGACCAAACTGTAGCTACTCTTAACACGTCCTTACTACTCAGTATTACTAAAACAAACTAAAAAATTCTTAACGATGTTCAGCATTTAGACTGAGTACATCGCTTTTCAATTAATTAGTAGTATCTATTCGTTTCTGTGGTTGTGTGGTAGAGCATGGTAGGCGTAGAAAGCAGAGTTGAACTATAGACTTCACTTGCAACCAGGTTCAAATACCTTCAGATCAGAGAAAGATACAACCCATAATGCTTCCAAGCCAGAGAAAGTTGCAACCCAAAAAAAGGTTCAAACTTAATTGATTCCATAAACTGAGTTTCAACACATCACCACTCATTAAGCTAGTCCTTAGCTGGATTGTAGATATAATTTAGTTGTACTTCAGCTCTAGCTTCGGGCTCTTCTTCTTGAAACGGGGGTCTTGTGACCTGGATAACAATAGCTTAAATTTGCATTTTTCGATGTAAAAAAACTATGATCGTCTCCCGATAACTAAGCACTCACTTGCCAACTAACTAGCTAACAAACTATTGTTTATTGGACAATGATAGAAACGTTGTGGTCCTGTATATAGTTACTGAAAGCGCGACTCTCCTGCACCCAGAGGCGTGTCCGCGCGTTGTGTGCCTCTATTTGTATAATCCCTATATGCCATACATGAACACCAAGTTGCACATCTTGGTATCAGAAAAAAAAATAACCACTAAAAACTAAAAGGTAAGCAATCCAATACCATATCCAAGTTACTGGTATCTTGCTAACCCGAGTTTACTGCCTGCCACTGTTTATCGCTTGCCACCTCCATCTCAGCTCTAATTTCATTGGAAGTTCTCCCGTTCCTCTCTGTCATACTTGAAACTCCCTTTGGCTTTTTGCTCCCTGATCCTGATCCATTTGTTCGAATTCAGGAAGTCGAAATTTGCCAAACTCCAAAATTCTCATTCTTCGATATACCTTTTTACTTTTTAACTTTACTTCGCGAGACCATCTTCATTTGATTCCCAATCCCAATGCAATTGCCAACGCTTCCTAGTTGGATGCGCCAGACTCTGCCGAGGGGACTTAACTCGGATTCTCCTTTTCCTCCATTGATGCCTGATCGACGCTACAAAGGAGTCTATGAAAGGGCGGGCTTCGATGTCAACTTGGAAGGTTCGGGAAACCTGTCTCCTGCTCTGCGACAATCTCCATATCCAACGCCGAAGCTAAAACAGTCTGTGGGCTCTCTGGACACACTGTATGCGCACCATTCGCTGCATTCCTCACAAAAGGAAAGAAGGCTGCCGCTGGCAACGCTGTCCTTAAAAACCCCCATGTCTGCGCCTGTTGGTTATACTTCCTTCCAAGCATCTCCTCTGTATTCGCCATATAATGCAAAGACGCCCTCGAAGTCTGCACGCTCATCAAAACCAGGAACTGGGTCATCAAACAACTACACCTCCGCGTATGGGACTGATAGAAACTTGGATCGCAACCCCGATTCTAGCTTTTCGCTGCAAAAAGATACATTCCTGGGTCACAACAGAGCACAATCAAGGTCCAATAGCGAGAATCAATCCTATAACTCCAATCAAAATTCGTATAATCTGTCGAATTATCTGCAACAAGAGCAGCCACAGCAGCTGTATCAGTCCTTTCAGTCTTTCCAACCCAGTAATCGTAAAGATGAGCGCTTGCGCAACATCTTGAGCTCTGACTCGAATTCTTCGGTTGATGATCATAGTGAAAAGAACAAAAAGAATCTCAAACTTGATATTGAACACAGTAATTTCATTGCTGGTTCTAATGCCCTTGCATATGGAACTCTTTCATCTGATCATCACAGCCAAAATAGCAACTCTCTGTATAACGCCAATGGAGCTTCAAGCTCAAAAGAAATTCAAAGCAATATTGGCAGCCATCACGGCACTCATAGTCGTAGCAATTCCAGTGCTCGCAGTGTTACTAGCGTTCAAACTAGCGAGCTTATGCCAACTTCAGCACCATATCCTATGAAGGATTATGGACAGATGTACACGCCTTCTAGCGAAAAGCATCTCTCCCATATTCTTGCAGATTTTAGACAAGATGTTGAAGAACATAAAACTGGCGAGTCTGGTGAAAATTCGCCAATGTATACCCACTCACAGCTGCCGCAAAGGAACAAGTCGCTGTTATCCCGACTGGAATCATACAACCCCGATTACCAACAGAGGTTCGATCTCAATGTAGGCGTCAACTCTCTGGCTAATTTAAGTCATTGCGTTGGTGAGGAACCTAACAGCTCGCGCGACGATTTGTCACTTCGCAATCACTTGCGTGATCTGGATGAAACTGGCAACACGACCGTTGAAGACATTCCGGAAATGCTCAATGCGATTTCTCAAAAACAAGAAAATGGTGCCGATCCTCGTCTATCCACGATAAGTTCGATCTTGTCCAGAAATGATGAGAATCGCAATGACGAAGATGACGAAATAGAGCGTGAATTAGAAAGACAATTAGAAAATTTGAAGACCGGAAGTAAGGCAAGTCTCGACACAAGGCACAACGAGTCTTTTATGACAGCATCCGAATTACCTGTCGGTTCGGCTGGCATGCCCGCTATATTCATAACTGGCGCGGATTCTATTAATTCCCGTGACGATTTGGTCAGCGATAGTGTAAGCAGCCGCCTGATCCAAGAAGCTGTTACTCCTCTCTTCGCTCGCAAAAACAAAGAACGATTCGACGAATTCTCGGAACCTGATACTCCTCTGGCTGACCTCACACAAGTTTCTGGTGATGTTTGTAACACGCCAGAAACCATCAAGCCTTTGAGTCCCCAGAAGCATCACGTTGCTCTGGAGCTCATGGACTTAAACATTCCTCTCAAAGACACTGCCCAATGCGCAAACACTAGCATTTATGACAGGTTGGAATTGCAAAGTGAACCATTATTTGACGAACTTTCCAGATCTGAAGAAGAAATTTTGGCTTCCAATGTACCACAAGAGTTTGATGCATTCCCTCGCTCAGTCATTGATCCTGAAATTCCATGTTTCCGTGGCAGTATTGTCAAAGCGGCGCCAGGCACAGGAAGTTGTAGAAAATGTCACGATAATATCGAGCAGGGTTCTCGTGGATTAAAAAAAGCCATCTTTTCTCGCAGTGGTGAATTAAGTGGTCAATGGCATCGTGGTTGTTTTAGTTGTTCGTATGACAACTGCGGTATTGTCTTCAACAAGCACGTTACCCCCTACGCTCTTCTTGATAATCCCTTCTGCCACCACCATTATCATTTGCTAAACGATACTCTTTGTAGTCTGTGTGCAATGGGCATAGAAGGTGAATGCATTGAAAATGAATTGAAGCAAAAGTGGCACACACACTGTCTCAAATGTTCGCATTGTTCTGAGAACATCACAGAAGACTACTTTTGCGTTAATAACGAAGTTTTTTGCTCCAGAGATGCCTCAGCGTTAATTGAAGAGCGCAAGCAATTAGGACTTCTTACCACTGACAAAGTTGAAAAGAGAAGAACCCGATTAATGTACTTAGATCAAGGACCATCGTTTTAAAGCAATGAGTATTAGCATAGTTGTATATTAGAATAAAAATATTTAATAATAATCTTGTGAAACCCTAGTCTCATGCTGGAATCGGCCCATCCCGAGTATTGTTCGATATGTCACGTTTAAGAAATGTGTTCTAGTGAAGCCGATATTTCAATGTCGGCTTTAAATGCTTGTACTAAGCCAAACCTATTGTTCAGTCACATCATATGCTAATTTTTCCACTACCACTATTACCGTCTTGTTTGATGAAGGCCCTCTCCGAGAACCCCCCTTCATCATCGTCGCCAATGATAAAATTATCCTCATCGTAGTCCGCCGAGTTCAATTCAAAATTTACCGGAGAGTTCAGGTCATTCTCGAAGAGCATTTCTTCGTATGAGTCCAAACCATTGTGAAACGACTGTAACTTTTGTTCCATTCTATTGTATATTATGTAGGATGCAATGAACAAAGCTATTCCAGTCAACAAAATACTGAACAAATCTAACCATTTGGCAGACGCGGGTCGTTCTTCATCCCCTAAGTTCTTAATGACATGACCGACAAAGATGTGCACGAACATCTTCGGAGAGGTGACTATGGATGCCATCAAGTACGTGGTGGCAGATAAATTGGGAATTGATGCAAGAGCTCCATTCAGCAAGGAGTAAGGCAAAGGGCACAATCTGATAAGAACAAGCAAAAAAAGTGAGTTGTCTTCTTGTAGAATTTCAGAAAAAGCTTTGAACTTCTCATTCTTTCGAACAAGATTTGCAGCTTGTTCCTTGAGAAGATGGCGGAACACAAGAAACGAAGCAAATGATCCTAAAACCGACGCAGGAGCCAACAAGAACCATCCCATTGGGAAACCATACACCATACCGCAAAGCATCAGCAATGCCAGGAACCCCAAGATTGGTGGGAAGCCAACAAAGAACACAAGAGTGAATAATACGACACCACCTAATACTGAGTGATGTAGAGTATCGGATATTGTCACTAGCAACTTGATTATTCTTTTGTGGAACACAAGAGCGAGAAGGCCCACGATGGCTGTAATTCCCAAGGCAGTCACGATAAGGATTCGTTTCCACAATGGTTGTTCACGATACCATTGAAGCAGCCTGGTGCCCAAATCAGAAAACTCCTGGGTTTTCTGTGATATGATCTCTTTTATCTTACTTATGCTTTCGGCCATAGCTTGAATTGTAGGGTTCTGGGCATCCAAGGGCCACGAAAGTTCAAGTTGGGAATCTTTGTCAATAGATCTTAAAACTTAAAAGTGTTGTTTTGATAACTTTGGCTCTTGGACTTTAATGGAGGCAAATGACAAATTAGGTCCGTGGTATATGATAATAAGGTGCTCTGTTTGATGGTAGGTCAAGGCCAGCTTCTAATTATTGTGGAGGCGTTTTAACCAGCTACATGTGTAGATTAAAACGCCATCGCGCATCCTAACAAGAATTGGAAATAATTGCCTATAATTTAATTTGAAAGAATTAATCCAATTTGCTTCAATTAACTTCTCACAAGTCTCAAAGCATTCTTCACATTGGGCCTCGATGCTGGCGTTTGAATATGTCTTTTTAGACTTACGATTAGCGCGTACCAATATTCATATGTGTATATCCCCGAAAGAGAATAATTCTTCAGAAGCTCCAAATTAAAGGTTTCCATGGACTTTAATTTCCGTGACTTATTGTCTAGATGTTTCACAGTTAGCCAAACTGAGCCCTAGACTTAATTGCAGCCATGATCGCAATTGTTGCTACCTAGTCAATAGAGCCTAAATCCATGTTTCATAGGCTGCCAATTACAGGTCAATTTCGAAGCTTTACTGAGACTTGTCAAAAGAAATTAAATACATTTATCCAATATTTTTCACCAATTTTCTCGTTTTTTGTCGTATTTAATGCATGTATTCCATAGCCCAGTTTTGGAGCTCTATGAGCATGCTCATGCATACTGCCAAGCCAAAGTACACTTTTTGCATCCCCCAACACAGTATTTTCTATTTAAATCACTCAATTCTTTAAGAACATAATTATCTAATAAAATTGAGCTGTTTTCAATTATTATACTCACCTTTATCGTTGTGAAAATGGCTTAGTAGACTGCACACTCATAGCCGAGGTCATTGATGACTGCAGAACGGTTAAATCATGTTCTAAAGTTTCGCAGCCAGTACTGCAGACAACACCGATTAGGTAGGCACTACTTAAACTGAACCTGGAAACTTTTCACCACCCCACATCTTATAGCTACCTACAAATATCTTTAGACTTGACCCTTCATTACAAATTGGTTGAAAGCTAATTGATTAATTCAGCTTCAATTGAGTCAGTTTGTACAATGGTATCGGTTAGTCTTCTTGCGGCTATCTTGCCCGTCATAGCCTTTGTGGAAGCCGAATCTCCAACCGGTGGATATGCTCCTGGACTAGTTCAATGCCCATCCGGCAATCTTACTCGTGAAGCTTCAGGCCTTTCTAGTGACGAGGCTTCGTGGATTCTGGATAGAAATAAAGTTACCAATGACAACTTAAAGACATTTCTTTCCCAATCAGGTTTATCTAACTTCGATGCGGACTCCTTCATTTCAAACACCAAGAATGGCCGTTCAATTAAGGTTGGTTTGGCATTCTCTGGTGGTGGCTACAGAGCTATGTTTAATGGTGCTGGTCAATTGTCTGCCTTGGACAATAGAACGACCGGTGCTCACGAACATGGCCTTGGTGGTCTTCTTCAATCTGCAACCTATATATCTGGCTTGTCTGGTGGTTCTTGGCTTGTTGGTAGTGTTATTCTTAATAATTTCACTTCTGTTGAAGACATCGTCAATGGGAAGACTTCAATTTGGGATGTTGAGCATTCTATTGTCAACTACGGAGGCTGGAATCCAAAAAAGGCCTACGATTATTACAAGGATTTGAGTGAAGCTGTCAATGCTAAGAAAGCAGCAGGTTTTGAACTATCTATAACAGACACTTGGGGTCGTGCCTTATCCCATCAATTCTTTCCACCCGCTGATGATTATAGTGCCTCCCTTACTTGGTCTGATATTACTAAGCTTGACGCCTTTGTCAATCATCAAATGCCATTTCCCCTTGTGGTTGCTGACGGAAGAACTCCAGGATCAACTATTATTAGTGGTAATTCGACTGTTTTCGAGATTGGTCCATATGAGTTGGGATCTTGGGATCCTTCTTTGAATCTGTTTACCCAGATCAAGTATTTGGGACTGGAGGTTCAAAGCGGTTCATCTATTAATGGCACAACTTGTGTACAAGGCTTTGACCAAGCTGGATTTATTATGGGAACCTCATCTACACTTTTCAACCAGTTTGTTCTTCAAATTAATACAACTTCGCTTTCAACAGCATTGAAAGACATTATTTCTCATCTCCTCAACGATGTATCTCATGATGAGGATGACATTGCTATTTATAAACCCAACCCGTTTAAAGATGTTGAATCTGCGGGTGTGAAAAGCATAGTCAACAACGATACGTTATATTTAGTCGATGGAGGTGAAGATTTGCAAAACGTGCCTCTATACCCATTGATACAAAAAGATCGTGGCCTTGATGTTATTTTTGCCTACGACAACTCTGCCGATACAAACCAAAGCTGGCCAAATGGTGCATCTCTTGTTGCCACTTACGAGAGACAATTCTTGGATCAAGGAAAGGGAACCATCTTCCCATACGTACCAGATGTCAACACATTCAGAAACTTAAATTTGACTGCTCGTCCCACATTCTTTGGATGTGACGCAAGAAATTTAACCTCTCTTCTCTCCAACAATACCGGGGGCACTAACTCCACCAGTCAGAGTCTGGTTTACGATTCACCATTGATTGTGTACACCGCGAACAGACCTTTCACATATTGGTCAAACACATCGACCTTTAAGCTCTCGTACGAAGACTATCAGAGAAATGGTATGATCAAAAATGGATTCGAAGTAGCTTCTAGTTTAAACATGACTGTTGATAGTGATTGGCGTGCATGCGTCGCTTGTGCCATCATTCGTCGTGAGCAAGAGAGACAAGGAGTTGAGCAATCAGACCAGTGTAAACGTTGCTTCCAGAAATATTGTTGGGATGGTAGCCTTGACACATCTGAGCCTAAGGTCAATTTCACCACTACAGGCACAACTAACGGTAATTCTGATAGTGGAAACAGAACTGTCAGCGCCGCTAATTCTTTGACATTCTCTGGAAGTAGCTATGCGTTATACAAGCTTCTTAGTGCGTCGTTCCTTGTTGTGATCGCTTGCACATTTTCTGGACTATAAGCTAATTTAAATGTCATGAATTTTAGCATTGGTGCAGTGTAAGAGTTCCTGTATATAATATGCAGCAACTACATTCGTAATTTGGTCTGGTTGGAGTAAATATCTTACAGTGACATTCAAACAACGCCAATATTTCTTTTCCGTCATCTCTTCCATAGGAGTACATAACGCTTTGTTCATGCCTAATAAGTACTGTAGCCTCGCTATAATTATTGCTTCCCCAGATTCTCAGCCGAAAGCACAATTTGCAGCCAGCCTTGAGAACTTTTAGATCCGAAGAGTGAAATCACAAAATTACCAAAAAATGAGTAGTGAGTCGATTTCTCTGCGTGGTCTGAAGATTGAATCTCCGTTACTTTTTGATGTTTCTGACGTTCAACCGAAGTACTTGCAAAAGTCACTCCTAGTGACTGGTGCCATTGACTCAATCGGATTTGGTAGGTACCAAGCAGGCTTGTTTGTTGTAACAGGCTTCGGATGGTTTGCTGACAATGCATGGCCAGTTGCGACCTCGTATATTCTACAACGTTTGAACGAGGTTAACAGGGTTCACTATCCACAAGGCAGAGCTCCTTATCTTACTTTAGCTCAGAATTTGGGTCTTCTAGCTGGTGCTTTATTTTGGTCTCTCTCTTCTGATATCATTGGTAGAAGATGGGCATTCAATTGTACATTCCTCTTTACTGGTGTATTTTCGGTTGTTGCTGGTACCTCGCCCAATTTCGCCGCTGCAGCCACATTTTGTGCTCTTTGGAGCTTTGGAGTTGGCGGAAATCTTCCTGTGGATTCGGCTATTTTTCTTGAATCTTTACCACGTAATAAGAAATGGCTTTTAACTGTTATGTCCGCTTGGTGGAGTTTGGGCCAATTGGTAACGGCACTTTTATCGTGGGCTTTGATCCCAAAATATAGTTGTCAGTCTGAAGTAGATTGTTTGTCTCAAAATAACAAGGGCTGGAGGTACTTTCTATTCACTCTAGGTGGGCTCACATTGCTCATGTTCCTTACTCGGTTCTTGTTTCCGATGATTGAAAGCCCCACATTTCATTTGGCACGTGGAAATAATGAAAAAGCCATTCAGGCTTTGGAAACAATTGCTAAAGTTAATAAGACGTTCAATCCCTTGTCATTGGCTGAGCTTGATGCTATCGATGCTAGCGATGAATACGAGCTGTCGGACGAGATAGATGGAAACACCAATCTCTTAAAACAGCGCTTGAAGAAATATAACTTTTCGCATATCAGGCTGTGCTTTGCATCAAAGCGCCTCGCTTTGTCTTCTGTTTTGGTCTTCTCTTCGTGGGGGCTAGTTGGACTTGCATTTCCATTGTATAACGCTTTCCTACCAACGTATTTGGAAGACAGGGTGACCGTGCCTAATAGTGTATACATTACTTATCGAAATACGCTTATAGTCGCTGTAGTGGGTATCCCTGGTGCAATCATTGCAGGGCTCTTGGTTGAATTGAGAATTGGACGTAAGGGAACTCTTTGCGGAGCGATGATTATGACTGGTATAGTTTTGTTTGGCTCTACTACTGCAAAGACATCAGACTCCTATCTTGTCTGGACCTGCTTCTTTAATTTTTTTTCGAATATCATGTACGGCGTTCTTTACGCTTACACACCTGAAGTATTTCCAACTCAGATTCGTGGTACTGCCGTGGGATTGGCATCATCTCTTAATAGAGTTTTTGGTGTTTTTGCTCCAATCATTGCCATCTTTGCTGATCTTTCAACTTCGGCTCCAATCTATGTTTCAGGATCCCTATTCCTAATCTCAGGTGTATTGGTAGTTTTCTATCCATATGAGCCCAGAGATGTATCCAGTTTATAATGCAATAATTGTTACTGTTAATTACCTCAGATTTCAAAGACACGATACGAGGTTTCCCGCTAGTCCTGTTTCACAAGAAGCTTGCAACTTTAGTCTTCACAGAAAGCGATTAATTTGATATATTATTTCCATTTTATCTGTAATCAAGTTTCCGTTTCTAGTCGAATGTTTTTGCACGATTGTTCTCATTGCTGATACTTCAAGTCATGGTGTTGGTTTCTAACATTTTGAAGGGTTTCTCATTGAAGTCATTAATTTTTAAATAAGAATATAAAACCTAAAACGGCAAAAATGTTCAATATTTTTGTTAAATTTCAATTACTGAAATAGCTTCTATTAAATTCTTTAGTTTTCTTGAAGGAAACTTACTCATTTAGGCTGATGTTCTTTATTCTTGTGAATAATAGGGTAAAAATATCACTATAAGCTCAGCAAATTGATGAAAAAAAAAAGAAAAAGAAAAAGAAAAAAAAAGACAGAATCAGAGAGAAAATTTCAATTCATAATAAAAAGTTTCAAAGACCCATTTTCTCGCTGCCAATGCCCCGGATTGTCTATCCTAATTAGGCAATGTTTTCCCGATTGCGATAATCGCAGGACTATATAACCCTGAGTAATTGATCTGATAAATTAAACAATCAATGACTTTTGAAACTACTGCTGAGATCGCCCAATTTGGGGGAAAATTATACAAATTGAGTCATGACTCGACCTCAACGCTCACTAAAATGGATGTCAATGTGTTTGTACCCCCCTCTAACAGCACATCCATTCCTGTTCTCTTGTACTTGTCTGGCTTGACATGTACTCCTAACAATGCTTCTGAAAAGTCATTTTTGCAATACTTTGCCAGCAAATATGGGTTTGCATTGGTATTTCCTGACACCTCTCCAAGAGGAGCTGGAATAGCAGGTGAAGACGACTCTTACGACTTTGGCACTGGTGCTGGATTTTACGTAGACGCAACTCAAGAGCCATGGGCCAAGAACTACAATATGTATTCTTATGTACACAAAGAGCTTTTAGAAAAATTGGCAAGCCACTTTACCAACTTGGACTTTACTAAAATTTCTATCACTGGTCACTCAATGGGTGGGTACGGTGCATTGGCTGGCTTTTTCAAGAACCCCGGCAAGTACCAAAGCGTCAGTGCCTTTGCTCCAATCTCAAACCCTCTGAACTGCGCTTGGGGTGAGAAGAATTTTGGAAATTATTTGGGTAGCAACAAAGACGACTGGTACAAATACGACCCAACTCATTTAATCAAATCTTACACGGACGCGAACCAACCCGACATTTTAATTCATCAAGGCGCAGCTGATGGATTTTATGCCAAAGACAAATATTTGCAGCCGGAAAATTTGGCCACAGCTGCAATTGAGTCCGGTTACAAAGGTAAAATCGACTTGAACATCGTGGAAGGCTATGATCATCTGTACTTCTTCATTAGTTCATTTGCTGAAGAGCATGCCAAACATCATGCCAAGGCATTAGGTTTGATTCAATAACTATCTATTGGGGAGCAAAGGTCAAAAATCTGACTCTTTCTCCCCACCTATATAAGAATGAAGTTGATATATTCAATGTATTTCAATACCTGCCAAATTATTAATCCTCCCTAGTGTACATTTCATGCAGCAATTCTTGGAACTTTGATTCCCACAGACCACACCATTTCACCTTCGTAGGGCTCTTTTCATTTACCGTTTTTAAGATCTTTACAATCTTGAAACAGCCTTTATCGATACTCGTAGCATGCTTCTCCACAATATGATCCACCACTTGATTTAACATTAATTCGACGATAAGCAGATCAATATCCCTACAGATAAGTTCTTGCGCACCGTAGATTTGGTCGATCTTCTCCCCTCCGACTAGCAGCGGCAAAGATTTGTTAATGGAGAAGAATAGGAGGCGAACCAATTTGAATTTTTCTAGCCAAAGCTTGCTATATTTTGTAAGGTATTTCTTTTCGGGTGATTCTTCGTCGCTCAATGTAACTTCATTCACGACTGGAGGTGCGGTATCATCATCCTCATCATCCTCGCCATCAGAGAAGTCATCGTCAAGACCGAACGGGTCTTCATCATCAAAGTCCAGAGGATTCTCTGCCCACTCGGAGAATTCATCCAAACCATCATCAATAAGTGATAATTGTACCTTAGTTTGTTTCTCTAGGAACCGCAAGTTTCCTGCTTCAATTAAACCCACCAATTTGTCGCATGTGCTCCAGATCTTACCTACAGAAACCAATCTAGGGTCTACAGTAAGGGAATCTTTATCGACATGCTTATCTGCGGCATTATTTTTATCTCTGACCGACACTCCCAGTTCCTGAACAGTCGATTTTTGTCTTGTGGAGTTGGCCTCTTCCAACAATATGTTTAACTCAGCCAATAGCAGGCGACTGTTAGCAACAATGGAAGTAGATATATTAATAATTTCCTTGCGAAATAGCTTCGAGATTTCATTTGGTGAAAGCTGGGAAACTAGAGACATAAAGAGAACAAAGGTGCCAGAAAGCTCCAGAACAGTCTTCGCTGCCGCAGTCCCCGAATTTTTTATAGTAGATGGCTCAAAAAGAATACCGACTTTTGTTGTGTGGGCTCTAATGAGCTTGCATACCTTTACTAACTCTTCCAATGGGTTTGAAACTTTAGCAGGGGAAACAGTACTCTTCAAATCTTCGTCTTCTTGAGTCAATTGGAGTTGCCAAAAGTCAAGCGCTTCAGCAAATGCTTTAAGGATATCCTCAACTGTTGTCTCCATATGGTCTTTTTGTGTTGATCTTGGATGGGTTGGTCTTCACTGTTGTGATGAAGTCCTGCGCAGACGGTTGCAAATGGATGCTGAAGTTGAACCTGATAAATCATTCTTTCCCTGTGTGAAAAAGAATCGAAATAAATTTTATTGTTCTAATTAAAAGCTCCTTCTCTAATTTATCTTTTAACTTTTGGTTTTCATGATCAGATTAGTGACCCGTTGTATAAACGGAGTAATTCGATTTATTATACTAAGTGCTTTACAAAACGACACTTTTGTTGCTACTCATGAATTTTAATCGTATCAGTTAGATTTTTTTTTTAAACATCCTTACAAAGTGTTTTCCATACTTAAACAAACAACAGACTATTAGCCATGCTCGCTCAAAAGAAGATAAATTGTCTATGACAACAAATGATGCACATAAATTACCAATCGTCATTGTCATCCTCATCATCACTTACTGCAACCTTCCCCTTTCTCTTGTTCAAAGCACTTGCTAAAGCATCCGCAAGAGTTTCGGGCTGACCAGTGGGCGCGCTCAGAGAAGCGGGAGCTGTAGGTTCTCCTCTAGCTTCGCTGAGAAGAACACTTGGTTTCTCTAGTTGTGTCTTATCAGTCTTCTTCAACATACCAAGGCCCGATCCTCTAATTGATGCTAATAGAGCATCTCTGGAAGAGTCAACAGCAGGTAATGGAACTGACGAAGCCGCATCAGAACATTCAGCCAACAAAGTCCCTGAAGGAGGAGGGGGTGGCGGAGGAGGTCCGCCAGCTTGTGAGGTAGACAATGCAGGTGGAGGAGGAGGAGGTACGCTAGTTTGAGTAGGTGGCAACGCTGGAGGTGGAGGAGGTGGGGGAGGGGCAGAAACGCTAGCTGCGCTTGGAGGATCCACAGAAGCTAAACTTGGCGGCATCAAAGGTGGAGTCGGCGGAGCATTGCTAACAGGTGCATTATCATTTGCTGGAGGATTTTGAAGCGCTCCAGAAGACGAAGAATTTGGAGCATTTGTCCTTTGCGGTGGCTTTGGAGGTTGATGATTTGGATCAGGTGATATGAATGGGGCCGGAGTGGGCACCAGTTCCTGGCGAGGTTGCGCAGTCAGTTGAGGGGGAGGTAATGGCATTTGTGGGCGTGACTGTGGTGGAGGAAGCTGAGGAGGTAGTTGTGGAGGAACTTGTGGAGGAGCTTGTGTTACATGACTCTGTGCTAAAGGCTGTTGAGTCCGCTGAGGAGCGTTACCATGTCTTGAAGGAGGGGGCGGAGGAACTGCACGAGCAACCCTAGGAGGGGGTGGAGGAGGCATGGCACCATTTGCAACCGTGGATGCATTTCCAACCTCAGATCTTGGTGGCAACGGAACACCTGGACGTGCTCCTGCTCTGGGTGGTGGCGGAGGACCTGATCGGTTACTATTCTGCGGAGGCAAAGGGGGTGGTGCACTATGGAACGTATTTGTTGTCGGCACAGCCGCTTGAAAT
Organism: Australozyma saccharicola; assembly: GCA_030569455.1. Lineage (NCBI taxonomy): Eukaryota > Fungi > Ascomycota > Pichiomycetes > Serinales > Metschnikowiaceae > Australozyma > Australozyma saccharicola. Next base: position 502,841 of record JAJMKW010000001.1, read on the forward strand.
GTAGGAGGTTGTTGAGGATATGGATGAGGTTCAGGGGTAGCGGAGTGGCTGGGTTGTTGAGGCATTGCAGTAGGATTCAGCACTTTTGGAATTACTGCATTGGAGGGCGGAAGTCTAAATCTTGCCCGGGGATCAACAGCCGTCGGAGTAACAGCTGGAGACTGCGGCCGCGATTCATCGGAGCTTACTACAGTCGTGTCCAAATTTGTATTGACCGAGGGAGCTTGAGGAGGCGGAGGAGGCGCAAATGGAACAGGTGTAGACGGAGCAGAGGGCGCTGCAGATGTCGCAGGCGATGAAGGGTAAGAAGAGTCATATGATAATTGCGCTTGAACAGCAGCAGGTGGATTGGAATTGGATGGGGGCGGTGGAGGTGGAGCTTTTTTTATCTTTTTGGGCACCAGAGGAGCTGGCTGCGCAGCAGTAACAGATGCGCCCGCATTGCCCTGAGCATAACGACGAGGAATTGGTGGTTCGAGACCGACGAGCGGACCCCCCTGTTTTGCTATATAGTCTTTAATAAACTCTCTATTCTCAGCAATGATATCCTCTGTGATACCAGCAGCTGCAAGCTCAGCATACAACAGGCGCCATTCTGGAGGTGGCTGATCGTCATAGTATAGGACACCCTTGACTCTCCGGGAGCGTTGACCTGTGTTTGCATCTATGAATTCGCCTCGTGAACCAAACTTGGCAGCTTGAGGTGCTAAGCGATTCTTCAATGCCACAGCATTTTTGTTGTTCGCCGTTTGTTTTGATGCATGTTTCTCTTTTGTAGTAACTTTTTTGTAAAAATGAGCAGCATCCAGTGTGTCTTCGAAGAGAAGACCCACTAGACAATCTTCTGTTTCAAAGGTGTGAAAGAAGGTTCGGTCTTGGTGATAGGTAAAGTTCACATATAGCTCCTGATCCCACAAAACTCCGCGGGTTCCCGTAATATCAACGAGTTTTAAGAAAAATGTATGACCTACTAAGTCATCTACGAGCGCAATGGCTCCCATAAGCCCAGTGTATGTCCATTTGGTGGGATCCGGATATGCGATGTAAAGACGACAAGCTGTCGCATCAATGATTTTATGGGATGCTTTAGGAATCGCACGTTTTATTTTCTCCTTATCGGGATTGGTTAGAATCGCCATTGTAGCTTTGAGGACTCGATCTCCGTTTGTTCGTGTTAGTCGTTGATAATGTGGAGCAAAGTCAGGGTTACAGAGTGGTGATAAACAGAAACATAACATATAAGGAAATGACCAATTTTCTTACATTAGTTCTTAGAAAGATTCAATTTATCTGATTGAAAATCCTTTTTACTTATTTTGATCACCTAGGAGGTTTACAATCTATTTTAAGAAAACTTATCATCCGAACATTTCACAGAATTTACAGAACAAAAAAAGAAACGAAAGGAGATAAAATGCAAAACTCAGAAGATTTCCATGACTTATTTCATATTCATATTTGCCTCATTAATCCGATGAGTGAATTTGAAGTTGATGGAAACTGGGTTCCAGCACTTAGATCCGCTTAAAGATCAACGAAAATTGACCAGCAAATTATAATTCTTATTTAGAATTTACGCAATGATCATTCAATCGATATTTTTCATGCTCTTTTATGTCCGATCAAAGCATGAGAATCTGCAATGATAGCGATGTTAACAATATTGACAATGTTCACTTTAAAACAGATTCTGATACAAATAAAGATAATGAGCCGTTCACTTAAATTTCAGAAAAAAGATGAACGATTTTTTTGGAATCTTCTCCCTCCCAATTAGAGCTATCATCTTTTCGTGTTAAGATATCTCCTGCACTCACAACTCATCCCTCCATCTACGTACTACTATATTAAACAATGTCTGGCCGTCAAGGAGGTAAAGCTAAGCCTTTGAAGGCTCCAAAGAAGAAGACTCAAGACTATGATGACGAGGATATGGCATTTAAGGCCAAGCAGAAAGCCGATGCTGCTGCTCAAAAGGCTATGGCTGAGAAGGCCAAGAAGGGTGGTCCTTTAGTTGGCGGAGGTATTAAGAAGAGTGGAAAGAAGTAAACGTATAGGATTCAATAAATAATAAGCAATTAAATCAGTTAAATCATTGTTTAACCTCAAAAAAAACAAAAAACTGAAACAGCAAAAATAAACGACCTCGGTGAGGGTCGAACTCACGATCTTAAGATTAACAGTCTTACGCCTTAGCCAACTTGGCCACGAAGTCGTTCTTGAATGATTGGAAATATAATCATTACATGTTTGGAAATTGCTAAGATTTTAAATTTCATAGTATAGGCGGCATTCTCTCAAAGCATTGGGCAGAAGGTAGCCTGTTACCTAAACTCCATATAAAAAGACGTCACCTAGAAGACAATGGAACAAGCTGTAGTCACAAGAATTCAGTCTAAGAAAGAGATGAATTTTTAAGAAAGAAAAATTCCTATTTTTCTTCTTGACCAATTTTCATGAATCTCTCTTTACTCAATTTTTCCTAAAGTTTTTTTTCTTTTAGTGGATTGATGTCACGAGGAGAGATTTTAAGTGGCTGCAAATTTTGAAACCACAATAGCTTCTTCAGTGATAATGACGAAAATGCGGCTTTGTATCATTACACTTATATTTTCGAGCATCGTCAATGCAATTAATCCCATTGAAGTCTCAGGACGTAAATTCATTGATAGCGTAACTGGAAAAGAGGTATGTTTCTGAGCCTCTTGTTTCAATGATAATAAAGTGTACTAATCTTAGTTTTTCATGAGAGGGGTGGATTATCAACCAGGCGGATCTTCTGCAATGACTCACCATTCAGACCCTTTATCAGATCCTAAACTATGTGCTCGGGACATTGCTTTGTTCCAGAAACTCAACATCAATGTATGTATCCATGTCCATGCTTCACAAAGGCCAATCCTAACAACAGACCATTCGAGTTTATAACGTCGAAAGTACTTTAAATCATGACAAATGCATGACTTTGCTTGCCGCCGCGGGAATTTATTTGGTTTTGGACGTCAATTCTCCGTTGCCTGACCATCATTTAAATAGGTATGAACCATGGTCAACGTATTCCAAAGAATATTTGCGGAACATTTTCCTGGTGGTTCAGCAATTCAGTTCTTTCAATAATACCCTTGGCTTTTTCGCTGGAAATGAAATCATAAATGATCCTACCTCTGCTCAGAAAGCTCCAATTTATGTTAAAGCTGTGGTAAGAGATCTCAAGAACTACATCAAGAACAACTCACCTCGTATTATTCCCGTGGGATATTCAGCCGCCGACGACCTTAATTACCGAGTACCGCTTTCAAAGTATTTAGAATGCACTAATCGCGATCTTTCAGAGACCGTTGATTTCTACGGAGTCAACTCCTATCAATGGTGTGGCGACCAAACCTTTTTCACCAGTGGGTACAACGTATTGGTTGAGGACTACAAAAATTTCACAAAACCTGTTTTCTTCTCGGAGTATGTACAATTTATTGATTGGAACCCTACAATTACTAACTAAGTTTAGGTATGGTTGCAATATCGTAACACCCCGTTCATTCACCGAAGTAAGGTCGATTTACTCGCGCGATATGGCCAGTGTCATTAAAGGCGGCCTTATTTATGAGTTTACCGAGGAGCCAAATAATTACGGCTTGGTTCGAGTGTTGCCCGACCGGAATATTCAGCTTCTCCAGGATTTTCATCTGGCCAGCATCCAATTGAACTCGATTCCAAGTAGTATATACTACCAGGAAGCAAGTATCGAAGACTTAGAGCCTCCTAAATGCGAAGATTTCTACAGAAACTTGTTCACTACCAAAACTCTTCCGCGTTGCGTCGCACAAGATCTAGTGAACAAGGGTGTCAGAGTTCAACCAGGAAGCTACGTAGAGCTAACTGACGACCTACTTCAATCACCCTACAAGGTGTTTGATGTAGACGGATCCCGCGTGTACTTGCAGCCGACCCATGTTAATGTTGTACTGCCATTGTTTTATCGATCAAATAGTGTAAGCGGTACGTATTATACCCCTCTGGATTCTTCACTAGTCAATAGTATGAGCTATAGTGACAGCTCAAATAATCCAGAAATCCCTACTGACTCGGTTGACGACACATTGCATGAAAGCATTTTCCGCCTGTGGGCTTGGTCCGACGACGAAAGCGACCGAGACCAAGAAGCAGAGGAAGGGGAAACGATCTTAAAAAAAGCCACCAAGACATTCGATGCAACTTGGAAGCTGCTTCAAGCAATGGCGAGCAAAGTTTTTGGAGGCGACAAGACGTCTGACTAGTCAAATAGGTATGCTCTGTGATCCAAGATACTAACAACAAGAAGCCACGAGTAAGGTGCACTTGAGCCTGTCGATCAAGATATACGTGGCAGCATTAGTCGTTATAATCGTCATTATTTGTCCGTACTCGTACATATAAAATTGTCAAAATTGTTTAGTTGAGAACCCTACTGTAGAGGAGGTACATGTTGTAGTCATACACAGTTATAGAGCAGTCTTTTTTTGCTAGCACGGGCAGTAAAACCCTCGCCCATTCATCCTGTCTCAAGCTAGATACTCGTTTACTCGAGTCTTGAACTGTGAAGCCACAGTTCATGCATGTGTGAATGACCATCGGTTCTTTCTTCAATATAATTGTCAACTTCGGTATTTCTGACAAGTATTCCATAAAATATTCAAATGTGTTAACTTTGGACTCAATCAGTTCCAAATCCTCATCTTCTTCTTGAATGGTGTCTAAATTCGAATCATGTTGATGCGACATGGTATGAAACAAATCAAATTCTGTAAGCACCAATTCTTTGATATGTGCATACCCCCCTTTTCCAGAGCAAAGAAGCTTGAAGAAGTTATTATATTTCGAGTATTGAAACTTCCAGGAATTATCAACGGGATCTACCAGATAGAATATACTGGATGAGATATCAATAGACAACCGCGTTAACTTGGAATTAGCTTTTATGGCATCAATCAAAAACAAATCATTGATGTGAGGAATGGCAGATAATGCTAAAAATGACGTTACACCAAAGATGTCGAGGCATTTGCGGCGGCACAGCTGCTTCGTATATGTACATGCAGACAACCTAAGTGCCTGAATTTGAAGAGGCGGAACGGCAGCATTAACAAGCTTGGCATCATTTATTACAAAATTGTGCAATTCCAAGCTACCTATTTCGCCATAGAATTGAGTTAAGAGAGATATGTGATCTACTTTAAATGGAATGGACCATCCACTTTGGGCGCTGAGACAAAGCCTGTCTAGTTTTCTAATTGGAGTTCGAGACTTGAACCGTAGCTTCAAGCTATTTGTTGATTGTTGCTCAAGAAAGTCGGACGAGAACTTGAATTGGGGCAGAATTTCGGAGATCTTGAGCTCCTTGAGACCATAAGCTTCACTTAAAAGCAGCTGTAAGTTTCGAACAAATCCTTTATATTGGTCAATTCCCGGATCCAGTGCAAATACTGAGTACGAACCCGCAATTTTTATCACTTCATCCAGATCGTTATACATTGGTGGGTTCACAAAGTGTACAGATCTAATGAAGTTGATCTTTGAACTGGGCTCGCTCAGGACAAAACGAAGAGGCGATGCTCGTTGAGGAAGGTGGATATGTGCAAATTTAATGAACCTCGGGATCGTTTTGAATTGTACTGCCTCGTAAAGAAACATCTTCAGAACTATGCTATTGAGTTTTGAGCATGTGAGTGCTAACAGGAGGTAAGACCCAATGTCGCCCAGAAGATACCGAAGAATATAAACAAGAATCTCAGTAGGCAAGGATAGAATATGAAGTGGTGGATATACTGTATTCTTTTGCTTTGAAGCCTTCACTGAGGCTCTTCTGCCCATCAATTGGTACTTCTTCATTTCGGTGAAGGAAAGGCTAAATAAGACTAAATGAAATTCTTTTTGGGTTGGGAGGATATGACGTGAAACTAAGAATGAGCAAAATGAGTGGAGTTAGATGTTGTCGTACTGGATGGTGCCTGATCCGTTTGGTAAAAGGTGTGGAGATAAGACCTGACGCAATGACCAAAAGGGTATAGTAATGAGTGGGAATGGACCAAAATATATGGCTGTTAAAAAGATATAGATCAATGAATTCTCAATAATATACCTCACAGAAAAGTGTAGTTTTTTTACTCAAGACTATCTGGTCAGATTAGGGATCTTCTAATATAGGCTTCGTCGGGATACTCGAGTGTTCAAGATAAAGCAAAGAAGATAAATGCCAGAACGATCTAGTTATTCATAAGATTTGCTCAATTAATATATGATGCATACACCACATGTTTCGACTAAATCGTTTGAGGCAGATTATTGAATATTAGTTGGCGATGACGTGATAAGTAGCCGCAGAATCAATGCAGTAATTATGTCGATTAAGTGGAATCAAGCGTCTCTTCGATAATTTTTTAGTAATATATCGGTAATTGCAGAATTAAGCCCAACTTGTAGAATTGTGCATTTTTTCAAAATCATTGTCAAACTTCCCCATGGAAATGTGCAATACTATTTTATGAACTCGTAGCTTCAAGAGGAAGCCATACAACTGCTCACAGGCTTGCATTGATTTAATACTATCAATAGGGAAATCGTCAGGGTGCTAAGTACTTCTTCTTCCCACAACTACCCATTTTTCAGGCATATTTTCAATCGAAAGACAGTATACAAATGGCCGACGATCAACGAAGACTTTTAGAGCAACTCATGGGTAGAGATGCCCTTATATCTCCCCAGGTGAGACGAAAAGAAATAGATTTTACCAGTCCTAGGGTATGTAAGGCATATCTTGTGGGAACCTGTCCATATGACCTCTTCGCTGACACTAAATTGAACTTAGGACCATGCCCAAACCTACATCTAGAAAAGCATAAACTAGACTACGAGTACAGAACTCGTAAAAGGGGTGAAAAGTTTCCGATTTTTGAATACGAATATTTCAAGATCTTAGAGAAATATATTCAAGACATAGACGCGACAATTGCAACTGCATTACGAAGACTTGAACACACACCGGAGGAGAGAGCTAAAATTGCCGGAGTTACAAAAGACTTGGAAAAACTAGATACGAGCGTCGGTCTAATGGCGCTGGAAATCAAATATTTGGCTCAGACCCCAGATGTATCCAAGGCACTAGATCAAACACTAGCGTTGGAAAGATTTCTTAAGGAACGTGATATTACTGCTGAGCAGGCCAGGGTTATCGCCGAGAATGTGGGACAGTCTGCTCAACAGAAGTTGCAAGTTTGCGAGGTTTGTGGTGCATACTTGTCTCGTCTTGACAGTGATAGACGTTTGGCGGATCACTTCATCGGGAAAATTCATTTAGGGTATGTTCAGATGCGCGCTACGTATGCCGAGCTTAAAATGAAGAGTAAGTATTAGACTATAGGATGTAGGTGTTGGAAACATCACTCAAATTGAGTATTTATAACTCAAAAAGTGTTTAGCCTACTATAAAACATGCATATTTATACTTATACAAAGCTATTCCTCTTTTTCCCCGACCGAAATTTTAACATTGCCAATTTTTTCCTCGGAAACGTATCCGAGAGCAGACAATCTATCAGCCAAAATTGGGTGAGAGTGATTATATGAAGAATACAACCAATCACAATCCACTGTTGACAAGTTTTTGGTAGTAAGCTTGATCAAAGAGTGAGCCAAGTCGGTAGAATAACCCTGGTCAGCAGCATATTCATCCGCTTGGTACTCGTTCTTTCTCGACAACAAATTCATACAGAATTGAGTGAGGCAATTCAAGGGAGAGCTCACGTACGAAAACAACGTAAAAGAAATGAATGGGGAGTTAACACCATGAAATCCAAAAGAGTTGAGAAGGGACTTGTTCTCAAGGAATGCAGAGAAAAGGACAAAGAATGTCGCCATGGATACCTGAGTGCCTACCAACAGCTGTGCCAAATGATTGAGCTTCCAGTGACCAATCTCGTGTGCCAATACAGCCACGGTTTCAGAGGAAGTGTTGTGCTCGATTAAGGTGTCATAGAGGACAATCTTCTTACTCCAAGGCAAGCCAACAAAGAAAGCATTAGAATGAGCACTTCTGGTGGAACCATCAATCACACTTAATTGAGTGAGAGGAAAATTGTTTTTCTTAGCCAACGCTTCAATGGCTGTCTTTAATTCGCCATCTTCAAGAGGACTGAATTTGTAGAAGAGAGGAAGAATTAAAGAAGGAGCAATGGTCATGAAGAACAATTGCGCAACTAAAATCAAACCACATGCGTAAGAAACGAAAGAAACTCCGAACACCTCAACAATCTTTAGGAACGCATACATGAATGGAGACCCCAAAGCAATTGTGAGGACAAGAGACTTGACATTATCTAAGAGCCAGGTTTTAACGGTTGTCTTATTGAAGCCAAATCTTTCTTCTAACACAAAGTTCTGGTAGTAAGAAATGGGTAAACCCTCCAATACAGAGATGGTAGACAGAATGGCGAAGAATACTAAACTTTGGGACATGACAGAAGCACCAAAAAAGCGGCCAATGAACTTGTAATGAGACAATGCCATTGAAGCAGTTCCAGAAATGGTCCACAACTTGGGCAAGAAGTTATATTTGATGGAAAGAACGTCCTTCAACGTGTCGAAGGCAGAGGCAAAAAAGCTAAAACGAGCTTTAGCTTTAGAATAAACTTGGGTTTTGACGAAAACATCTTGTGAAATTTCCTTCTCAATTGAGACTGGTGGCTTTTTCCTATTTAAGACCTGGTATTGTCTGTAATCAATGTACGTTTCGAAAGCGTACTTGCCGAGTAAAAGAGTGGTGACCACAGCCTTCCAGTCAATGGAGGAATTGTCGAGGAACGACAAAGCCTATTGTTAGAATAGTTCAAATAGCATTATAAATTCGAGAATACATACACTTGCGATATCGAGCATTAGGCAAAAAAAGTAGGATGTAGATCTTTAAAATTTGGGGAAACGCGGATATAATACAGAGCTACAATGCTACGTGTACGTGGAGAAAATGCAGTGATAAGAAGCATTACAAACCCTGATAATGTGATTCAAGTTTAACATTAGTAATTTTGGAAAGACAAAAAATTGAAGAAGAAAATTCATGTTTTTAAATTTTGTATTGATGGTGGTGAATTGATGTCGAGGTCTTGCTGCGAACAATTAAGATTGCAGTAAAAACCAATACTAAAACAATCTAAAGAGATGAAATAAGTATGGGCGGAATTTAACAAGTCTTTTAGCACTCAGGATGTTAATCCCTTCTTCATACCTATTTTGAATAGTAAGGCAAGGGTTTTATACTAATGTCATACTGGGTGCAAATTGATTACCTATGAAAGAAGCGCCGCAAGCGAGATTCCAAACGTCCCAATACTTTATTGAATTTTCTCTTTTATTCCCTCAAATTAAATGAAGAATCCATTTTGAATATCAAACACTAAAAATTATGTTTCGAAGAATTTACTTCCAGTTACAGTGTCTGTACTTTGTGACCACTCCGCGATGAAATGAATCGGGCAAGATAAGTAGTACATGCACTCTAGATCGGTTTTTCCAACTTAGTTGCCCCAGTGTCAATCCCAATCGACTTATAACTGCTCTTTTGTTGGATTTGGCCTTTCCGATTATTCCCAATTTCCTCTGATACACTTGGCTTCAATGGAAGAAACATCTCGTCTGATCAATCAGAAGCTCAATGAGCTTTTGAGTAAATCAAGTTTGAATAGAGGTGGAGCTCTCGACGCCCAAACTGCAGTCAACTTGGCCACTACGCTACGTAAAAAAATCTTGGGCTCTGACAAGCAAGAAAAAGTCAATTCAATTGTCGTACTTGCGAAGCTTCTTGAATGCATAGGCACGGAAGTCCATTCGACAGACTTTTGTCTGATATTGGACACGGCATTGTTTAATTCCCTCCTATCCATAGTTTCGGCAAAAATGTCTACAGATACATATAAGGCAATCTTAAAAATAATGCTTCTGACTATCAGCGGTGGTCCATTCCCTCCAGCCATGCGTAAGGCATCCATCGACCCATACTTGCCATTGTATCTAAGCTTAGTGACGCATTTGGACGCTATTGATGTAATTACAGCAAGACTATATATGTCCGATAGTAAAACATTGCTCCCGTCTATAAGGTTGGTTACTGAACTTATAAACAAATCCCTTTTCTTCAATCTCGACAAGATCATTACTCTTGCCGGTCGACTCAAGCATGACAAATTCTTTTCCACAATCGGAAATCTTATTGAATCTTCAGAGCCTAATGTTGTAAAGGCTATCGATGGCTTGGAAAGCGCGTACTATAGTTTGAACGACTATCTTAGTAGGACCTACTTTGATATGGATCTCGAGTCTCACCAAATTATGCTTACCAATTTGTTCATCTTTTTGGACGTCTCACTTAATGAATATGCAACTCCTGCGTCAACAGACGAATACATCAAGGCGGGTTTCACAGCCGAGCCTAGAAAATTCGTTGCGGACAACTTTTCTATCTTGCTAGCAATGGACTTGAAAGTCTTTTTAAAAGACCCCAACATGACATTCAAAAAGCGGTTTCACGAGGATTTGATGATGAGCAATCAAAATCGAACGTTTCCTGTAAACCTTTTTATTGAGAAATGCACAAACATTTGGCTTGAAACGTTTCAAAGAAAAGATGAGTTTCCTCTCATTTCAAAGCACATGCTTTCATGGGAATTGATGATATATTATTCTATGGATAACTGCTTACGGTTATGGCAAGATACACATTCACAGCAGGAAAATCCAGGTGACACTGAGAGCATTCTAAAATTACTTCAGACTAACATCATACTTTTGGAAAATAGCCTTAAGGAAAATAACGTTATTGAAGACTGTTTGGAATCCTTCTCAGAGAGAACTTCGGATACAATAAGGCATTATCAGTTCTCAGAATTGAAACAAATTCACCAAGACAATTGGAATGCAGCTTTCCATGGCTTTGATTCAACTCTTAAGGAGCAGACATTGGAGTTTGTGCGAGAACAACGAGTCATGCAGCTTCTAAAAGGTGCGTGGGTGCACACAGAGTCGCATGCGCTCCTGTTGTTTCAAAACAGATCTAAGAAACAGGGTAGTTCAAATTATTACTTCCTAATTTTAAGCCCTAATCGTCGAGCGCTCCACTACAAAGAGTACATTGACATTCCGGCTCGCAAGCCAACTTTCGAAGAGTTGGAACGCCAGTCAATTGCGCTTAAGGATATCGCCAAATTCAAGTCTACTAAAATAGGAACATCTGTTGGTGAAAGGGACAAGGCACGCAACAAAAACTTAATTTCCGTGAAGGGAACTATGTCTTACGAGGAGATTAGATTGACTAACAAACAAGACCAAACTCTTCTCAGTTTCTACACCGACTCTGAAGATAATAAAGCTGTTTGGTTAGATGGTTTGAAAATGTTGAAAGGTCTCAATGATGAGGATCACTTATCGACCGAGACCAGTCAACATATTAAATCACTTCAAGAAATCAGAAAGAATACTCAACTTCTCATTTTGGAAAGCGACGATTTCGTATCTTCAGCTCCCAAAGGCGCCGATTTGAGCGATGATCCGGAATTCTATGACTTGGATGAATTGCAAGCCATTCTGACCGAATTCTACTACATGTAAACCCGGGTTACATGCTGAAACCTGATGCATCATTAGCGTTTCGTAATGATCAATAAAATCTTACAACTGGACAACACTATTTATCTGTTCGAAAAATTCTTAGGATTTTTACCGAATACTTCTTAGCGTGGAGTCATTACTTTTGGCCTTCTTCATTAAAACATACTTCTGATTGTAATAAAATTTTTGATTAAGATTAAAAATAGAAACAAAAAGATAAGAATCGGGTTCTTTATAAGTCAGTTTCAAATTTCTTGTGCTGTTTTTGCAATGTTGTAGATTCGAAATGAGCTCTTCTCTCCACAGTTGACATTATGCACACCCTGATGGGCATCTCTCGAAATTTCTAAGATCCAATTTCTTTACTGCAACGCGCATAATGGCTAAAGCAAAGAAGAACAAAAGCAAGAAAAGTGATCTCATTCTCACCATTAATAGTGATTCCGAACAGGAATTGTCCACAGTGGAAAGTGAGTCTGATCTTGAACCTCAAACGGAGGGTGAAGAGAACCTTAATCCAGATTTCCAGTTCTCCTTGGATGGATTTGAGACCACAAACACTGATGCAGGATGGGAATTTCGAGTTTCTGAAGAACCAAAGCAGAGGAAAAAGGAAGTCGATTTAGATGATATCTTGCGCCGAAAGGGTGGTTTGACTGGTTTGGTAGAAAAAGATCAGGAAGATAATGAAAGCTTAGATGAGGAAGATGATCTAAGTGATGCCGAGGCAGATATCGAGGAAGATCAAGAAATTGAAGAGCAAGACGATGATGAGTTAGCAATGGATGGTTTTGGTATGGGGGCAGATGAAGAAGACGACGACGAGGAAGCGGAGGAAGCTGAAGATCAAGAGCCCGAAGAAGACGTGACTAAGAAGGAATCCGAAGATTCAGAAGCAGAGAATCTGGAAAATGAAGGGGACTCTGCAGCTGCTATTGCTGAATTCTTCGAAGCCGCAGATGATAATCAAACACATATTTCCTTCCAATCATTGGATCTTTCCCGTCCCGTTCTCAAAGGGTTGGCAAATTTGGGTTATTCAAAGCCTTCTCCAATTCAAGCGTCTTCAATCCCAATCTCTCTTTTAGGAAAGGACATTGTGGCCGGTGCCGTTACTGGTTCAGGTAAGACTGCCGCTTACATGATTCCAATCATCGAAAGATTACTTTACAAGCCGAGCAAAATTGCTTCCACTAGAGTTGTTGTATTGGCTCCAACAAGAGAGTTGGCTATCCAAGTGTGCGATGTGGGAAAAAAGATTGCTAGATTCATTCCTAATATTAGCTTCGGTTTGGCTGTTGGTGGTCTTAACTTAAGACAACAAGAACAGCAATTGAAGAGCCGCCCTGATATTGTTGTTGCTACTCCGGGTAGATTGATTGATCATATTCGTAATTCGGCGTCATTTTCTATTGACAACTTGGAAATCCTTGTAATGGACGAAGCCGACAGAATGCTTGAAGAGGGTTTCCAAGCTGAACTTACGGAGATTTTGTCATTGATCCCTAAGCACAAGCGGCAAACCATGTTATTCTCTGCTACGATGAACACAAAGATTCAGGATTTAATTCAGCTCTCATTAAATAAGCCAGTGCGTATTATGATTGATCCTCCGAAGGCAGCTGCTTCAAAATTGGTTCAAGAGTTCGTGCGTATCCGTAAAAAGGACGAAATGAAACCAGCTTTGCTATTCAATTTGCTTCGTGGTATTGATCCAAATCAACAAAGCCGTATTGTCATTTTTGTGGCACGCAAAGAAACCGCTCATAAGTTAAGAGTTATTCTAGGGCTTCTCGGCCTAAAGGTATCCGAATTGCACGGTTCATTGTCTCAAGAACAACGTCTCAACAACGTCAATGATTTTAAGAACCTCGTGGTCCCTATACTTATTTGTACCGACTTGGCTGCAAGAGGTTTGGATATCCCAAAGATTGAGTTGGTTATCAATTATGATATGCCTAAGTCTCACGAAATTTACTTACACAGAGTCGGAAGAACTGCCAGAGCTGGCAGGGATGGTAAATCTATCACATTTGTGGGAGAAGCTGCTGCTGACCGTAACATCGTAAAGGCAGCTATCAAATCTTTGGAAGATAATTCGACCGATCAAAAGGCCGTGTCGAGAAATGTAGACTGGTCTGAAATCTCAGCTATTAACAAAATTGTTGAAAGTAAAGCAGATTTAGTGGAAGAGGTCTTGGCTGAAGAAAAGCTGGCCAAGGAAATGATGGCAGCTGAAATGGAAATAAATAAGGCGGACAACCTTCTAAAGCACAGTGATCAAATTTACTCCAAACCAAAGAGAACCTGGTTCGCTACTGAAGCAGAGAAAAAGACTGGAGTTATGTCGCATTTATCCAAGAACAAGCATCAGCCTAATTCCAAGAAGAGAAAAAGAATTGAGGCGAATAAAGAAGGCGGAAAGGTCTACAAGAAAACAAAAGAAGATAGAGCAAAAACGCAAGGAAAAGCAAGAAACAGTGCTGGTGGAAAGAACAAAAAGGTCAAAAGAAAGTAGCATAGGTGTTTCGCAATGGCACATTTACATATCAGCTAAGGAGCTTATAATTAACAAATCAGGAGATTACGTTATTAAATTTCAGGAAATGTAAGCAGCTGATCAATCTCCTAAAGTATGTAGACTGAAAGGCGAATTGTACGAGCCAATGAGATCTAAAATTCGTATAACTCGGAAACTGACCCAATTATTCATTTAGTTCATAAGTGAGGCTTCATTATTAGCATTGACGTTGCCTTACTGAATCAAATCAAAACATATTTATACAAGTGAATACACAACACATTTTTTTTTAATTGGAAACAAATGACTTCAGTAACACAAAATTGATATTTTTAGTTATCCGTTTGCTTTCACTTACGTACAGCCTTAAAAGAGACAAAGGATGTTCTATAAGCCTTGCCCCGCGTTACCTTTTAGCACAACAGAGTGGTTGCAGACGCTTTCCAAACAATCCAGATAAATCGTCCATGATGTTTGGTACATCAGGATATACTTTACTCGGGCTGGACCCTCACTCATCTCCTCTTCGGATTCTTGTTCAGATTCTCTTACTACAGAGTTTCTATTACCTTTCTGCATTTGTGATATTCTACTTAGTGGCGCAACTAAATGGATATGAATTCAGCTTGTCTTGGGTTTTCTCATGGGAATTAGTTGAACCAGATAATACGATGGGTCTCATGCTTTTTTTTCTTTGGCTTTTTGACTCGCTTTTATGTGTCCTCTTTGTGACAATCATAGTGGGCCGCTCCAAACTCGCATGGGACTTTGCATTAACAGTGCACATAATCAATCTTCTTGTGGTTCAATTGTATAGCGGTAAGTTTCCGACTTCAATATTATGGTGGTGTTTGCAAATATTGAGTGGCGTACTTCTAGTCACACTTTCTACTTATTCCACACGCTGGAGCGAACTTCGAACCACATTTTTTGATAATATGTTGGACCAACAAGAGCTTGGAGAAGTGAGGCATGAATCTGTTGAAATGAAGAACTTGTCCTCCACATCATGAGACAAATCGCGACTGTTTACAATAAAATTTTGCAAGTATATGATGTCTACTTAATTCTTACTTTAGCTGAGTGTCCAATGTTACTTGATATCCTATATGACAAACAAATCCCTACAAGTAATGCTAGATATCTTACAAGTCTAATATTCTTCTGGCTTCGGAAGATCCTTATTTCTCGTTCTAATTGGTCGATCATTAGCGAAGCTTACCTCCGTCTAGTAATTGTCAGTTGCACCCGATCAAATCCCTTTCCAATATTAAGTTCCGTAATGTAAGTTTCACCCAGCGAGATCGGATTCAGGAGACTCAAATGTCGTTCGATATAAGCCAACAAGATGGCTTAACTTTCAAATTTTATAATCAATTTGGCTGAAAATTACTCATCACATGATAAAATCGCATTTGAGTGGGTTGAAATGTTTAGTTATGAGGTTCAATTTTCGCTCATCATGTGAATACTTCATCATCGAACGTATTTACGGTATTACTTCATTTTTCCTTCACAATGGTACACTGTCTGCAGGTGGTTTCGTTGTAAGATCATATGCATCCCAGAACTCTAGGACCCCTCAAAAATAGTGAAGTATAAATTAAAATGGATTTGGGTTTCGTTTCTTTAATAATCAGATAACAGATTAGTTATGGTAACTGAAGAAACGCTTGCGGTTGAAGATTTTTACGGATCAGAGCTCTTTGACTTTATGAAGAGTGTGGTTGATGATGATCCTGCCCTCAAACAAAAATCATTGAAGAAAGTCAACTCCGTGTGTGTTATTACGTTAAAAAATAAAAAGGGGCAAAGCCAGTCTTGGTTGATGGATTTCAAAGAGCACGGATCAATCAAAAAGCTTGACGAAACTATCCCAAAGTGTGACATTCAACTTTTCATGTCCGATGTCAACTTTGTGAAGCTAGTGAACAACGAGGTCAACCCACAGAAGTTGTTTATGAATGGCAAGTTAAAAATCAAGGGAAACATCATGAAGGCAGCTTCAATTGAACCCTTCTTAAGATCGGTTGACCCCCGGACAAAAGCGAAGTTATAATCATTATGCTCTCTCTGTAATATGATTCACAATCCGAGACTTTGAAATGTATTTTCGGCGATAATTCTTTTTAGGTTTTAAGTTTGTTCAATGTATCTAATGTTTTAACTGAGCTACTAAAAGCTACGTAGTATCTTCAAAATTTCTTTGACATTTCATAGTTTATTAATGAATTCATAATTAAGCTTGTGGCATATGGCATATGGCATATGGCCAGATTTTGTAGAAACATGATAAAGAGCAATCAATTAAGACAAAGATATCCAGCATCCCGCAGATATAGAAGTAGTAAGCTGCGAAGTCACTCTAGGAGGATATTTTGACGGTTCTTTGTAGCAATCGCCAAGATGAGGAAATTCTTGAGCTATCCGACTGATGATATAGGATGCCTCAGTGATAGCGAATTGCTGACCCAAAC
Organism: Australozyma saccharicola; assembly: GCA_030569455.1. Taxonomy (NCBI): domain Eukaryota; kingdom Fungi; phylum Ascomycota; class Pichiomycetes; order Serinales; family Metschnikowiaceae; genus Australozyma; species Australozyma saccharicola. The sequence continues at coordinate 519,470 of JAJMKW010000001.1, forward strand.
ATATTCTCGGTCCACCATTGAAGGGCAAGTATGCCCAACCTGGCTTAAGGGACTTGTCTTCCCATCTGTCCGGATTGAACACATGCGAATCTTTGCCGTAATATTTGGCATTTCTATGCGTACACCCGACAAGGTAACCAACACATTCACCCTTTTCAATGAGTACAGGCTTAGATCCATCCTTGCCACCTCCGCGAGGAAGTGTCGTATTTTTATTTGCAAAGCGATAGTTAATCGGTACGCTTGGGTACATTCTTAACACCTCATTTATCACGTTCTTTAAGTAAGTACACTTCTTCAAGGTCTCAAATGTCATCTCATGCGTCTTTGCATCTTGGCCAGAGCCAAACTGATCGTAAATTTCGTCCTTCAATTTTTGCCATATATCTGGATTTCTGGCTAACTCAAACATTGTGCAAGACATGAGACTCGCAGTGGTATCTCTACCTGCAATCATGATGTTTAATAATTGATCACGCAAAAGCTTTGGGTTGCGTGTAGACTTGACAAGTTCGTACAAAAACGTGTAGCTTTCGTTAGACTTCTTTTCCAATTCTTCAGGCGAGAATGAAAGAGCCTTATCAACATAGAAGTCTGCAAAACTATGGACGACTTTACAATCATCTTTGAAATAGCTTGGATTGAAAAGCCAATACCATTGCTGTAACCAAGCTCTGGTTGAAAGAGTCTCTTGTGCAGAATTGAAGGCCCTGTAGAAGTCATGTTCTCCTTCAAACTGCTCTTTGACTTCATTTTCAGAGTTTAAATCACGTAAAGAAAAAACCGATTGACCAAATAAAAATTCTGTAGAAGTGTCAACCGTAAGTCTAAAAAAGTAATTTTGGATATCGAAAGGGCTGCCATTATAAGATTTGATATGCTTAAACAAAGATTGAATGTGCTTTTCCAAAGCTTGAGTGTGACCGATCTTTTCTCTCGAGAAATTGGGCCTCAAAAGTGCTCTGGAATGCTTCCAGCCGTCATAATCCAAAGTGAAAACTCCATCTCCTAGGAGTGGTTTAAAGTGAGCATGGCGCACTCCAAGCGCAAAATCATTAAACTGAGTCGCTAAAATAGCTTTAATGTTCTCAGGGTCACTGGTAGCAAAAACGGTCTTGCCACCAATTTGGACAGAATAGTTTTCATTATCTCCATAGAAAAATTCCCAAAGGTACTCGAGTAATTCGCCATTGGATTTCAACCGAAACATTTTCAAGGCTGGTCTACTATTGAAGAAACCCGAATTGGGTATAGGAGGTGCCGGGGCCGCATTTAATTTTCTGCTAAGCCAGGCAATCTTGAGATAACGATAACAGTAGTACGCGGGTATTGATAGGATTGCATAGACGATCAAAAGGTTCACGGAGAGTCCATTCTCCGCAAATATCGATGCAACTAAAGAGTTGAAAACACCTCTATTCATTTTTCACTTGGTAAAAATTCAATTACGACAGAGGAAGTTTTTCTGGCGCCAAAGTTGGCTTTTTATCCATTATATACGCTTTTCACATGGAATGTGGGGTAACAAAATCACATGAAATTTAGGAACCCTCATGATGGTAGGAAATTGCGCAAAACTGCCTTATGAAATTGAAAACTTGAAGTCTATTAACTGTTTTAGCCTAAAATTCCTTTTGACGCTTTTGATTCAGAGCAAACGAGCCTCTGTTGTTGTTTAGAATACCTGAGAGAACTAGCCTTCAAGACTTTAAGAGATGGAACTGGTAGTATCGTCACTACAAAGTAACAAAAATGAAAGTAACGCTTGTTCGCTTTTCTTCGATTGAACGTTCCTGCGAAGCAAAGAATGCTAATAGGCTGAATGAACAGTATATTCCATTTCAACCGCATTCTACGGTTAATGAAAAATTGTTTTCCAAGATTTAGCATAACTGCCTTGGAATTTCCCTGAAAAGTATCTTGACGATGAAAACGAATGTTGGAATATCAGGTAATTTGTATAGTACTTACCTCGAATATCAGAAAAAAAGGTCATTTGGAAGTGTCTTAGGAAAGACTTACCAAACTCCATGTAGGAGAGTTCACTTCATGTTAGTGGGGTGAGAAGTGCATCGGCTTGAAATAATTTGAGCTTGGAAACAGCCTCTGAGGGAAGAATTGTGCATTCTGAATTCTCCCTCACGAAACGGTCTCTTGAAAAGGTAACGAAGAGTCTGGGGCCTAACAGATAGACAAGCTGGTCAATTTGACAGTGCCAGCCACGGTCGTCTGCCTTCAGCCAGGTTCTATGACCCTAAGCTGATGTGGCTCTTAAGGGCGTTAGCGAACCTCAGTTGCATCCACAGACCAAGTTTGCGTTGCTGAAAGTCCGATATTTTTGCCATAAACGTCCATGTAGACAACTTCTCTGCCTTGGGGATTTTGTTTTAAATCACAGAATATCGCATAATTACATTGACGCCACCCAAAAACGACTAGTGTCCTTGACTTTAAGGTGGCTACATGTTTTGTGCCAGAGAAAGTTATTGACTCCGATTGGGGTGAAATTTGAACAATTTTTATGGATTTCAGAAGCGTTTGTGGATTTCATAATTTCCAACACTTTGACGAGTGTCAGATCGGTTCATATGATGAAACAACGCAGATCCTCTCAACTTGTACTTCAAAGCATTTCCAGATAAGTCTTTGTGCATTCCAGTTTGACGATAATGTTGCCGAGAATTTGCGATTATAGGTATGCCTTCAATCGCAGACATTACCTTCTTACAATAGGGTATTGATCATTAATTTGATGATCCTTGCGACATACATTAGGCTCCTAGGTAATTTAAATTCAATTGGTGGTAAAGTCTCCGCCAAAATTCCACTAAATATCATTCGGTGTTGTCATTTTTTAAGCCATTTATAGAGTTCGCATGGTATGCGCTCAAATCTTGCTTGACATTTGTCTGTCATTGGAATACCACTTTCAATACCATGCAAATGCAACCTTTTATAAGGTTGTAACTTTATCAACTGTTTAAAGCGACAACAAAGCGGATTTTACTTAATTTGTCGTGCTCCGCAGATTTCGAAAAAAATGTAGTAGGAGCATGTTGTTTTAATCGCGATCAGAGTGTCTGCGATTCAATGCTTAAGAAGTTTTCAATAAGGTAATTTATTTTTTTGACTTCAATAGAATAAAATGTATACTTTAAAATCTTTGCAGTCAATTTCTTAAAGAGGACAACTTATTTGGACGACATCGAAGATGTGTTCCTGGCCACTAGGCCACTTAAAACGGTGTAAGCCGCCAATGTTACTCAATGAAATATTAATCTAGAGGCCAAAAAATTCTATTAGGTAAGGTCGAGTTTAGACGGCATTTTCAAGTGGATATGTGTCTACAGGATGGACCGCAAGACAACACGAAAGGATACGAAATATACGGGTAAAAGTATTAATCAGAGTAAATGTGACTATCTAAAATTAATTCGAACAAAATTTAGGGATGCTTATAAACTAAATGAATATTAAACGATTTTTATGTTTTTTCGGATCACTGTCGAAGCCGATTATTATTTGTAAACTCTAAGATTGAGTTGAACTTTTTAACTTTTATAGTAACTCGAAGACATAAATTATAGCAATTAGTTTTACATCTATTTCTTGAAGCCTATTAGATTGTTACTTAATAATTGACTGGAGGTACAAGCTTACGCCCTTATTTGGATTCGAGCGCTGACACAGGTAACGCGTTGAAGACGATGTGAAAATCCTAGGGACATAGATTTGTCATATACTCGTACTTTTCTAATTTTCTTCTTCATCTTGCTGCAGCCAAAATAAAAGAAGAGAGATCTCAGGCATCTGCACACATTTAATTGACTTCAGCCAGTGATAATAGGAAGCCAAAGAAACAAAGGCAAACACCATAGAGCATCATTGAGGGCAAAGCCTATAAAGATTGAATCCAAGAGGCATTCGATGGGTCAGAGTGTATAATGTCGATATAAGCTCATCAAGGCCACGTACCGGCATCTGCGCACACAAAAACACTAATGGAGCATCTCTCTCTTTCATTTTCTAGTCACTTAGTCACACAAATGAAGATCGGTGGTGTCCAAACAGATGAAGTGAATGAGTTGGCTATGGTCTTTTTCATGGAATTGGCATCAGCATTACATGAGAGTGTTTTTTTGCAAACGGCCAAACCTTGTCAAATTCAGTTAAGATTAGAAGTAAAGCGGAAGACCCAGAGAGAATAATTTATCCCGAGTCTTTGATTATAAGACCTAACAAATTGGCAGAAGTGATACAGGTAAGAGCGTATGAAATTCACAGAAATGCTTTCACGACCTTTAGATAGCTTGTGTCTTGTTTGCTTGAATCCGAGTACAGAAAAGATAGCTCCAGAGATGGTCAATTGTACAGCCTCAGCAAAGGTTACTCAATTGAGAATACTGTGCTACTCTTTAATTTAATGTAACCCGCAAGTTATGGCATAGTGAGGTGACACATTGTTCTTTAACAGAACACAAAAGCCCTGAGAAGGTGAAACCACGTTTGACAACCTTCTACAAGGCTGGAAAACCACAAGGGGTATCCGAAACAAGGATGTCGTATCTTGGATTACATCCGCTTCATTCTTATCGGGCGCCAGCGCTCAACACGTACATCAATGCCTGTTGTAATTCATTGGCTACAGAAAAGACCCTCTTGTGCTTAAAGCGGTCTTTCAACAATTTATGAACTTGAAGCCTCTTATATATTTAGATGTTGCACTTGAAATTAATTCCAAGCAATATATATTGACAACGGCCACTGGAAGGAGCTCAGCTCCATCGTGTATAACAGCTTCATCGACGCTTCAAAGAGAGTTTCGCTGATCTTTTTATCAATCATATAAATGCTTCAATGAAAACTTCCTGGCTTTGTGAGATGTCTCTGTCATAGCGCCTCTTCAACTCGTTTACACGTTTAAACGGATTTATGGAGGGAGTAGCACAATGTTTAATGCAACATCACAGAATCAAAAGCGAAACAGAATTGAAACCACCTCTTAGAAAACATCTCCAGGACTTAATGATGTTCGTTGGTGTCTGGCTCTTGAAAATCATGCCCGGCTACAATATCAACTTTGGAGTAGACGTGCGTATTTTCAAAAGCCTAATCCATAACCTTCCTGTTTTACACGAAACATTTATGTAAGCATTGCTCAATAAACTAGTCACTTGGTATGTAAGGACAAAAGTTCACCCTTCCTCTGCGGTGACCTAATAACTGGTCTTGACGCCAAAGTTCCGAGCTTGCTCAATGCCACTCCATGATAATAGTAGACCCTTTTGTTTTAATCCCGAATGGTTCGAAAAAATGATGAATCGAAAATCAAGGACAAATCACAAAAGAAAATTGAAAAAAGATCCTACGAGGATTAAATTCACCCAAAACTTAAGAGACCTGTCTCTTTGTCTTTGCTTGCGTTTGACTATATACTATAATTTAGGCCCTTTTTTTTTTTTTTTTTTTTGTGCTATAAATATCATTGACTATGTAGCTAACTAAAGTACAGACTAGACACCTACCGACTGCAAATGAGACAGGCAAAGTTCGCTAGGGATTTTTTTTTTTTTTTTTTTTTTTTTGTGCTATAAATATCATTGACTATGTAGCTAAACTAAAGTACAGACTAGAGACCTACCGACTGCAAATGAGACAGGCAAAGTTCGCAACCAGAACATCGCAATATACAGAACAAATGTCCCATAAAACTCTGGCCGATTCC